>CM053029.1:30392030-30818984 GCA_028564925.1 Lithobates sylvaticus | reverse complement strand
GGGCACCCACTGCGCATGCGCGAGCGGCGCTGTGATACGACGCTCAGTCATCTGGGACACGTGACAGGTCCCAGATGACTGTGCCGCGTCTAGGGGAAGTGATGTCAGTGCCCGGGCACCACCACTTTAAGGAAGGATCGAGTTTGTCCTGAAGCTCTGCATAGCACAAAAGCATTCAGCAGAGCCAATTGAAATAAGTATACAGACACTTTCTTGTACCAGCGTCTGGCATTATGGGCAATTAGGTACAATGCCAACAACTAGTCGTTGAGGTCCACCCCTCCCATATTAAGGTTATATTCGTGGACACAGAGGGTTTTCTCCACAACACCAGTCCCCGTAGGAATTTTGACCGTCATGTCTGCATGAACGGAGGACAGAACGAAAACATTCTTATTATCCCTCCACTTCACAGCGAGCAAATTATTACATCTCAAGCAGGCTCTCTTCCCCAGCCTAAGATGGGAATCTACAAGCTGCTGGGGTAAGCCCCAGTCATTAGATCACACGGTGCCACATACACCAATTTGATGATCAAACAAAAATTTGATGATCCAAAAAGTGGCACGCTTGTGTAATAATTGTCCACATACACGTGGTACCCCTTTCCAAATAAGGGTGACACCAAGTCCCACACATGGTCGTGTCCTACTTTAATAAACTTTAATAGAGTTTGCATGTTCGCTAGAACATTTTGCCTGTTCGAGATGTTCTGGTGCGAACCGAACGGGGGGGGGGGGTGTTCGGCCCATCCCTACTTTTTACTTTAGGACTTATAGAGGGACTACAGAGCCCAGCAGAAGTAACTTAAACACGCCCATTTTAGGAGAAGGTGGAGGCTTGTAGCTGCTCTTTTGCGGGAACAAATGTTTTCTATAGGGCTCTCTAAGGGGGTCAGACATGGTGAGTCGCTGCACACACAGAAACACTTACATGAGACGACAACCTGGACAGACATCTACCCACAGCTACACACACACACACACACACACACACACACACACACACACACAAATGAGTATAAACACTCAATTTGTATATCAAGTACATAACAAAAAATTTTTTACATGTTATAGTAATAGTTTTCTTGTAATCTTATACTACTTTATTATCAAATTAATTTAGAATTTTTACACAAAAATTGGAGGGGCTTTCTATTTTGGACATTCCTTTCTAATAAGTTTCCAGAATATCATAAGAATAATTAATGTTCTTCAACATGAAAACATAATTTTTATATTAAATTACATTTTAATTATACAAAAAAATAATACAAATAAGGATGCTGGTTTAAAATAATGAAAAATAATCACAAAAAAATAGTACACATGTTTGTATACAGATTCAAGGTGTCTTCAAAGTGTCACTCTGAGTGGTGGTTTCAACATGTTTCACTTGTTGCTTTGGCAGGAAACCACAATATTCCAAAGAACACTACACAGTAAAGAACATTATCCATACACAGTTTTTTCAACATTTGTATTATCATAACTTTTGTGTGCACTTAATGCACAGTAAGTAACACGTAACCTATCTGCCTAAACTCATGGGCATCTCCAGTAGGGATGAGCCGAACACCCCCGGGTTCGGTTCGCACCAAAACCCACGAACGGACCTAAAGTCTGTGCTAACATAAGAACCTGGATGCGAACGTTCGTTTTGGCAGGGCTTCCCCTTAAAATCCATCCCAGACCTGAAGGGTCTGGTATGGATATTTAGGGGGACCCCCACGTCATTTTTTTTTTTTTAAATTTGAAGCGGGGTTCCCCTTAATATCCATAGCAGACCTGAAGGGCCTGGTAATTAAATTTGGGGGAACCCCCACGCTTTTTTTTTTTTTTTTTTTTTTTTTTTTTTTTAATCAATGACTTTTTTTTTATTATCAATGACTGTTCTGTGTTACGGCAATTCATTAGCCGTGAGTGATTTTAAATTAGTTTTTTTTCCTGCAAAAATGCAGGAGGGCAGGACCCAGGTCCCCAAACACTTTTTATGACAATAACTTGCATATAAGCCTTTTAAAATTAGCACTTTTGATTTTGAACGTTCGCGTCCCATAGACTTTAATAGGGTTCTAAAGTTCACACCAGCTTTCGGTCTGTTCGCAGGTTCTGGTGCAAACCGAACAGGGGGGTGTTCGGCTCATCCCTATTGAGGACTGATATATACAATGCCAGAAACTTTAGGGAATGTCATTTTATGATTAATGTATTTATTTTGCATTTTTTTGCATGTATAATTTTTAAGGACAGATCATCCACTGTCATAAATATGTGAGAATTTTAATAAGTTCATAATGTTCGTTTTAATCATTTTAATCATTCACACCACTAGAGTAACTCCTACTAAGTGTGCTAGCGAGATAGTTAAGTTGCCACACCACTTTACGAGAGATTTGTAGATAAGTGGTTGTATTCTCCTATTTATTGAATGTGACGGTACGAAGTGTGCGCAGGCGCTAGATAACTGTTACGGTCAGTGGGAGAAGTCATACAAAGGAACGAATGGGAGGATTGGATATGCGCAGTTGCGACTATGCAACCCATGTGGGTTCCGAGAATACTTAAGAGCGATTCGGTGTTCGTGTAGCCAATCCCTAGGAAGAAGTCGGAAGTGACGAAACATGTTGGGGGCGTGACTACACGAACACTGACTCCATTCGATACCAGCCGTGATTGTTTGGAACGATTCGCAGTTGATCCGAGCGCTTGCTTGTTGTTTGGAACGCACATGAAATCTCTGCGGGCAGAGACTACGGAGCGGGTGAGAGCTGTGGCACACACTTCGAATCCGCCGTGATCGTAGTGGACTGTCGAATCGTTTGTACACAGTTTGCTGTGAAGGATTGTTTTTTTTTTGCTGGCATTATTCGTTTAAAACGTGAGTTTATATATTGAAGTGTGGCTGTGAAAAGTTTTATTAAATTGGTTTAAATAGAATCACGCTATGTGGAGCACTTTTTATTTTTCACATATGGATATGCCTGGCCTGGATTAACCGTTACACTGACCCAGGTGTGGTCTATCAGCTTTTTCGCCAAACACGAGAGTGGAAGGCAACATCAGTTGGTGAGTGCGATTCCATTGGGAGAGGAATCACGAGCACATCGGTGTGGTGGAAGATTTGATGTTTTGGATGCAAATTTATGTCTTCATCAAATATCATTTGCACAGTTTCAATGGACTTTTGTATTATATAGCACTATTTCACAGGGTGTTATTGTTATTTACATTTTTTCCATTTATACAGATCACGTTATAATTTTTTCAGCACTACTGAATCATCACCTAAGGGTTTTTGCAGTACACAGTTTGGTATAATTCATTTGTTTTCATATATGGTTTTTCACTGAAGTAGCAGCTAGTTTTCACTGATTTATTACTACATTGTTTGTTTGACGCAGTGGAGGTACAACTTTTTGGGAGGGCCACATTTAGTACTTACAGACCAGCAATGTTTTTGTATAACAAAAAATGATTTACCATGTGATAAGGCTGTAGACAATCACAGGTTACTAGTGATCACAGCTGTCATGGATGGTTCACCCATTTATAACAGTGGAAAACTTTGCTGTTACAATGATCTTCATGGTAGCAGCAAACAAAGTCTCTGATCAACCCCCAGAGTGTTACACTGAACTACTCTAATCAAAATATGTAAAAAAATAAAATACTATTATTATTATTTTGTTTTATTTTTAACATTCTGTCACCAGTCAGTGTCCCTGATCACCACCACATCAGTCATATGATGACGTTTTACTGCACTGGTGACAGTATATAAAAATAAAAAAAAAAACACATTTTATTACATTTATTAATTTTCCAAACAAATAGTAACAAAAAAATTACAACTTGAAAAAACTCACCAGGCCTCTTACTAAATGCCCCAGACTGTCAACTTTCCAAAAAGGGGTAATTTGGGAGTATTTGTACTGTCCTGGCCTTTTTGGGTCTCAAGAAATTAGATAAGCCGTCAGGCTTGATTCATTTTCAAATATAGGGCTCTTTCACACTGACGG
Source organism: Lithobates sylvaticus (assembly GCA_028564925.1). Classification (NCBI taxonomy): domain Eukaryota; kingdom Metazoa; phylum Chordata; class Amphibia; order Anura; family Ranidae; genus Lithobates; species Lithobates sylvaticus. The sequence goes on along the minus strand of CM053029.1, from coordinate 30,814,963 downwards.
ACCGTATGTCCGTTTTTCATCCTTCCGTTTTAGGATGAAAAACTGACATACATGTATCCCTATGGGATAGCGGGTGTCAGCGGATGAGCATCCGCTGACACCCGATCTCGTCCGTGCCCGCTATGCTCCGTTTCTGCAGACGGAGGAAAACCCCATTTTTTCATCCATCTGCAGAGTGGATCGGATGACGACGGACTCTACGGTCCGTCGTCACCTGATCTCCCATAGGGGAGAGCGTCGCTCTGACAGGTCCGTCCCTGCACGGAGTGCAGAGACGGAACTGTCATCTTCCTGCTCAGCGGAGATCGCTCCGGCCATTCCCGCTGAGCAAGCGGCTATCCACGGGGCGGATCTGCACTGATCCGCCCCGTGTGAAAGAGCCCATACACTGCTCAAAAAAATGAAAGGAACACTTTTTAATCGGAGTATAGCATTAAGTCAATTAAACTCCTGAGATATTGATCTGGTCAGAGATATTGATGGGCCTTTGTAGAAGTACCGAAGTCATTTGCTTCTCAGCATATGAGGCCTTGCTATTTAGAACGGCATTTGCGCTTGCATTTTTTGGCGCATTCTGCATTTCAGAGCTGGTTCCCCCGAATAAGCGGGGAGGCTCTGGAATTAGGTTGGAACAATGGTAATGGACAGCGAGGGAGTGCATATTAGGTTACATCATTCCAAAACAGATCAATGTTGGCAGGGGTAGTTGGGTCCACTTGCGGGAGCAGGGGGACTTATTTGTGTGTCCAGTAGCGGCCGTCAGGCAATTCCTGGTAATTAGGCCATCTGTGTCGGGTAATTTTCTTATTCCTAAGGATGGGATCCCTTTAACGAAATACCAGTTCGATGTAGTCTTCCATAGATGCCTGACGCATTTAGGCTTGAGAGGGTTCAAGTTTTCATCACACTCATTTAGGATAGGTGCAGCTTCCGAAGCAGCTCGCTTAGGGGTCCCGGAGTCTGATATTAAAGTAATGGGGAGGTGGAGGTCCCAATGTTATAAGTTATATGTTCGTCCTAAGCAGAGCATGGATCCTGGGACACTCGTTTATATATTGGGCACAAAAAAGAGCAGCTCAACGCAGTTACTCATTGAATCTGTCTCTGCAGCCAGAATCCTTTCAGTTATTTTGGAAGGGTGTGAGAGGACTTCAGTGGTATCAACTTTATTTTCAGTTAACTAGGTTATGTCAGATGTGGCCCCCGCCTTCCATAGTGATTATTCATGTAGGGGGGAATGACATAGGTAACCTTAGAACGTTGGATTTGTTATTTATGATAAAAAGGGACCTCCTTCGTTTTAGTATCACGTTCCCAGGTACAGTGTTCATATTTTCTGAAATAGTTCCTCGTTTTTCTTGGCTCTCCTCTGGCCAGAGGAGGGTTTCATCAGTTTCAGCTGCTTTGGTGTTAAAGTGTTTATTAACCACAAAAAAATCAGCAGTTTACTTTCAATCCAGGAAGTTGTGAAAACAGATGGACAGAAGACTATTAGAATTTACCACGTTAAGGCCCCTTTCACACTGAAGCGTTTTTCAGGAGCTACAGCGCTAAAAATAGCGCCTGTAAAGCTCCTGAAAAAAGCGGGACCTTTAACTCCAGTGTGAAAGCCGGAGGGCTTTCACACTGGAGCGGTGCGCTAGCAGGAGGGTAAAAAAAGTCCTGCTAGCAGCATCTTTGGAGCGGTGAAATCAATGGGACACCGCGGTAATACTGCCAGCAAAGTGCCTCTGCAGCGGCGCTTTGCGGGGGTTTTAACCCTTTTTTTGGCCGAATACCACGGCTAAAACGACAGTAAAGCAGCGCTAAATATAGTGCTGCTTTCCTGTCGCCGCCCGCACTGCCCCAGTGTGAAACCGGCCTTAAGGAAATTTTCTAAACTAAACTTAAATTGTCAAAAATAACTTTTGTTTGTATTGCTATTACATTGGTGATGTTATAAGATGACAGTGTGTGCTGTGACCGTAGATTTCCTTTAAGTAATGAAAAAAATGATTGCTGAATAAACAGGCCCATGGTATAAATGAAAAAAAAATGCTCTGGTCCATAAGGAACAGGAGCTGAAATGGTTAATAAATACTTATTCCGTGTAAACTATTATACTGTAAGCAACCGAGATAAAATGAAATCTGATAATATTGTGCTTTCATACATCATATGACTGTTATAGTTGCTTTTAGTTGTTATCCTGATAAACCAAAAATATATTGTCTGTTGCCTCATACTAAATAATTCTTTGTGCTCAGACATCTTTGTGAAACCATCTTCCCCTCACATTCTGCATCTTGCTAAGCACATTCTCCTTGTCCACAGACCAAACTACCATACCACCAGACATATAACAGGGGAATCCTCAAATGAATAGCGTATAATAAAAAGCACATTGTGACTTTTTAAAGCAGAGCTAAACTTAAGAGCCCTTTCACACTGAGCCGCCCCGGGCGTCAACGGTAAATCGTTGCTATATTTAGTGTCACTTTACCGGCGTTTTAGAGGCACTATTTGGCCGCTAGTGGGGTGGTTTTGACCCCCTGCTAGCGGCCAAAAAGGGGTTAAATCTGCCTGCAAAACGCTGCTGCATATTCCTCTGACTACTCATCCAGCAAGATACCATTGATTGGACTTATTATTTAGTTTCATGTACTTTTTAATTATCTTTCTAAACTTGAGCTTGGACATTAACTCTCTGAAAAATTTGATGTCATTTCCACTATATGTCCCTTTGTTTTATCCTACTTGACTGTATTTAAGTAATTTTCATTTGTATACTGAGCGCCTGTGTCCTTTGATATATCTTTTTACGTCTGGAAACAGAAGGGCTGTGATGATCTCTTCCTGGAAGTTAAAGAGGAGTGCCCACTAAAAATTTTTTTTTTTAAAGTCAGCAGCTACAAATACTGCAGCTGCTAACTTTCAATAATCGGACACTTACCTGTCCCAGGGTCCAGCGATGCGGGGGAACGAATACCCCCCTTGTTCCCCGCTCCGCTCACGATGCAGGCATTCTTACTGTGGTCACAGCCGGGCACCCACTGCGTGAGCGGCGCCATGCGCCGTGATACGACGCTCAGTCATCTGGGACACGTGACAGGTCCCAGATGACTGTGCGGCGTCTAGGGGAAGTGATGTCAGTGCCCGGGCACTGAAGGTGGCAGACTACGAAGGACCCCCTAGCAACAGGCATTTAGAGGTGAGTAAAAAAATTAATTTCCAATTTTATTTTACATTTGTAAGCAAATTTTTTTGGTGGCAACACCACTTTAAGGAAGGATCCAGTTTGTCCTGAAGCTCTGCATAGCACAAAAGCATTCAGCAGAGCCAATTGAAATAAGTATACAGACACTTTCTTGTACCAGCGTCTGGCATTATGGGCAATTAGGTACGGTGCCAACAACTAGTCGTTGAGGTCCACCCCTCCCATATTAAGGTTATATTCGTGGACACAGAGGGGTTTCTCCACAACACCAGTCCCCGTAGGAATTTTGACCGTCATGTCTGCATGAAGGGAGGACAGAAGAAAACATTCTTATTATCCCTCCACTTCACAGCGAGCAAATTATTACATCTCAAGCAGGCTCTCTCCTCCAGCCTAAGATGGGAATCTACAAGCTGCTGGGGTAAGCCCCAGTCATTAGATCACACGGTGCCACATACACCAATTTGGCGATCAAACAAAAATATGATGATTCAAAAAGTGGCACGCTTGTTTAATAATTGTCCACATACACGTGGTACCCCTTTCCAAATAAGGGTGACACCAAGTCCCACACATGGTCTTGTCCTACTTTAATAGAGTTTGCATGTTCGCTAGAACATTTTGCCTGTTCGAGATGTTCTGGTGCGAACCGAACCGGGGGGGGGGGGGGGTGTTCGGCCCATCACTACTTTTTACTTTAGGACTTATAGAGGGACTACAGAGCCCAGCAGAAGTAACTTAAACATGACCGTTTTAGGAGAAGGTGGAGGCTTGTAGCTGCTCTTTTGCGGGAACAAATGTTTTCTATAGGGCTCTCTAAGGGGGTCAGAAATGGTGAGTCGCTGCACACACAGAGACACTTACATGAGACGACAAGCTGGACAGACATCTGCCCACAGCTACACACACACACACACACACACAAACGAGTATAAACACTCAATTTGTATATCAAGTACATAACTATTTTTTTTTTTTACATTTTACATGTTATAGTAATAGTTTTCTTGCAATCTTATACTACTTTATTATCAAATTAATTTAGAATTTTTACATGAAAATTGGAGGGGCTTTCTATTTTGGACATTCCTTCCTAATAAAAGTTTCCAGAATATCATAAGAATAATTAAGGTGGAAGTAAAGTCGATTTTTTGACTTTCACCTACAGGTAAGCCTATAATGAGGCTTACCTGTAGGTAAAAAAAATATCTCCTAAACCTGTACAGTTTAGGAGATATTTCCCGTGCAATGCGCCGCTGACTGCAGTGGCGCATGCGCACGGGGGATTCTCGGCCGAAAGGCCGGCAGAATCCGAACCCTGCCGGGAAGAAGTCTCCCGTGCGCATGCGCAGGAGTGACGACATCGCGGCTCCAGCCACTCACAGCGCTGGAGTCGCGATACCCGGAAGACACGCCGAGGCAACATGTCAGCGACCTCGGTGTGGACCAGGTAAGTTACCGACGCCTCGTTCTAAGGTAAGTATTTCATAATGAGCTAGTATGCGGTGCATACTAGCTCATTATGCCTTTTCCCTTACAGGTGTATAAAAAATTATGTCAGCGGGTTTACTACCACTTTAATGTTCAACATGAAAACATAATTTTTATATTAAATTACATTTTAATTATACAAAAAAATAATACAAAATAAGGATGCTGGTTTAAAATAATGAAAAATAATCTCAAAAAATAGTACACTTGTTTGTATACAGATTCAAGGTGTCTTCAAAGTGTCACTCTGAGTGGTGGTTTCAACATGTTTCACTTGTTGCTTTGGCAGGAAACCACAATATTCCAAAGAACACTACACAGTAAAGAAAATTATCCATACACAGTTTTTTCAACATTTGTATTATCATAACTTTTGTGTGCACTTAATGCACAGTAAGTAACACGTAACCTATCTGCCTAAACTCATGGGCATCTCCAGTAGGGATGAGCCGAACACCCCCGGGTCCGGTTCGCACCAAAATCCGCGAACGGACCTAAAGTCTGTGCGAACATAAGAACCCCATTAGTTACAATGGATGCGAACGTTCGAAATCAAAAGTGCTAATTTTAAAGGCTAATATGCATGTTATTGTCATGAAAAGTGTTTGGGGACCTGGGTCCTGCCCCAGGGGACATGTATCAATGCAAATTTTTTTTTTTAAAAACGGCCGTTTTTTCAGGAGCAATGATTTTAATAATGCTTAATGTGAAACAATAAAAGTGTAATATTCCTTTAAATTTCATACCTGGGGGTGTCTATAGTATGCCTGTGAAGGGGCGCATGTTTCCTGTGCTTAGAACTGTCCCTGCACAAAGTGTAATTTTTGCAGGAAAAAAAGCTATTTAAAATCACTCGCGGCTAATGAATTGTCGGCTCCCGTAACACAGAGAACAGTAGTTCATTGAAAGTCCTTGATAAAAAATAAAAAAAATGTAAAAAAAAAATGGCGTGGGGGTCCCCCTCAAAATCCATACCAGACCCTTGAGGTCTGGGATGGATTTTAAGGGGAACCCCGGCCAAAAAATAAAAAAAAAATGGCGTGGGGTCCCCCACAAAATCCACACCAGACCCTTATCCGAGCACGCAACCTGGCAGGCCGCAGGAAAAGAGGGGGGACGAGAGCGGCCCCCCTCCCTCCTGAACCGTACCAGGCCACATGCCCTCAACATTGGGAGGGTGCTTTGGGGTCCCCCCCAAAGCACCTTGTCCCCATGTTGATGAGGACAAGGGCCTCTTCCCCACAACCCTGGCCATTGGTTGTGGGGGGTCTGCGGGCGTATCCCGCCCCCCCCTGTGTGAAATGGTAAGGGGGTACAAAAGTACCCCTACCATTTCACCAAAAAAGTGTCAAAAATTTTAAAAATGACAGGAGACGGTCTTTGACAATTCCTTTATTAAAATCTTCTTTCTTCTGGTCTTCCTTCTTCCTTCGGTTTCTTCATCTTCTCCTTCCGGCATCTCCTTCCATCTTCTTCTTCCATCATCTTCTTCCTCCGATCCGCTTCTTCTTGCTCCGGTCTTCTCGTCCGGCATCTTCTTCCATGGCGTCGGTGTCTCTTTTGGGCCGCTCCGCGCAATGGGAGGCTCCCGCTGTGTGAGGCTTCGCTGCGTCTGACAGGTCTTTTATAACGGAGGGTGGGGCCACCTGGTGAACCCGCCCCCCTCTGACGTCATGGGGAAAGCCATAGGGAATTCCCCATGACGTCCCCGTGCGTCAGAGGGGGCAGGGATACCAGGTGGCCCCGCCCTCCTTTATAAAAGACCTGTCAGACGCAGCAAAGCCTCACACAGTGGGAGCCTCCCATTGCGCGGAGCGGCCCAAGAAGAGATGCCAACGCCATGGAAGAAGATGCTGGACGAGAAGACCAGAGCAAGAAGAAGCAGATCGGAGGAAGAAGATGATGAAGAAGAAGATGGAAGAAGATGCCGGAAGGAGAAGATGAAGAAACCGAAGGAAGAAGGAAGACCAGAAGAAAGAAGATTTTAATAAAGGAATTGTCAAAGACCGTCTCCTGTCATTTTTACCATTTTTGACACTTTTTTGGTGAAATGGTTTTGTACCCCCTTACCATTTCACACAGGGGGGGGCCGGGATCTGGGGGTCCCCTTGTTAAAGGGGTTTTCCAGATTCCGATAAGTCCCCCGCCCGCAGACTCCCACAACCAATGGCCAGGGTTGTGGGGAAGAGGCCCTTGTCCTCATCAACATGGGGACAAGGTGCTTTGGGGGGGACCCCAAAAGCACCCTCCCAATGTTGAGGGCATGTGGCCTGTTCAGGAGGGAGGAGGGGGGGCGCTCTCGTCCCCCCCTCTTTTCCTGCGGCCTGCCAGGTTGCGTGCTCGGATAAGGGTCTGGTATGGATTTTGAGGGGGACCCCACGCCATTATTTTTTTTTTTGGCCGGGGTTCCCCTTAAAATCCATCCCAGACCTCAAGGGTCTGCTATGGATTTTGAGGGGGACCCCACGCCTTTTTTTTTAGGCTGGAGTTCCCCTTAATATCAATAGCAGACCTGAAGGGCCTGTTATTGAATTTGGGGGGACCCCACGCCTTTTTTTTTTTTTTTATAAATTATTTTTTTTTATCAATGACGTTCAACGAATGACTCTTCTCTGTGTTACTGGAGACGTCAAGTCATTATAGCCGCGGGTGATTTTAAATAGCTTTTTTTCCTGCAAAAATGACACTTTCTAAGCACAGGAAACATGCGCCCCTTCACAGGCATACTATAGACACCCCCCAGATGTGATACTGCAATGCTGTACTAACAGCACGCACACACTAATCCCCAGAATCACAGCAGATAATGTCAGCTCAGCAGTCAGCAGCACATAACACTGACACGCTGGAACACAATATACGAGGCCGCCGGCGTGGCGGCCTTTTATACTGTGGGGCGTGTACTAAACCCCTTGAGCTATAATTGGCCACAGGCATCCTGCCTGTGGCCAATTATTGCTCTCCTCGCCGCTGGCTCTTTGATTGGCCAAGCATGCGGGTCACAGTGCATGCTTGGCCAATCATCAGCCAGCAATGCACTGCCACTGGCGCAGTGCATTGCGGGCCGCTCGCATCACATAAATTATATGTGAACGGCCCAAATAGTTCTGGGCTCGCTGAACGGGCAAACACCCAATGTTTGATTCGAACATGGGTTTGAATCGAACACCGGACCCATCCTTAATCTCCAGTAGGGATGAGCCGAACACCCCCCTGTTCGGTTCGCACCAGAACCTGCGAACAGACCTAAAGCTTGTGTGAACTTTAGAACCCTATTAAAGTCTATGGGACTCGAACGTTCAAAATCAAAAGTGCTAATTTTAAAGGCTTATATGCAAGTTATTGTCATAAAAAGTGTTTGGGGACCTGGGTCCTGCCCCAGGGGACATGTATCAATGCAATTATTTTTTTTTTAAACGGACATTTTTCAGGAGCAGTGATTTTAATAATGCTTAATGTGAAACAATAAAAGTGTAATATTCTTTTAAATTTTGTACCTGGGGGGGTGTCTATAGTATGCCTGTGAAGGGGCGCATGTTTCCCGTGCTTAGAACTGTCCCTGCACAAAGTGTCATTTTTGCAGGAAAAAAAGGTATTTAAAATCACTCGCGGCTAATGAATTGCCGGTTCCCGTAACACAGAGAATAGTCATTCATTAAAAGTCATTGGTAAAAAAAAAAAAAAAAAAGCGTCCCCCAAATTCAATTACCAGGCCCTTCAGGTCTGCTATGGATATTAAGGGGAACCCTGCTTCAAATTTAAAAATAAATGACATGGGGGTCCCCCTAAATGTATGGATTTTAAGGGGAACCCCGGCCAAAAAAAAATAAAAATGGCATAGGGTCCCCCTCAAAATCCATACCAGACCCTTATCCGAGCACGCAACCTGGCAGGCCGCAGGAAAAGAGGGGGGACGAGAGCGCCCCCCCTCCTGAACAGTACCAGGCCACATGCCCTCAACATTGGGAGGGTGCTTTGGGGGTCTGTGATCCCTCAAAGCACCATGTCCCCATGTTGATGGGGACAAGGGCCTCTTCCCCACAACCCTGGCCATTGGTTGTTGGGGTCTGCGGGCGGGGGGCTTATCGGAATCTGGAAGCCCCCTTTAACAAGGGGACCCCCAGATCCCGGCCCCCCCTGTGTGAAATGGTAAGGGGGTACAAAAGTACCCCTACCATTTCACCAAAAAAGTAACAAAAATGTTAAAAATGACAGGAGACGGTCTTTGACAATTCCTTTATTAAAATCTCCTTTCATCTTCTTTCTTCTGGTCTTCCTTCTTCCTTTCTTCATCCTTCGGTTTCTTCATCTTCTTCCATCTTCTTCTTCCTCCGATCCGCTTCTTCTTGCTCTGGTCTTCCCGTCCGGCATCTTCTTCCACGGCGTCAGCGTTTCTTCTTGGGCCGCTCCGCGCAATGGGAGGCTCCCGCTGTGTGAGGCTTCGCTGCGTCTGACAGCTCTTTTATAATGGAAGGCAGGGCCACCTGGTGACCCGCCCCCCTCTGACGCACGGAGACATCATGGGGACTTCGCTATGGCTTTCCCCATGACGTCAGAGGGGGGTGGGGGACGGCAAAGCTCCTCCCTAATCTCCAGCACCACCCTGGGACTCCAAACGAGAGAAATCCCCAATCCAGCCAATGTGGGTATTTAAGGCTGATATAAATTTTTCTAAAAAATATTATTTTTGGAATATTTTGACATTATCAACATACTTCCCCGTCTCTTCCTGCAGTTCACATTCTACTCCTCCCTCATTGGCTGGATTGGGGTGCTGATGAAGCAACCATGCTGAAACCACCGCTCAGAGTAACACTCACTAAACATGTTGAAGGCACCTTGAATCCGTATACAAACATGTGTACTATTTTTTAGTGACTGTTTCCCACTATTATAAACCAGCATCCTTATTTTGTAATGTTTTTGTATAACAAAAAAATATTTACCATGTGATGAGGCTGTAGACAATCACAGATTACTAGTGATCACAGCTGTCATGGATGGTTCACCCATTTATAACAGTGGAAAACTTTGCTGTTACAATGATCTTCATGGTAGCAGCAAACAAAGTCTCTGATCACCCCCAGAGTAGTACAGTGTTACACTGAACTACTCTAATCAAAATATGTAAAAAAATACTATTATTATTTTGTTTTATTTTTAACATTCTGTCACCAGTCAGTGTCCCTGATCACCACCACATCAGTCATATGATGACGTTTTACTGCACTGGTGACCGTATATAAAAAAAAAAAAAAAAACACATTTTATTGCATTTCTTAATTTTCCAAACAAATTGTAACAAAAAAATTACAACTTGAAAAAACTCAACAGGCCCCTTACTAAATGCCCCAGACTGTCAACTTTCCAAAAAGGGGTAATTTGTGGGGTATTTGTACTGTCCTGGCATTTTTGGGTCTCAAGAAATTAGATAAGCCATCAGGCTTGATTCATTATCAAATATACACTGCTCAAAAAAAATTAAAGGAACACTTTTTAATCAGAGTAAGGCCCTTTCACACATGCTGACCGTATGTCCGTTTTTCATCCATCTGTTTTTGGATGAAAAACGGACATGCATACATGTCTATGGGGTAGCGGGTGTCAGCGGATGAGCATCCGCTGACACCCGCTATTGTCCACCTCCGCAATTGTCCGGTTCTGCAGACGGAGGAAAATCCTATTTTTTTCATCCGTCTGCAGAGCGGATCGGATGAACACGGACAGACGGTCCGTGTTCATCCGATCCTCCATAGAGGAGAGCGGAGAACTGACAGGGCGGTCCCTGCACACTGTGCAGGGACCGCCCTGTCATCAGCGGGGAACAGCTGTGCGATCCCCGCTGAGCAACGGATCTTCACGGGGCGGATCATTACGGATCCGCCCAGTGTGAAAGGACCCTATAGCATTAAGTCAATTAAACTCCTGAGATATTGATCTGGTCAGTCAAGAAGCAGAGCAGTTTGTTAATCAGTTTCAGCTGCTTTGGTGTTAAAGTGTTTATTAACCACAAAAAAAACAGCAGTTTACTTTCAATCCAGGAAGTTGTGAAAACAAATGGACAGCAGACTATTAGAATTTACCACGTTAAAGGAAATTTTCAACTAAACTTAAATTGTCAAAAATAACTTTTGTTTGTATTGCTATTACATTGGTGATGTTATAAGATGACAGTGTGTGCTGTGACCGTAGATTTCCTTTAAGTAATGAAAAAAATGATTGCTGAATAAACAGGCCCATGGTATAAATGAAAAAAAAAATGCTCTGGTCCATAAGGTACGGGAGCTGAAACGGTTAATAAACACTTATTCCGTGTAAACTATTATACTGTAAGATACCAGGATAAAATAAAATCTGATAATAGCGTGCTTTCATACATCATATGACTGTTATAGTTGCTTCTAGTTGTTATCCTGATAAACCAAAAATATATTGTCTGTTGCCTCATACTAAATAATTCTTTGTGCTCAGACATCTTTGTGAAACCATCTTCCCCTCACATTCTGCATCTTGCTTAGCACATTCTCTATGTCCACAGACCAAACTACCATACCACCAGACATATAACATGGGAATCCTCCTCAAATGAATATCAGATCATTAAAAGCACATTAGTTGTGACTTTTTAAAGCAGAGCTAAACTTAAGAGCCTTTTCACACTTAGCCGCCCGGGCATCAACGGTAAAGCGGCGCTATTTTTAGTGTCGCTTTACTGGCGTTTCAGAGTCGCTATTTGGCCGCTAGTGGGGCGGTTTTGACCCCCCGCTAGCGGCCGAAAAGGGGTTAAATATGCCCGCAAAACGCAGCTGTAGCGGCGCTTTGCCGGCGGTATCACAGCGCTGCCCCATTTTTTTCAAGTGTATTCACCGCTACTACACCACTGCAAAGAAGCTGCTGGCAGGACTTTTTGTGACGCCCTGCCAGAGCAGCATCCCAGTGTGAAATCACTCAGGCTTTCACACTGGGTTTGCAGCTGAAACTTTTTTCAGGTGCTTTACAGGCTCTATTTTTAGCGCTGTAGCGCCTGAAAAATGCCTCAGTGTCAAAGGGGTCTAAACAAGAAGAATGGTAGAATTTTTGTAGGAACCGCTTTGTATATTTGTTCTACCAAAAAGATTTTTCCCATCTTACTAAGGATTCTTTTAAGGTGTATGCACCATGCAGTGTACATTTAAGGAACCCCAACTCCCGGAAGGACGGGGACCACATCTCCCCTTGGGATGGGGACCACATCTCCCTTAAGGGCAGAAACCCCATTTCTCCTAGGAACCCCATCTCCAGACCATGCGGGTGTCAGCTATCCTTGGGTGCCAGAATAGGGGAGGGGGCAGTAAAATCCGAATCCCCAGCCACATGCTCCCTCAGGGTGAACTGGCTTTGCATTAGTGAAGAACCTTAAAGTGAGGTAATCCTGTACTGTTATTATTACTAATGTTAGGATTATTATTATCTTAATTTATTAGCAGGTGAATGTGGCCCCCCATGCATTCACATACATTGAATCCGGCCCTTAAAGGGGTTGTAAACCTTCATGTTTTTTTACCTTAATGCACCCTATGCCGGGGGGTGGAGCCGAGTCATACATTTGGTGGCCACGGACACCGAATGCTGGACTCGGAAGCGCGCCCGCAAGGAAATCCCCTCAGGGAAGCGCTTTTCAGAGGGGGTTATCTGATGTGGGGAGGAGCCGCCGGGGGACCCCATAAGAGGATGTTCGGGGCCACTCTGCAAAACGAGTGGAGGTAAGTATGAAATGTTTGTTATTTAAAAAAAATAAACTTACAATCACTTTGGAAAAGTGTTGCTGACCCCTGATATAGATGAACTCCTATTCCCTTCCCCTACAGCATACCGATCTTGAACATTACAAGGTATTTTGAGTCTAGGAATGAATTACTTTCTCAGAGCGGGAGGACTTAACGTATTATGGAAGTGGATCTTCATGCTAATTATTGATGGTGATAAGTGTTTGTACGTGTCTATAGGGGTTTGGAGGAATGGCTTGGGCACTATTTTAATGTACAGGTTCTTCCTTTTTTTTGCACTTGGCGTTTTCTGCCTATTTATTTTTTAGTTATACATGTATCTAGTGCGAACGCCCCCAGACTATGATGGATATGATATAATGGTCACCTATCTTCTGTCACCATAAAGATTGTCACTAGTTAAAAAATCTGTGAATCCTCACCACTCACAAACAAAAATTATAATTTAATCAATAACCGATTTGTCATTCAGATGGGATACCTCCTCCAGTACCAATAAACTACTGTATAATCATGGGAAGTTGGGACAAAGGAATGTCACCAAGAAGGTAAGGGGGGGTCAACCACGGTATATTTAAGCAAAAATATAAGGCTTTATTAATGAAACACAAATTATAGAAAATAAGTTCAGCAAGAGTGGCACATTAACCACTCCTGGTGAACCACATTCCTACAATATACCAGTTTAATAAATAAAAAATCACTGTAGAAAATTGACACTATAGTAATTTAAAAGACACTGCGTTCAGAAAGCCCCCCGCAGACTCGTATTCCTGGAAACCTGTCTCCAGGGTGGGATTGAAAAGTGGTGCTTTTATTAAGGATAGTCCTGCATGAAGCCACAGTCTCCCAATAGACTGTTGGTATCTTACGTCCGTTAGGACGTTTTCTATATCTGTATATCAAGAGTGGCTTATTTTTCAAGAGTAAAGTGTTAACCAGTCATATCATTTTATTCCAGTTGCTTACGTCTGCTAATAGATTGTTTTGAATTGTAGAACCAGACAGTCACATAGCAGATAGTTATTGCTGTATACAGTGGAGCAAAAAAGTCTCTCAATCAACAGGCAGTGTTCACCTACACCGCTGTGTCCATTAGTGCAGTGAACTTTATAGAGCCCATGTAAGTAACATGAGAGATAGGGCAATCAACACAGTATTCAGTGTGTCCATAGATTATTGCTATAATATTTCATTTTAGAAAAAGATACATGGAAGGTATTCACCCTGAATGGGCGCTTACCCCTCCTTTTGCCATATAATAGTGGCCGCTATAATATTTCAATGGAGATGTCCTTAAACCGTTGATCACGGGAGGTGTCTGTGGTGCCGTGTACATAAGTCCATCCATTTGCGTATTTGTTGCAAGTGACTGTTTGTTTGATCCGGGAGGGGGGGAGTTTCCTCAGAGCTTTCACTTTTCGGCGTCTGCTGTGTAGCATTGTGATGGCTGGGAAGGCTCACAGATATCTGCAAGGAGGTTTCCAGACAACTTCCGGATCCATGGCTGGAATGCAGAGCTACAGTGGGCGAAGTGGCTCAATTAAATTTGCGGAAGTAGATCACTGCTGAATCCCTGGATGTCGAGAAGTAAGGGAACGCCTTAGATTCCTGGATTGGGGACCAGAGAGGAGTACGGAGGTGAGCTGGCATCAGCCACGTCGACACGTATTGTGCACTTCGGCTGGATGTTGTATGTAGGTAGCAATCAACAATTTATAGGGACCAGTGTCCAATCAATTCTTGCCTACATAATTTTTACCAAATGCTGCTATCTTGTGGTGACACAAAATACTACACTTGGATAAAATAGACAGGTAAATTATGAGGGGGAGGGAGGGAACGGTACAGGAAGCCTATGTGAGGGATTGCTGGAACCAGTACAGTTTCAGCAATCATAACTACTCACATGGTTAAAACCTATAAAGTTCAGTAGAAATCCCAGCATGGTAATGGCTGACCCAGGGTGAATTAAAGACAATACCAGTGGTTCAGGAGCAAGTTTAAAGCCAAATTGTGGAAAAGGTAGGGAGGGAGCATAGTCGTGGTTAATAAAATGAATAAAGGGAGTTATTTATTCATACCAGAAGGAACTAGAAGCTGCTTTCTTATTCATATATTATAGAATTCTATGTACCATGTAGCCAAAGCAGATTTGATGCTTGTGTCTAGTAATGGAAAACTGCCCAGGAATTGGAAGGGGATGGGTTGGTAATGGGGAGGGGGGTGGAGGGGAAGGGAAAGGAAAACATAGGAGGGAAGAGGGGGAAGGAAAGAAGTGAAATGGAGGGAAGAGGGAGGAGAGGCGGGGAAGGGGGAAGGGAGGGGGTGGAAGTAGTGTGGGTGGGGATAAGGTAGGGAACGTGGGAGGGGGGGAAGGGAGGAAATGGAATAGAAAAGGTGGGAAAGGGGATAGGGATGACACAGGTAAATACAACTTTTTAAGGTTCAAGAAAGATCTTCAAGCTTAACTCGTTCAGAGTATTGAGCTTGAAGATCCAAGATTTTTCCTTGCTAAGGAGAACTGTGTCAAAGTCTCCCCTCCAATCACTAAGATCCACCATAATCTTATGACTGATTACACCTGCTTTATATACTAAGATATGGGATACTAATATATTGACATACTTCTCTGGATGCAAAAGCAGCAGAGGAGATTATTTTGCTGAGTGATTACCTTTTTTATATTTTTCTACGGAATCATTGTTGAGCAGTGTGACGGATCTCGGCTCCCCCGTATGAGAACCTCCGCCAGACCTGTGTCTCCTGTTCTCCAAACGCACCCGCAGCCTGCACGCTTGCCATAACCAGCCCTTAACCCCTCAATCATGAGACAAGCCACACAGGTGTTGAGGGTTAAACATCCAGAGCATAAACTCTTTATTAAGTACCAAACATACACTTTTAAACACAGTTAGAGACACTCCCCTTAGCCTTGTCATAGAGGGGGTAGGGGACAAAGAAGAACCAATGTAAACTCAACACTTGTATATTCAAACAACTACAGTTTAAACACATGAAGGGATTATGATAAGCAGGCAGCCCCTCCTTACAAATCCCCTGCTGAGATGTGTCTCCAGACCTTTGTCTACGTGCCATGACCCAACACAATTTAAACACAGCAACAAGAGGGGGGGGAATGGGGGAGAAGGGATGTAGCATTATATTACGTTATCTCAATGACATTTTGTCCCCAGGTCTCGTAGCCCCACGCTTTGGGAATGCCGTCATCTTGTATATGCCTTTATCAGTTAAAAGGACATTGTTTGTGGAATAAAAGTATATATTTAGCCCAGTATAAATTGGGTAAACACTGCGCTAACCCGATGAAAAGTTACAAAATGAATTGTGTGAAAAAGCAAAATATATGTGAAAGCAGCCAACACCCTAACAAAAAACGTCAAATAAACATATAAAAACAATGTGTAGCGCTATCGGGAAAAAACATTTTTTTATCAGTGAAATACTGAAATCCACAGTGAGGGGATACAAAAATTCTAGTAATGGACCATATGTGAAAATAATAAAGTCTCTATTCAAACAAACTTTATAGAAAATATCAATAATGTGATAGTGATAAAGTCTTTGTTCCAAAAAACTCCTCAAATATAATTAGACATCCTTTCATATGGAATGTTGGAATGACAAATAGTCTCTGTGATTGTAGTCTGATATATGTACGTGCAGCGATGCACAGGGACCTTCAAACGGATAGAAATAAGAAATAGGTACACTTACCAGCAATGTTCGACCCACCTACCATACGGCAGTGGGTCGATAAGGCTTAAGGTTATTCCTGTAGAAGACACGTAGAAAGCCAGAAGTTGGATACAGACAGCACGTTTCCAGATCAAAGATGGGTCGTCAGAATGATATTCCGGGATCTTGCGAAAGAGCACTGGTATGTAATCCAAATGGTCCACAATGGCATGTGGCACCAGCAGTAGGCACAAAAAGGAAAATCCAATAGTGTAAATCCGCCACTAATTTATTAAATGTGGGGCATAAACGTTGGTACAAACAGGGAATTAACCCGTATAGTACAACGCATACAAAATATCATAAAATCAAGTAAATCAAAAGCAGTATGATGGTCTCATGAATGAGCAATAAACCCAACGCGTTTCGACCAAAAGGTCATCCACTGGGGCATCATCTGACCACCCACACTGCTGTCAAATTTATACTGGTGTCACTAGGGAAGAGAATTGGCGCCAAAATTGACAGGAACCGGAAGTGGCCCAGGGCTTGCCCTCCATGCCTCATCCTGGTAAGCCACTTCCGGGTAATTCATATAAAAACATCTTCAAGTAAATACAAATATATTAAAAATGCATTAGGAATGATCCATCCTCAAGAATCCCAGTGGGGACTAAATACAGGCCCTATATATGCCCATATGAGTAAAAATTATATAAAAAAGGTATAGAAAACCATTTGAACATAGGGGAATGGCGCTGTACTGTTTGTGCTGGGTGCTATTTGCTCTCCACACCTCCTATTAAGAACGGAGGGTGGAACGCATGATCACTTCCGCCACTGGGTGTGCGCTGGATGCTGTTTGCGCTCCACACCTCCTATTGAAAACGGAGGGTGGAACGCATGATCACTTCCGCCACTAGTTATGCGGAACGTCACTTCCTCTGTTGTGCGCTCCAAGCCTCGCTCATGGAGCGAATAGGCTTGCTTGAGTGCACAGTCACTTCCGGCCGAAGTTAACAGGGGGCGTGACGAAGCAGAATCACGGCGGCGGATCACGTGCTATGCGGAGCGTCACTTCCTCTGTTGTGCGCTCCAAGCCTCGCTCATGGAGCGAATAGGCTTGCTTGAGTGCACAGTCACTTCCGGCAGAAGTTATCAGGGGGCGTGACGAAGCAGCATCACGGCGGTGGATCACGTGTCCCGCGATGCACCTATCGCCAAACAGTGTCCCCATTAGTAGATTCCGCAGTACCTCGAACAGAGGAAACGGCTGGGAAGAATTACAAATAGATAACAAAACAGTAATCCCTACACTCTGCCCCTTATTGAGATAGAGCCTCCCAGATGAAAATGGAAAGAAAAAGCCGAACCAATAATGGGGGATTGTAAGGAGGAGGAAAACATTCCAAATAAAAAATATAGAATGCAAAATGACTATATAAATCTAGGCTAACATAAAATGAAATAATGACAATCCATACTGTATGCCATAATTAAAAGGGGAAAAATGTGAATAAAACCTCATTCTGTATGTCCTAATATGCCAAAGGAGGGTATACTAAAAAATTGTCAAAAATACATAATTAAAAATATACCCGCTCTATTTAAAACATCAAACCGCGGGGACCGATAA
Source organism: Lithobates sylvaticus (assembly GCA_028564925.1). NCBI lineage: Eukaryota > Metazoa > Chordata > Amphibia > Anura > Ranidae > Lithobates > Lithobates sylvaticus. The sequence continues at coordinate 30,797,175 of CM053029.1, read as the reverse complement.
GAATCTGTCTGGCCACTCTGCGGTAATTGTCACATACGCGGGTAAAAAGGGTACCACAATAATTGTAATGCATGTCGGAATCTGTTCTTGCAATGAATTCTACATATCCCAACATGCACATCAATTTCTTAGAAAATGTTGAATATCGTCCCAAACATACATCTAGAATAAGCTTCTTGTGAGATAAAGAAATAGAGGGGAAACATAACACTAGGCTCTATTAATAAAACTATTAATGTCCCACTCTACATTGATACCATGTGGCAAGTAACTCTTAAGTTCATGTATCCAATATGTCTCAAGGCGGGACACCCCCCTGAGACATGATTCTCCTCGCCAATGGGGGACAAATTTGTCAATGATTTGGAACATTGTTCCAGTAGGGTCCCTATTGTGATATTCACGATAGTGCCGTGGGACAGTATGCTTGACACATGCCTTAATTATTTTAGAGATGTGTTCATTAACCCTTACTGAAAAAGTCCTAATGGTTCTCCCAACATACTGCTTTTTACAGGGACAAGTTATAAGGTATACCATGTATTTTGATGCGCAGGTGGTAAAATGCTTCATATTATAACTCGTCTGAGTAACGGTAGACGTAAACTCAATAGATTTCCGTCTCCCGCACACATTATAGGCACATACCCTACATTTCTTGCAGGGAAAGTAACCCTTATGCCGCGTACACACGAAGGGACTTTTCCCGGCGGACCTAGTCCAGCGGACAATCCGCCGGACTTTCCAGCTGGCTTCGCCGGACTTTCCGAGCGTGTGGACTTGCCCACACACGCCCGGACTTCTCCGGCGGACAATCCGCTGGACAAAGTCCGCGGGACTTTTGAAAATGAACGGACTTGCCCACACGGCGCAGTCCATTCATTTTGAACGTAACTTCAGGTACGTAGCTAGCGTAGGCAGTAAATGCCGGCGCGCTAGCTCCGTCACCTGGCATGGATTTAAAGGGAATCCCCACGCCGAAAAACGGCGTAGGGGTCCCCCCAAATCCATCTCAGACCCTTATCAGAGCACGCAGCCCGGCAGGCCAGGAAAGGGGTGGGGACGAGCGAGCGCCCCCCCCTCCTGAGCCGTACCAGGCCGCGTGCCCTCAACATGGGGGGTGCATTGGGGAAAGGGGGGCCGTGCGAGACCCCCAGACAACGGCGGCGACGACGAAGAAGGTAGCCGGACTTCTCCGCTCGGTAAAAGAGCTACGTAAATGGCGGAGGAGTCCGGCGAGAAGACCCCCAAGACGGAAGAAGACCCCCGGAGCAGTGCAATAAAATATTTTTTCAAAAGTGTGTTTTTTTTACTTTACATTTTACACCTTAGGTGAATGGGTAGGGGTACATCGTACCCCATACTCATTCACATAGGGTGGGGGCCGGGATCTGGGGGCCCCCTTATAAAAGGGGGCTCCCAGATTCCGATAAGCCCCCGCCCGCAGACCCCGACAACCAACGGCCAGGGTTGTCGGGAAGAGGCCCTTGTCCTCATCAACATGGGGACAAGGTGCTTTGGGGTGGGGGGGCCGCACGGCCCCCCTTTCCCCAGGGCACCCCCCATGTTGAGGGCACGCGGCCTGGTATGGCTCAGGAGGGGGGGGGCGCTCGCTCGTCCCCACCCCTTTCCTGGCCTGTGGGGCTGCGTGCTCGGATAAGGGTCTGAGATGGATTTGGGGGGGACCCCCACGCCGTTTTTCGGCATGGGGACTCCCTTTAAATCCATGCCAGGTGACGGAGCTAGCACACCGGCATTTACTGCCTACGCTAGCTACGTACCTGAAGTCACGTGCTAAATGAACGGACTTTCCGATGAGCGGCAAGTCCGTTCATTTCAAAAGTCCGGCGGACTAGCCTACTAATGGCGGGATTGCAACAACATACTTTTCTCTTTGTACATATTAATGCTTGTGTAACCAGGAAAGTACTTTTAAATATGGTACCTTCACTACGTTAATCTATATACCAAACACCTTTTTTAAATTACAATAAAGTTGCAATGTTATGGATATTATAGATTATACGAGAGAGACTTAGATATAATTCCAGTGCGAATGGACTACATGGTATTATTCCCCTTTATGTAATTTGTGTTTTAATTTATTTGATTTTACTTGTTTTTCTCCCATTATCCTTCTCCTTTCTAGGTGGCACCATCGTGTGTCACCTATTTGCATCGTTGGCTGAGCACTTCCTTACCGCCTGTGCCTTCCCAGCAAAGGGGAGGGAGTGACCTTTTGAATTTGGCCCTCCCTCCATCCTCTCTCCACGGACGTCCAGGCAGGTCCTGTACGTCCCTGTGGATTGGTCCTTTGCTGGCGGCGTCCTCTGGCATTCACGGACGCAGTGCGCACGCGCGGGGCCCCGTGCGTGCGCGCACTGTAATGACGTCACGCGTATTGCGACGTGAATGACGCGGTTTTGCGGGGCTATGCCTCCAGAGGACGCCGGGGGGGGTACACACTGGGCGGACCTGTATGGCCGCCGTGACCACCATGTGGGGTTACTGTTCGGCGCCCGTGGGTGCAATCAATGGGGGGGCGGGGACGGCGTTGCCAACCTGCATGATTGGACTAATTATCACCTGGAGCATACATTTATAGCCATGCGGAGTGGAGCACATTACTCCACTTCCGCAGAAGGCTTCGCATGTTCCCCACATTGCTCTGGACAAATAGTAAGTACTACGCATTCTCCCTAGGCAAACGCTGACTATCTATGACACTGAAATGATCTTCCAAATCCCCTTTTCCTACTATCTGCAGACTGTACTAGCTACTCTGCCCCCATCCTGTTGAGGCTTAACCCTGATCAGGATGGGAGCTCTGTAAGCCTCATATATGCAGCCTCTGGGACCAAACTCAAATAAGGTAACGCCAACCACTCATTGACTATTCATTTGAACCGTCCAGGCGTCTCTCCTTCTTGTTTCTCTGCATCTATGCACACTTCACATCTATCCTTCCTACCCTTCCCCTTTTAGTACCCATACATCTTTTCCCCTACCCTACCCACACTGACTTACCAACTTCCCTGATAATCCCCCCCCATTCTTTTCCCCATTCTCTCTTTTTCTTTCTCCCCCTATTCACACACTATACCGTCACGGCCCTAACGTTTTTCCGTTTTATCCCCCCTTTCACTCCGCACTAAATCCCTTTCCCCCCTCCCCCCCCTCCCTCCCCCCACTTCCTCTTTCCTCCCTCCCCTTCTCCTAACGTGTTCTTTCCTATTGCACCTTCACATCCACACACAATTTTTTTTTCCAGCATTTTCCACTGTTTTTGTTTTACCTTTTCACCCACCCCCCCATATTTGTATTTGTACTCAGAGTCTCAGACGAGAGATAGAGTAAGTACGTAACAGAGGAGCACATAAACAGACCTGGGGTGTGCCAAAGGTCTCGTGGTCAGTATGCCTAAAAGGGGGCATACCCAAGTATAAAAGAAAGCAAGAAGTGAAAAAGAGAGGGTCGGGAGGTGGGGAAACAACCCAGGCCGACAGGCGTAAGGAGGAGGAGGGCGGGTTTAAATACCCCCGACTCCTCCTACAAATTCAGGCCGGCCTGCGGCCCGCCTTCTTATTTGTACTCAGAGTCTCAGACGAGAGATAGAGTAAGTACGTAACAGAGGAGCACATAAACAGACCTGGGGTGTGCCAAAGGTCTCGTGGTCAGTATGCCTAAAAGGGGGCAAAAAGACAACCATAGGGTGAAAAGGAAAGCAACCTTTATTGACAATAACTTCACATCAATCAGTCAAATGCGTGAAGGCTTGAGCCATCTCCATGTGTGGATCCGGGATATACCTGGTGAAACACGCTGACTTCCACCTCCCCAGCTTCTTGATGACATGAGCCGGGATGCCCAGGCGAGAAGCTGCAGAAGCTGCCCCTATCCTGAAAGAGTGCCCTGTGAGTCATGACGGGTTCAAACCCAAATTGGACCATAACGTGCGGCAATGCCTCGTGAACTGAGCCATGGTGAGGGGAGCCTGGGGGAAGGGCAGCAAGGGACTGTCCCCAGGCTTGCTGGACACTAGCAACATGAGCTGGTCCAAAACTGCCACGGGGCACCACATGCTGCCAGACTTGAAAAACCTGACCTCGGTCCCTGCCCCGAACTGCTGAGTCTTGCAGGCAGACAGGTGTAACCCGAAGTGGTCTGGATATCTGACCAACTGTTTGACCAAGAGCACCCGAGAACCCGGGCCAGTACGAGTGAACTCCCCCGGCCTGAGGAACCCAAAAAAGGCCAAGTAAATAGCCGCTTTCAGAACCAAACTGAGGAGTCCTCCAAACGGCAGCCTGTCCAGCAACTCAGACATGCCCCGGAAAATGGGCCCCGAAACTGGCAGCCTGTCTACCTCAGAGCGGCTTTGACAACATGGGCAGAGAAGATCGAAGGCCTGTTTGGGTCCTGTAGGGACAGATGGTGCTGAACCCCTGCAAGATACGTTCTGATGGTGCCATGGGATAACTTCAACTGCGAATAGCAGAATTCCACAAAAGCCAATAAATAACGGACGTCCAGTCCATCAAAACCTGGGTACCGTGACTGAAAACCCCGGAAGGTCTTCCAGGCCGAGGCATATGCCTTCCTGGTGTTGGGGGATAGTGAAACACTGATCAAGGCTACGGCATTGGACAAATGAGTATCTAGTCCAACATCAGAAGTGAAGGATCCGGGGATGGCGTGGCGTGAGCGTCTGCATCCGGGACCTGCTGGAAAAATAACGTAAAGTTGAGCCGCGAAAGTGCATCAGCAGCCACATTCTCCACACCACTAAGGAATTTGCAGTGCATATGAAATTTAAAGCGTAGGGACAACCAGATTAACCTGCGCACATAGGACATGATGACCAGGGACCTGGATCTGCCCTTGTTGATGATCTCCACGGCCGCAGCGTTGTCCGTGGAGAAAACCACCGTCTGTCCCGACCATGACCTGCCCCACACCTGAGCTGCCGACACAATGGGGAATATCTCAAACAATGCGGAAGACTCCGTGAAGCCCGGGATGGCCAGAACTTCCTCCGGCCAAGGCCCGGCCAACCAATGGGTGCCAAAAATGGCTGCATAGCCCACCGAGGCTGCCGCATCCGTCCCCACCTGGGGAGAAGACGCTGACTCTGCCGGGATGAACATGGCGATCCCGTTCCAATGCCGGAGGAAGTCGTCCCACATGCGCAAATCAGCTAGAGCCGCAGCATCTAACTTGACCTGAGACTCTGCATCCGGAGCTGATGGTAATAGTGCCAACAGCCTGGAAATAAAAGATCTACCTTGCAGAATGATCCTCATCGCAAAATTCAACATGCCCAACAAGGATAACAACTGGACTCTGGAACATACCTGAGAGACTGTAAAGGCATGGATACACTCTCTGATCCTGAGGAGTTTGTCGGCCGGGAGGCTAGCCTGCATGGCCTTAGTGTCTAAGACAATCCCTAAGAAAGTAACAGCCGTCGCTGGCCCTTCCACCTTCTTGACCGCCAGTGGAATGTCAAGAACTGCAAAAATTGCCACCAACTTCTGTAAATCCCCAGGGATTTGTCCGGGACACTCAATGAGAAGGAAGTCATCCAGGTAATGGATAACCTCATGGCAACCCACCACATGCACAAGAATCCATCTGAGCGCTTGTGCGAATGTGTCAAACAGCCAAGGGCTACTTTTGGAGCCGAAGGTAAGCTTGGTGGCAAAGTAATACAACCCCCTCCATTTCACCCCATGCCACCTCCAAAGTGACGGCATGATTGGAAGGAGCTTGAAAGCGTCGGCTATGTCCGCCTTCGACAGCCAAGCCCCCCTGCCCATCCTGATGACCTGCTGAATGGCCTGGTCAACTGAAGAATACTTCAATGAAAATTCCTCCGATGGGATCAAGGAATTCAAACTGGGTACCGCAGAGCAATGAGGTGCAGACAAGTCGTAAATCAACCGCAGTTTATTGGAACTCAATTTCCCTAAAAAAGGGAAACTAGAAGGGAGGCTGAACCCACAAGACCAGTGGAAATCAACACTCCCATCTCCTGGACACACCAAATCACATATAACACAGGTCTCAAAAAGAATGTAAACCCACGAAGTACCCCACACACTAAAACTTTTTTATTTTTTTTTATGTATTGTGTGGGCGGGAATCACACCTGTATAGTTTGTCTTTGAATGTAACACTGTTTAAGCATTATTTCTGTTTTTGAGGTCCTTGTGGACCAGTCTTCCTGTCTTAAATAAAAAATTAAAAAAAATAAATAATAAATAAATTCCTCCGATGGGATCAAGGAATTCAAACTGGGTACCGCAGAGCAATGAGGTGCAGACAAGTCGTAAATCAACCGCAGTTTATTGGAAAATTTCCCTTTGACCAAGCCCAGAGGGTTGACCCTCCAAAGCCGGAAAGGGGGTACGGAAAAGGGGCCTATGATGAACCCTTTGTCCAGCTCGGACTGGAGAAGTGCGTCCACCGCCCCCACGTCTACCCCAGAGGACCTGAGATTTGGACATTCAAAAGTGTCGGAGGGTAAGCAAACGAAACCCGTATGGAACCCTTGCGTAAACCCATCTACCAGGAAGGCACTCCTGCAGGAACACCACATTGATGCGGCTCAGTCAGCTGTTTTTGCCTTGTCTGAGTGAACAAGCGGACTTGGGATGGGCCCTAAAACAGCCAGAGCATATATGCAACAAACGGCACTGTGTCCACACTGCTCCAGACCGTGACCACCTGATGCTGCGAAAACATGGCCGCGGCTTTGGCGGAAAACGAACGGTGGTAATCGTAGAAAGCTGTGCCCCCAAACTTATAACCCAGCTCCACCACCGCATACAGATAATGGTCAAGCTCTTCCCTTCTCAAAGGACTAACCGAACATACGATGTCCCTAAACATGCTGAACGCCAGCACAAACTCGGGGATGGAGAGCTTGCGGTTCAGCCTGTGGTCCCTGGACTTAATGATGACCGACACGTCACCACATGCGTAGGACTTGTTGTCAGCTATGTCATGGGTGGCAATCAACAGGGATGCCAGGTTGACGTCCTTGCCCTCCAGAATGTCTTTCCTGAGATTAGCCGGGATAAAATGGGCAGGGGTGACAGAGGGGACACTGGAGCCAATACCTGCCGCCAACTGTGAAGGCCTAGGAACCACGGGAACATCCGACCCTGCCGTGACCCCCGACACCGCCAGATCCAAGGGGGCCGGACTGGGATTGGTTTCCAACACCTCTACCCTAGCCCGCAGATCCTGAAATGAACCCGCCAGAGAGCTAAGGGTAGCCTGGATCTGGGTGAGAGACGTGGAAACAGTACGCAGGGTGGCCTGCTCAACACCCAGACTAGGAGAGGAAGGGAACAGCAGTCTGAAAAGTTCCGCCTTGCGGGCCGACGCCGCAAATGCGATACCCCTGCGCCGTAACTCTGCCATCAATCTTGGAACCGTCCAGGTCCTCATGGAAGGCGTGCCGCTCTGATCCGATCTTCTAGCCGGGGAAGGGGAAACTAAGGAAAAATCATCGATGTCTCCCGCCTGAGACATGCCCTAAATGATCAAAATAAATGAAACGCATGACAACAGTAACCATGTACCGATGAGCAATCCAACCCACTTTACCACCCCTCCCCCCCCTCCCACGCCTGAGGAAACCCCCTAAACCGAGACCCGGGGGAACGTGTGCCTCACACCCTAAAGGAGGCCGAGACGACCTAAACCGTAGGTCAATTAAAAACGAACACTCAGGCCTCCTGAACCTGAAAACGTGACAGGTTCCTGGAACGACCGTGCTGATTCCTGACGAAATGAAACCAGCCAGAAGAGAGGGGAAATTTCCTGAACGGGTGAGGAGACTTGCCACCATCCAAGTCAATTAAAAACGAAAACCTCAACCCGCAGACCTAACTCGAGATAGGTAACCATGGTGGCGACTGACCCTTGAAATGGCGAGGAAAATGATGGCGGGAATGTCCCAGCAACCTGACTTACCTTGAAAAGCCTTGACCTTAACCGTACTAGGTCTGCGACTGGCACCCGAAAACCCGCCCTGTAATGAAACGTACGAACGGGACTGAATGAGACAGACCCTAACTACGAGCATCTGCAGTAAGTAACGGACCTACGTGAACCCCCTACGAGACCTGAAATGTGACAGGTAAGTGAAGAGCGCTGTGACGTGGAGCAAAGGTCCTGACCTGACGTGACTAACGGTTGAGGAGACTTGCCACTGCACAAGACAATTAAAAACGAAACATCTCAAAACCGTGTGACACCCACAGACGTGGTGGGTGAACCCCCAGTGTAGTGACTACCCCCTCCCCATGGGCCGTACCCTGACGTTTATCTGCGGGCCCGCCCTACCCCCCCCCAACCCGACCCCGCGTGAACCTGTGACACCGATCACCTGGAGCCCCCGAGAGTGGACACCTGTGCCACCGCCGTGGGTGACCGCCACCTGCTACTTACTGAAAAGGAACGACAGATTTAAGCAGACGTAAATTTTTGACAATCGACCTGTAAGGAAGGAAAACAACAAATGTACCACAACCGCATGGAAATGACACAAAATATGCATGAATGTTGACTGAAAAATAAAGAATCCCGCCAACCCCTCAGCAAACCTATGTGCCCAGCTGCCCGCAGAAAACCCCCCGCGGACCGTGCCGTTTAACCCTATGTACCCTGGATAGCTGGCATAACCATGCATAAAAAATAACCTTTGACCCCTACCTGCGGTGAAAGACCTGTGTCTCCAGAGCCCCCCCCCCCAGCAGACAGCGCGTCAGGAAACACCCCCCCCCATGCGGACCTGAGCGTAGATGCCAGTATGGTAGTCATGGAGCCGGTAAAGACCCCCCCCCCATACATACCCCCCCCCCCAGTGTCGACATGCCCCCGGTAAATGTGATGACCCTGCCGTGGTTGATGTCTATCCAGAACCGTCCCCCCCCCCTCCTACTGGGTGGCCCCCCCTTGAAATACCTGTAGACTCCCACAGAACGACGATCTGAGCGGAGTCGAAGTGCCGAAATGAATGAGAAGAACCGGGCCGCCGAGAAGAGCCGACCGCTGCCGAGAGGGGCCGAACGCCGCCGAGAGGAGCCGAATGCCGCCGCGAGGAGCCGAAAGCCGCCGGAGATAGCCGAAAGCCGCCGGAGATAGCCGAAAGCCGCCGGAGATAGCCGAACGCCGCCGGAAACCGCCGAAGATGCCGGGACCACGAGGAGAAGACGCCGGAAATGACGAAACCGTCTGACGTAGCCGTGGAGCGAAACAACCCAGGCCGACAGGCGTAAGGAGGAAGAGGGCGGGTTTAAATACCCCCCGACTCCTCCTACAAATTCAGGCCGGCCTGCGGCCCGCCTTCTTATTTATTCCCTTTCCACACACCACTCACCCCCCCCCCCTTTCACTCCCCCCCGTCCTTTCCCACTCGTTCCATTTTCATCTTTTTCCTCTATTTTTCTTCATCCTTTTCTCAGCCCCTGTCCAAGCTTATACTTCATAGTCCAACTACTTGGATGTAAATAACCAAGTAAAAATTATACAGTTCTCTCCCAGAGGACTTACGCCTCATAGATGAAAAACAAAGTTATATTCCTAATACTTATGATTCCATTTCTGAATGAAACATTATCACCTCACAATTGGGATGGAGGTACATACATTCCTCCTTTCCCTGTCCTCCCTGAGTATGCTTATAGTGATACCTTGGTTTTTTCCAGGGGTTCCCTACTGCAGGTGTGCCGCTACCGACCTCCCCCCTCCCTCTGCACCCTGGGTCGCTCTGGAGTTTCCCTTTTGGCGTGTCAGCATTAAGTGTGACCTTCGTAAGCCACACATGACTTGGATGCTGTTTCTGCCTTGATTTGCCTGTAGGAGCCACATCTGGAAGCCACCCGGAAAGACGGATGGGAGTTTTACGAATCCCCATGCAGAAGATTACCTCACGTACTACACACACACTGGTAATTATACTCATCTAAAGTGTACGATTATGCTTTTCTACACGTATGGACATAAGTGCGACACATTCAATACTTAACTGAATAGTTGTTGTTACATTGTCTTTTATTCCAACAGACAAAAATACTCTGAAGAAGACCTATACAAACTACAGGTCGAAACGCGTCAGTTTTTGCTGTATCATACTGACCCCCCTCCTGTTACATCAGTTGAGGTGTCAGATGCCATTTGTTGGTTTTACCCATGGTTTTACCCATGTGTGCATTGTATTATTCTTTTATATTCTGTATGGGCTTGTGTTTTATACCCCTCTTGTCATAAAACAATTTCCTTTTTGACATGAATAAATACTATAAACCGACTCTGATGGACTGGGTCTCTCACTTAACATCTACCTTTTGATATAATCTCTGCGTTAAAAACAAACCTTTTGCTGCCTAAAAACCCCACCCTTCCAGGGGGAACCTTTTTCTTTCTTAGATTATATATAACTGTACCTATTGTGTCCTTTTTCCTTTTCCTTTTGTATGTACCGCCCCCCTCTGGAGCCTCTTTTTGTTTTGGGCTTCTTGGGGGGTTGGAAATGGGCATGTGAAAACCCGGTGCCTGAGGGGGTCCAGGGTACATTTGATGGTACGGAAGCCTTCCATATCCATCAGTCTGTGAGTAATGCTCATATTGTCTATCATAGGGTTCCTCATTACGTGGAGTAACATAACGGTTAACCCTATGATAGGGTGGTGTCCCATATGAATATCCTCTAGGTTCGTAGCCTGGTCTCTCATTGTAATTGGGTCTGAACGATCCCTCCATAGGGTAAGTGTGCTGGGATTCTCTAGAGTTAGGGGGAAATCGCCCTCTCCCTTGGTCAGATTGTTTATTATAATTCTGATTTGGACGCTTAGGGCGCCTTGAGACATATTGGATACATGAACTTAAGAGTTACTCGCCACATGGTATCAATGTAGAGTGGGACATTAATAGTTTTATTAATAGAGCCTAGTGTTATGTTTCCCCCTCTATTTCTTTATCTCACAAGAAGCTTATTTTAGATGTATGTTTGGGACGATATTCAACATTTTCTAAGAAATTGATGTGCATGTTGGGATATGTAGAATTCATTGCAAGAACAGATTCCGACATGCATTACAATTATTGTGGTACCCTTTTTACCCGCGTATGTGACAATTACTGCTGAGTGGCCAGACAGATTCTTATCGGTCCCCGCGGCTTATTGTTTTAAATAGAGCGGTTATATTTTTAATTATGTATTTTTGACAATTTTTAATATACCCTCCTTTGGCATATTAGGACATACAGAATGTGGTTTTATTCACATTTTTTCCCCTTTTAATTATGGCGTACAGTATGGATTGTCATTATTTCATTTTATGTTAGCCTAGATTTATATAGTCATTTTGCATTCTGAATGTATTCCTCCTCCTTACAATCCCCCATTATTGGTTCGGCTTTTTCTTTCCATTTTCATCTGGGAGGCTCTATCTCAATGAGGGGCAGAGTGTAGGGATTACTGTTTTGTTATCTATTTGTAATTCATCCCAGCCGTTTCCTCTGTTCGAGGTACTGGGGAATCTACTAATGGGGACACTGTTTGGCGATAGGTGCATCGCGGGACACGTGATCCGCCGCCGTGATGCTGCTTCGTCACGCCCCCTGTTAACTTCGGCCGGAAGTGACTGTGCGCTCAAGCAGGCCTATTCGCTCTATGAGCGAGGCTTGGAGCACACAACAGAGGAAGTGACGCTCCGCATAGCACGTGATCCGCCGCCGTGATGCTGCTTCGTCACGCCCCCTGTTAACTTCGGCCGGAAGTGACTGTGCGCTCAAGCAAGCCGATTTGCTCCATGAGCGAGGCTTGGAGCGCACAACAGAGGAAGTGATGTTCCGCATAACTAGTGGCGGAAGTGATCATGCGTTCCACCCTCCGTTTTCAATAGGAGGTGTGGAGCGCAAACAGCATCCAGCGCACACCCAGTGGCGGAAGTGATCATGCGTTCCACCCTCCGTTCTTAATAGGAGGTGTGGAGAGCAAATAGCACCCAGCACAAACAGTACAGCGCCATTTCCCTATGTTCAAATGTTTTTCTATACCTTTTTTATATTATTTTTACTCATATGGGCATATATAGGGGCTGTATTTAGTCCCCAATGGGATTCTTGAGGATGGATCATTCCTAATGCATTTTTAATATATTTGTATTTACTTAAAGATGTTTTTATATGAATTAACCCGGAAGTGGCTTACCAGGATGAGGCTTGGAGGGGAAGCCCTGGGCCACTTGCGGTTCCTGTCAATTTTGGCGCCAATTCCTAGTGACACCAGTATAAATTTGACAGCAGTGTGGGTGGTCAGATGATGCCCCAGTAGATGATCTTTTGGTCGAAACGCGTCGGGTTTATTGCTCATTCATGAGACCATGATTTTTTGTACTATACGGGTTAATTCCCTGTTTGTACCAACGTTTATGCCCCACATTTAATAAATTAGTGGCGGATTCACACTATTGGATTTTCCTTTTGTCTTCTTTTTCCTTTTTGTGCCTTCTGCTGGTGCCACATGCCATTGTGGACCATTTGGATTACATACCAGTGCTCTTTCGCAAGATCCCGGAATATCATTCTGACGACCTATCTTTGATCTGGAAACGTGCTGTCTGTATCCAACTTCTGGCTTTCTACGTGTCTTCTACAGGAATAACCTTAAGCCTTATCGACCCACTGCCGTATGGTAGGTGGGTCCAACATCGCTGGTAAGCGTACCCATTTCTTATTTCTAGCCGTTTGAAGGTCCCTGTGCATCGCTGCACGTACATATATCAGACTCTACAATTACAGAGACTATTTGTCATTCCAACATTCCATATGAAAGGATGTCTAATTATATTTGAGGAGTTTGGAACAAAGACTTTATCACTATCACATTATTGATATTTTATATAAAGTTTGTTTGAATAGAGACTTTATTATTTTCACATATGGTCCATTACTAGAATTTTTGTATCCCCTCACTGTGGATTTCAGTATTTCACTGATACATTTTTTTTTCCCGATAGCGCTACACATTGTTTTTATATATTTAGCCCAGCCAGGCCAATAGGTTTAGGTAGCCGGAAACGACTCCACAATCCCAGCCATAGATCCCGCATTCACCCGCTTCCGATGAACCGTTGACCGTGGACACAAATGTCTGGAGGTGGCATCTTCTCCAGGTGGTGGGAGATGGCAAATAGCCTTCCAAATCTCACGTTCTCTGCTGGGCCATAGTCTGTGGGTAGGAGGTGAGTCCACAGCCCCTTCCAAAACACACAGTGAAAGTGAGTTCTGTCAGAAGTGGTGATAACTTTTTCCAACCCCCTCCCTTCTATATGATGGGTACTATTTTCCCCTTGGTTCCATTTTTATACCTCCCCATAACCCAAACTAACATGATGAACACAGCTGGTATGTTTTTTTTTTTTTTAATCTCATGTGTGTTGTTGGTGTTTTTTTTATTTGTTTTATGGGATAGGGGGATGTGAAACCATAAATGCCATACACATACCCAACATTTGTCTGTATGTTATGTTTATAGATTAAAATTGATGATATTAGGCATTCTGTCAGATGAGAGGCTGTGAAGCCCTGAAGAAGCGGATGGGACCACAAAACGCGTAAGAAATACTCCTATTACTTTGACCATGGCCTTGTGTTTTTTATTGCTTGTACAAGTTTTAATGCTTTGTAATAAAGATGTGATTTTTTTATATTATATATGTTGTGTGTTGAAACTGATATGCTGGGCTGTCATCCTTGAACATCCTTATTCTTTATCCTTTTTACTAGGAATGAGCCAAACACAAAAAAAAATGGCGTGGGGGGCCCCCAGGCACTATATACTCTGAACCGAAGTATATTCACAATACGGCCTGTCCTATCTACTCTGCAGAAAATTGGGCCTTAGATGTTGGTGGTTAGGGATGAGCCGAACACCCCCTTGTTCGGTTTGCATCCAGAACATGCAAACAGGCAAAAAATGTGTTCAAACACGCGAACACCGTTTAAATTCTATGGGACTCGAACATGAAAAATCAAAAGTGCTATTTTTAAAGGCTAATATGCAAGTTATTGTCATAAAAAGGGTTTGGGGACCCGGGTCCTGCCCCAGGGGACATGTATCAATGCAAAAAAAAGGTTTTACGTTTTTTCGGGAGCAGAGATATTAATGCTTAAAGTGAAACAATAAAAGTGAAAGGGGCCAGGATCTGGGGGTCCCCTTGTTAAAGGGGGCTTCCAGATTCCGATAAGCCCCCTGCCCGCAGACCCCCACAACCAATGGCCAGGGTTGTGGGGACGAGGCCCTTGTCCTCATCAACATGGGGACAAGGTGCTTTGGGGGGGGGGGGGTCACAGACCCCCAAAGCACCCTCCCAATGTTGAGGGCATGTGGCCTGGTACGGTTCAGGAGGGAGGGGGGCCATTCTCGCCCCCCCTCTTTTCCTGCGGCCTGCCAGGTTGCGTGCTCGGATAAGGGTCTGGGATGGATTTTGAGGGGGACCCCACGTAATTTTTTTTTATTTGAAGCGGGAGTTCCCCTTAATATCCATAGCAGACCTGAAGGGCCTGGTAATTGAATTTGGGGGAACCCCCACGCTTTTTTTTTATCAATGACTTTCAATGAATGACTGTTCTCTGTGTTACGGGGGCCGACAATTCATTAGCCGCAAGTGATTTTAAATAGCTGTTTTCCTGTAAAAATTACACTTTGTGCAGGGACAGTTCTAAGCACAGGAAACATGCGCCCCTTCACAGACATACTATAGAGTTGTAACGTTAATACGTTTTTGTTTAATTCGTTATTATTCGTGGAGTGTCGATATTCGATATACTGAATCTCAAATTCATTCAAATCATTCGTTATATCCGCTATAATAATTTCTTTCGTATTAGTTGAAATTCGATATTTGGTAGTTGGATTTGAATAATTTGGAGCCGAAATTGGTAAACAGAATTTCGTATTCCGTACAGAATTCGTATTCTAAAAAATTTGTACTACGGATTCGTATGAATGTACTGGCCAGAGCTTGCACAGTATGCAATTGAGCTACTGGCCTGGCCTGCATCCAGCGTTCTTTCAGAACGCACATTCAGTGCTGCTGGAGGCTTTGTCACCGATCACAGGGTGCGCATGTCCACCGACTCGGTTGATCGACTGACCTTCATAAAGATGAATCAGTCTTGGATCACCACCAGCTACCAGGCACCTGAAGCTGATGTAATAGAATCATTTATTTTGAAATGTCACATTCCTTCAAGACTGCTTATGCTGATGTTGAGTGACTGTCCTGTTATGTTGACTGACTATCCTCTTCCTCCTCAATGATCCTGATGATAGCTTGGAAGAAGATTTTTGTTTATGGGTGCCGCCACCAGTGGCTAAGGCCCAATTTGTCAGCCCCTGTTTAACAGGGGCAAGTAATTACAATTTTTGATGCAAATTAAAAAAAAAATGGCGTGGAGTTCAACCCAAAAATCCATACCAGACCTTTTATCTGAGCATGCAACCTGGCAGGCCACAGGAAAAGAGGGGGGACGAGAGAGCGCACCCCCTCCTGAACCGTTCCCGGGCCACATGCCCTCAAAATTGGGAGGATGCTTTGGGGGTCTGTGACCCCTCAAAGCACCATGTCCCCATGTTGATAGGGACAAGGGCCTCATCCTCACAACCCTGGCCGGTGGTTGTGGGGGTCTGCGGGTGGAGAGCTATTCAGAATCTGGAAGCCTCCTTTAACAAGGGGACCCCCAGATCCCGCCCCCTCCTGTTTGAAATGGTAAGGGGGTACAAAGTATGGGTGATCTCTTCTCCGGGGTCCAGCGATGGGTGATCTCTCCCGATGGTCCAGCGCAGCGCATCCTGTCTCCACGGAGACGCTGCGGGATTCCCAGGTCTTAGCTGAGGAGGACCGGGCCACCTGTCACCTGACCCCGCCCCCCTCTGACGCAAGGTAGAACCCGGGCCTCCCCAGTGACGTACGGGTGACCCCACCCCCTCTGATGTAACGTAAACCTGCGTTACATCAGAGGGGGCGGGGTCACCCATACATCACTGGGGAAGCCTGGCTTTAGGGGTACCATTTCAAACGGGGGGATCTCGGTGTCCCCTTGTTAAAGGGCGCTTCCAGATTCTGATAACCCCCCCCACCCACAGACCCCCCACAACCACTGGCCAGGGTTGTGGGGATGAGGCCCTTGTCCCTATCAACATGGGGACATGGTGCTTTGAGGGGTCACAGACCCCCAAAGCATCCTCCCAATGTTGAGGGCATGTGGCCTGGTAGGCTTCAGTTTTTAAAAGTTTTTTTTTGCATTGATACAGGTCCCCAAACACTTTTTATGACAATAACTTGTATAGTAGCCTTTAAAATTAGCACTTTTGATTTTGAACATTTGAGTCCCATAGACTTTAATAGGGTTCTAAAGTTCACACAAACTTTAGGTCTGTTTGCAGGTTCTGGTGCGAACCGAACAGGGGGGTGTTCGGCTCATCCCTACTACTGAGGGGTCTGTACTGGGGGATGGGGGGGGGGGGGTGTTCTACTACTGAGGGATCTATACTGGGCACTAATATTGCCATTATCTGCAGTGTCATATGGGAAATAATTATTAGTTGAGTGAAACCATATTTTACCACACCAGGTGACACCAACCCTAGTGATGCCACTGAGTGTAGCTCCTATACCTCAGGCATACCACCTGCAAAACAGAATGGCAGCATTCTGCCTAAGCCATTGCATAGACTTTTGGTCATTCAGGAGCAGGGCCGGACTGGGAATGAAAACCAGCCCTGGAAAAAATTTCATACCAGCCCCATAGCATTATTATACCAGCCCAACATGGGCACAGTGGCTACGTTTGATGGGCACAGTGGCTGCGTTTGATGGGCACAGTGGCTGCGTTTGATGGGCACAGTGTGGCAATTTATGGGTACAGTGGCTGCGTTTGGTACAGTGGCTGTGTTTGATGGGCACAGGGGCAGCGTTTGGCACAGTGGCAGCATTTAATGGGCACAGTGGTGGCAATTTATGGGCACAGTGGCTGTGTTTAATGGCACAGTGGCAGCGTTTGATGGGCACAGTGGCTGCGTTTGATGGGCACAGTGGCTGCGTTTGATGGGCACAGTGGCTGCGTTTGATGGGCACAGTGGTGGCAATTTATGGGTACAGTGGCTGTGTTTGATAGCACAATGGCTGCGTTTGATAGCACAATGGCTGCGTTTGATAGCACAATGGCTGCGTTTGATGGGCACAGTGGCTGCGTTTGATGGGCACAGTGGCTGCGTTTGATGGGCACAGTGGCTGCGTTTGATGGGCACAGTGGTGGCAATTTATGGGTACAGTGGTGGCAATTTATGGGCACAGTGGCTGCGTTTGGCACAGTGGCTGCGTTTGATGGGCACAGTGGCTGCGTTTGATGGGCACAGTGGCTGCGTTTGATGGGCACAGTGGCTGCATTTGATGGGCAGTGGCTGCGTTTCATGGGCACAGTGGCTGTGTTTAATGGGCACAGTGTGGCAATTTATGGGTACAGTGGCTGCGTTTGATGGTACAGTGGCTGTGTTTGATGGCACAGTGACAGCGTTTAATGGCACAGTGACAGCGTTTAGTGGCTGCGTTTAATGGCACAGTGGCTGCGTTTGATGGCACAGTGGCAGTGTTTAATGGGCACAGTGGTGGCAATTTATGGGCACAGTGGCTGTGTTTGATGGCACAGTGGCTGTGTATAATGGCTGCGTTTGATGGGCACAGTGGCTGCATTTGATGGGCACAGTGGCTGCATTTGATGGGCACAGTGGCTGCATTTGTTGGGCACAGTGGCTGCATTTGATGGGCACAGTGGTGGCAATTTATGGGTACAGTGGTGGCAATTTATGGGTACAGTGGCTGCGTTTGATGGCACAGTGGCTGCGTTTGATGGGCACAGTGGCTGCGTTTGGGCACAGTGGCTGCGTTTGATGGGCACAGTGGCTGCGTTTGATGGGCACAGTGGCTGCGTTTGATGGGCACAGTGGCTGCGTTTAATGGGCACAGTGTGGCAATTTATGGGCACAGTGGCTGCATTTGATGGGCACAGTGGCTGCATTTGATGGGCAGTGGCTGCGTTTCATGGGCACAGTGGCTGTGTTTAATGGGCACAGTGTGGCAATTTATGGGTACAGTGGCTGCGTTTGATGGTACAGTGGCTGTGTTTGATGGCACAGTGACAGCGTTTAATGGCACAGTGGCTGCGTTTAATGGCACAGTGGCTGCGTTTGATGGCACAGTGGCAGTGTTTAATGGGCACAGTGGTGGCAATTTATGGGCACAGTGGCTGTGTTTGGCACAGTGGCTGCGTTTGATGGGCACAGTGGCTGCGTTTGGGCACAGTGGTGGCAAATTATGGGCACGGTGGCTGCGTTTGATGGGCACAGTGGCTGCATTTGGGCACAGTGGTGGCAAATTATGGGCACAGTGGCTGTGTTTGAGGGCACAGTGGCTGCGTTTGATGGGCAAAGTGGCTGCGTTTGATGGGCACAGTGGTGGCAATTTATGGGTAAAGTGGCTGTGTTTGATAGCACAGTGGCTGCGTTTGATAGCACAATGGCTGCGTTTGATAGCACAATGGCTGCGTTTGATAGCACAATGGCTGCGTTTGATGGGCACAATGGCTGCGTTTGATGGGCACAGTGGCTGCGTTTGATGGGCACAGTGGCTGCGTTTGATGGGCACAGTGTGGCAATTTATGGGCACAGTGGCTGCGTTTGATGGGCACAGTGGCTGCATTTGATGGGCAGTGGCTGCGTTTCATGGGCACAGTGGCTGTGTTTAATGGGCACAGTGTGGCAATTTATGGGTACAGTGGCTGCGTTTGATGGTACAGTGGCTGTGTTTGATGGCACAGTGACAGCGTTTAATGGCACAGTGGCTGCGTTTAATGGCACAGTGGCTGCGTTTAATGGCACAGTGGCTGCGTTTAATGGCACAGTGGCTGCGTTTGATGGCACAGTGGCAGTGTTTAATGGGCACTAGGGATGAGCCGAACACCCCCGGGTTCGGTTCGAACCAGAACCTTCGAACGGACCGAAAGTTCGCGCGAATTTTCGAACCCTATACGTTATAATGGACGCGAACGTTCGAAATCAAAAGTGCTAATTACAACGGCCAATATGCATGTTAATGTCATAAAACAGGTTTGGGGACCCGGGTCCTGCCCCAGGGGACATATATCAATGCAAAAAGAACTTTTAAAAACTAACGTTTTTTCGGGAGCAGTCATTTTAACCGCTTCAATACAGGGCTTTTAAACACCCTTCCTTACCAGAGCACTTTTTGCGATTCGGCACTGCGTCGCTTTAACTAACAATTGCGCGGTCGTGCGACGTTACACCCAAACAAAATTGACGTCCTTTTTTTCCCACAAATAGAGCTTTCTTTTGGTGGTATTTGATCGCCCCTGCGGTTTTTATTTTTTGCGCTATAAACAAAAGAAGAGCGACAATTTTGAAAAAAAACACAATATTTTTTACTTTTTGCTATAATAAATATCCCATTTTTAAAAAAAAAAAAACATTTTTTTTTCCTCAGTTTAGGCCGATACGTATTCTTCTACATATTTTTGGTAAAAAAAATCGCAATAAGCGTATATTGATCGGTTTGCGCAAAAGTTATAGCGTCTACAAAATAGGGGATAGATTTATTGAATTTATTTTTTTTTTTTTTTTTACTAGTAATGGCGGCGATTTGCGATTTTTTTTTTCGTGACTGCGACATTGCGGCGGACACTTCGGACACTTTTGACACATTTTTGGAACCATTCACATTTACACAGCGATCGTTGCTATAAAATTGCAATGATTACTGTGTAAATGTGACTGTCAGGGAAGGGGTTAACACTAGAGGGCGCTGGAGGGGTTAATGTGTTCCCTAATCGACGTGATTCTAACTGTAGGGGGAGGGGACTTAAGGGGAGGAGACCGATCATGTGATCCTCTGTACTGGGATCACATGATCGGTCTCCTCCCCGCTGACAGGACGTGGAGCTGTGTGTTTACACACACAGCTCCACGGTCCCGCCCGGTCCCGTTGTTTTAACGGGCAATCGCGGGTGCCCGGCGGACATCGCGGCCGCCGGGCACTCGCACCGGGTCCCGAGCGATGCCGCGGGCGCGCGCGCCGCCGGCCGCGCGCGCGCGCCCCCCAGGCGGCCGGGAACGTCATATGACGCCCACCCAGGATGGTAGATCCACCTTGTGGGCGTCATATGACTATGGGCGGGTACTGAAGTGGTTAATGATGCATAAAGTGAAAAAAAAAAAGTGAAATTTTCCTTTAAATATGGTACCTGGGGGGTGTCTAAAGTATGCCTGTGAAGTGGCATGTGTTTCCCGTGTTTAGAACTGTCCTTGCACAAAATGACATTTGTAAAGGAAAAAAAGAAGCCATTTAAAACCACTTGCGGCTTTAGGTTTGATCTTAAGTAGAATCTGAACAGGTACATTATGAAGTGTAGCTCCATCCCAAAAAAATCTATTTTTAAGCTTTTTGGAGAACATAGGGAGGGGTTATCACCCCTGTAACATTTGCTGTCTTTGCACATCTGTTCAGAACATGTCACCTCACTTTCCGTCCCAATGACAAATGTTTTTGGAAAAGTGGGGTTTTAATTGAAACAAGGATTGGTGATAAAGTATCAGTAGAGAGGAGATACCTTTTTCCCAAATTAAATCTAACAGGATAGAATTTCCCTTCCTAGGGGTAGATTTCCTCTCACTTCCTGTTTTCTCTTTCCATTTGCAAGTAGGAGTCGTTTGTAAGTTGGATGTTTGAAAGTAGGGGCCTGGCGTATATACTCTGCAGAAATTTGCCCTATTAGATGTTGGTGTAGCCACAAGACTGGTGGGCACAGGAATGGGCCCTGCTGTGAGTTAATAGATCAAGATTTGTAATTGCATGCACCTGTTGAACAGGGCAGAAAAATTGGGGGTGGTGGTGGTGGTGGTGGACGGTTTTGCCACAAGACTGTAAGCTCTCACAGTTACTCTTGGTGGGCGCAGGAATGGGCCCTGCTGTGAGTTATTAGATCAAGATTTGTAATTGCAAGCACCTGATGAACAGGGCAGAAAAATTGGGCCTTTGGCGGTGGTGGTGGACGGTGTTGCCACAAGACTGTAGGCCCTCATAGTTACTCTTGGTGGGCGCAGGAATGGGCCCTGCTGTGAGTTATTAGATCAAGATTTGTAATTGCAAGCACCTGATGAACAGGGCAGAAAAATTGGGCCTTTGGCGGTGGTGGTGGACGGTGTTGCCACAAGACTGCAGGCCCTCATAGTTACTCTTGGTGGGCGCAGGAATGGGCCCTGCTGTGAACTATTAGATCAAGATTTGTAATTACCCGCCCCTGTTAAACAGGGGCTGAAAAATTGTGCCTTAGGCACTGGTGCTGGTGCCACAACACTGCAACCCCTCACAGAGACTGTACTTGGAGCACAGCAGTCACACGTGTTGCGAAGCATTTTTTTAAAAAAATTGTAAGTACACGCCCCTGTTAAACAGGGGCTGAAAAATTGTGCCTTAGGCACTGGTGCTGGTGCCACAACACTGCAACCCGGCCCTCACAGATACTGTACTTGGAGCACAGCAGTCACACGTGTTGCGAAGCATTTTTTTAAAAAATTGTAAGTACACGCACCTGTTAAACAGGGGCTGAAAAATTGTGCCTTAGGCACTGGTGCTGGTGCCACAACACTGCAACCCGGCCCTCACAGATACTGTACTTGGAGCACAGCAGTCACACGTGTTGCGAAGCATTTTTTTAAAAAATTGTAAGTACCCGCCCCTGTTAAACAGGGGCTGAAAAATTGTGCCTTAGGCACTGGTGCTGGTGCCACAACACTGCAACACGGCCCTCACAGAGACTGTACTTGGAGCACAGCAGTCACACGTGTTGCGAAGCATTTTTTTTTTTAAATTGTAAGTACCCGCCCCTGTTAAACAGGGGCTGAAAAATTGTGCCTTAGGCACTGGTGCTGGTGCCACAACACTGCAACACGGCCCTCACAGAGACTGTACTTGGAGCACAGCAGTCACACGTGTTGCGAAGCATTTTTTTTAAAAATTGTAAGTACACGCCCCTGTTAAACAGGGGCTGAAAAATTGTGCCTTAGGCACTGGTGCTGGTGCCACAACACTGCAACACGGCCCTCACAGAGACTGTACTTGGAGCACAGCAGTCACACGTGTTGCGAAGCATTTTTTTAAAAAATTGTAAGTACACGCCCCTGTTAAACAGGGGCTGAAAAATTGTGCCTTAGGCACTGGTGTGGTGGCATGGATCATTGAGGAGGAGGAAGAGGATAGTCAGTGAACATAAGAGGACAGTCACTCAGCATCAGCATAGGCAGTCTTGAAGGGATGTGACATTAAAAATTATTCGGTTATATCCGCCTCAGGTGCCTGGTAGCTGGTGGTGATCCAAGACTGATTCATTTTGATGAATGTCAGTCGATCAACCGAGGCGGTGGACAGGCGCACCCTATGATCAGTCACAAATCCTCCAGCAGCACTGAATGTGCGTTCGGAAAGAACGCTGGAGGCAGGACAGGCCAGTAGCTCAATTGCATACTGTGCAAGCTCTGGCCAGTGATCCATCCTCAGGACCCAGTAAGCCAGAGGATTTTCGGTGGGAAAGGTGTCCAAGTCTGACCTTGCCCCAAGGTATTCCTGCACCATGTATATCAGACGCTGGCGATGGTTGCTGGAACCGATCATACCTTGGGGCTGCGGACTAAAAAATTGTCTGAACGCATCGGTCAGACGTCCACCTTCCCCACCGCTCCTTCTGCCACTGACCGAAGCCTCAGCAACTCGTCGCCCAGGACCAGGAGTTTGTAGCCTCCCAGTTTCTGGGAACGCGTTGCACAGACCTTTCTGCAAGGCCTCCCTGAGATGTCTCATCCTCTGCTCCCTCTGCGACGGCAAGATAAGGTCCGCAACCTTACCCTTGTACCGCGGATCAAGGAGAGTGGCCAGCCAGTAATGGTCCCTCTCCTTGATCCGAAGAACACGAGGATCCTTCCGCAGGCTTTGCAGGATCAGGGAGGCCATGCAGCGTAGGTTAGCTGAGGCATTCGGTCCGGAGTCTTCTGGGTCACTGAGGATGACATGATCGCCAGCCACCTCCTCCCAGCCACGTACAAGTCCACTGGCTTGTTGGGACTGTACATCATCCCTAAAAGACTGCTGCTGCTGATGCTGAGTGCCAGGCTCCACCTCCATGCTCACACAATCCTCCTCCTCCTCCTCCTCCTCCTCCTCCTCATCCTCTTCCTGTGTGATGGGTGGGACAGAAGGAACACTGTCCGGATAAAGGGGGCCTTGAGAGGCAAGGAAGTCCTCCTCTTCCTGCCTCTGTTCTGCCTCAAGTGCCCTGTCCATTATCCCACGCAGCGTATGCTCCAACAGGTGGACAAGAGGGACAGTGTCACTGATGCATGCACTGTCACTGCTCACCATCCTCGTGGCCTCCTCAAATGGTGAGAGGACAGTGCATGCATCCCTGATCATGCTCCACTGACGTGGGGAAAAAAAACCAAGCTCCCCTGACCCTGTCCTGGTGCCGTAGTCGCAAAGGTACTCATTGATGGCCCTCTGCTGCGTGTGCAGTCGCTGCAGCATGGCCAACGTTGAGTTCCACCTGGTGGGCATGTCAGATATTAGGCGGTTCTTGGGCAGGTTCAGCTCCTTTTGCAGCTCAGTCAGCCGAGCACTGGCATTATAAGATCGGCGGAAATGCACACAGACTTTCCTGGCCTGCCTCAGGACATCCTGTAAGCCTGGGAACCTGCCCAAGAACCGCTGCACCACCAGGTTGAGGACGTGAGCCATGCAGGGCACATGGGTGAGCTGCCCCTGTCGCAGGGCGGAGAGGAGGTTGGTGCCATTGTCAGAAACGACCATTCCTGGCTTAAGCTGACGTGGCGTCAACCACCTCTCGGCCTGCCCCTGCAGAGCTGCCAGAACCTCTGGCCCAGTGTGGCTCCTGTCCCCCAAACACACCAGCGCAAGCACGGCATGGCATCTTTTTGCCTGCGTACTTGCGTAGCCCCTTGTACGCCTACGGAGCACCGCTGGTTCCAAGGACAGAGCACTGGAGGAAGAAGAAGAGGAGGGGGGGTGGAGGAGAGAGGTGTGTCACAACCAGTAGCAGTAGTCGCGTTTTGGAGGCGTGGTGGCGGAACAACCTCCAACACTACTGCACCTTGTCCTGCATCCCTCCCAGCTGCCAATAGAGTGACCCAATGGGCCGTGAAAGAAAGGTACCGTCCCTGTCCATGCCTGCTGGACCATGAGTCAGCGGTAATATGCACCTTACCGCTGACCGCCCTGTCCAGCGAGGCATGGACATTGCCCTCCACATGCCGGTAGAGAGACGGAATCGCCTTCCGCGAGAAAAAGTGGCGTTTGGGAACCTGCCACTGAGGAACCGCACATTGAACAAACTCACGGAAGGGGGCCGAGTCTACCAACTGAAAAGGCAGCAGTTGAAGTGCTAGCAATTTAGCAAGGCTAGCATTCAACCGCTGGGCATGTGGATGGCTGGGAGTGTACTTCTTTCTACGGTCCAGCAGCTGGGGCAGGGAAATTTGCCTGCTGCATTCGGACGTCGGTGTACTGCAAGTACTTGGTTGTGACACACCGAATTCTACACCTTCAGTCCTCTCAGAGCAGCTTTCAGAGAGGACTGAAGGTGTAGTGGGGATGGAGATCCCAGCTGAGGAGGAGCAAGGAGAGGTCCGCTTAGTTCTTTGGTGTGGGTCTTTTATGTGTGCCTGCCAACGAGCTGCATGGCAGGTCGCCATATGTCTGGTCATGCTTGTCGTGCCCAAGCGGCTGATGTTTTGGCCACGCGAGATACGCTTGAGACAAATATTGCAAATAGCAGTGGTGCGATCTGCTGCACTCGTCTCAAAAAAGGCCCACACCAAAGAACTTTTCTGATAACGTGCAGAGGCAGCGCCCTGCACAGGCGGAGCTCTGCGGTGTTGTACAGTTGCTGTGCTGGCCTCTACCTGGCCTCCAGGGGGCATCCTGCCTCGTTGGACATGTGACGCCGCATCCTCCTCCTCCTCGTCCTCCTCCTCATCCTCTCTCCCTTGAGGCACCCACGTGGAGTCAGTGACCTCATCATCCCCTCCCTCTTCACCACTAGAGCAAACCTGGCAGTAAGCTGCAGCTGGTGGAACTGTACTGCCAGATTCCTCAAGCTGGGTATCGTCATCCGAGCCTTCGAATCGTTGGGCATCCTCCTGGAGCATGTACCCAACACTGTGCTCAAAGAGTTCGGGGGACTCCTCAGGAGGACATGGTGGGTCTAGGGAAGGGGTGGCTGATGATGCTCTGTCAGTACCCTGAGCCTGGGTGAGAGAGGATGAGGAGGATGAGGAGGGCTTGGTCATCCATTCTACCAAGCCTTCAGCATGATGCGGCTCCACATGTCCAGCTGCCGAAAACAAAGACGCGCGTGTCCCATGGCCACGTGCTGATGACGATGCACGACCACGTCCACGTCCACGGCCACGTCCACTAGAAACAGAGCCTGCCTGCCCTGTGTTCTTGGCTCTGCACGCTCTGCCTCCCCTTGGCGGTCTTCCAGCCATTGTAGTCGGTAGTCCTGTGGGTGCTGCTGAGAAGAAAATATAGGAGCTCTGTGTGATGCCACTAACACACTAGAAGTCCTATGGGTGCTTCTGCAAAGAAAATAGAGGAGCTCTGTGTGATGCCACTAACACACTAGAAGTCCTGTGGGTGCTTATGCAAAGAAAATAGAGGAGCTCTGTGTGATGCCACTAACACACTAGAAGTCCTGTGGGTGCTTCAGCAAAGAAAATAGAGGAGCTCTGTGTGATGCCACTAACACACTAGAAGTCCTGTGGGTGCTGCTGAGAAGAATATATAGGAGCTCTGTGTGATGCCACTAACACACTAGAAGTCCTATGGGTGCTTCTGCAAAGAAAATAGAGGAGCTCTGTGTGATGCCACTAACACACTAGAAGTCCTGTGGGTGCTTATGCAAAGAAAATAGAGGAGCTCTGTGTGATGCCACTAACACACTAGAAGTCCTGTGGGTGCTGCTGAGAAGAATATATAGGAGCTCTGTGTGATGCCACTAACACACTAGAAGTCCTGTGGGTGCTTCTGCAAAGAAAATAGAGGAGCTCTGTGTGATGCCACTAACACACTAGAAGTCCTGTGGGTGCTTATGCAAAGAAAATAGAGGAGCTCTGTGTGATGCCACTAACACACTAGAAGTCCTGTGGGTGCTGCTGAGAAGAATATATAGGAGCTCTGTGTGATGCCACTAACACACTAGAAGTCCTATGGGTGCTTCTGCAAAGAAAATAGAGGAGCTCTGTGTGATGCCACTAACACACTAGAAGTCCTGTGGGTGCTTATGCAAAGAAAATAGAGGAGCTCTGTGTGATGCCACTAACACACTAGAAGTCCTGTGGGTGCTGCTGAGAAGAATATATAGGAGCTCTGTGTGATGCCACTAACACACTAGAAGTCCTATGGGTGCTTCTGCAAAGAAAATAGAGGAGCTCTGTGTGATGCCACTAACACACTAGAAGTCCTGTGGGTGCTTATGCAAAGAAAATAGAGGAGCTCTGTGTGATGCCACTAACACACTAGAAGTCCTGTGGGTGCTTCTGCAAAGAAAATAGAGGAGCTCTGTGTGATGCCACTAACACACTAGAAGTCCTGTGGGTGCTTATGCAAAGAAAATAGAGGAGCTCTGTGTGATGCCACTAACACACTAGAAGTCCTGTGGGTGCTTCTGCAAAGAAAATAGAGGAGCTCTGTGTGATGCCACTAACACACTAGAAGTCCTGTGGGTGCTTATGCAAAGAAAATAGAGGAGCTCTGTGTGATGCCACTAACACACTAGAAGTCCTGTGGGTGCTGCTGAGAAGAATATATAGGAGCTCTGTGTGATGCCACTAACACACTAGAAGTCCTATGGGTGCTTCTGCAAAGAAAATAGAGGAGCTCTGTGTGATGGGACTAACACACTTCAAGTCCTATAGGTGCTTCTGGGAAGAAAATATAGCTCTGTGTGTGTGATGGGACTAACACACTTCAAGTCCTATAGGTGCTTCTGGGAAGAAAATATAGCTCTGTGTGTGTGATGGGACTAACACACTTCAAGTCCTATAGGTGCTTCTGGGAAGAAAATATAGCTCTGTGTGTGTAATGGGACTAACACACTTCAAGTCCTATAGGTGCCTCTGGGAACAAAATATAGCTCTGTGTGTGTGATGGGACTAACACACTTCAAGTCCTATAGGTGCTTCTGGGAAGAAAATATAGCTCTGTGTGTGTAATGGGACTAACACACTTCAAGTCCTATAGGTGCTTCTGGGAAGAAAATATAGCTCTGTGTGTGTGATGGGACTAACACACTTCAAGTCCTATAGGTGCTTCTGGGAACAAAATATAGCTCTGTGTGTGTGATGGGACTAACACACTTCAAGTCCTATAGGTGCTTCTGGGAACAAAATATAGCTCTGTGTGTGTAATGGGACTAACACACTTCAAGTCCTATAGGTGCTTCTGGGAAGAAAATATAGCTCTGTGTGTGTAATGGGACTAACACACTTCAAGTCCTATAGGTGCTTCTGGGAACAAAATATAGCTCTGTGTGTGTGATGGGACTAACACACTTCAAGTCCTATAGGTGCTTCTGGGAACAAAATATAGCTCTGTGTGTGTGATGGGACTAACACACTTCAAGTCCTATAGGTGCTTCTGGGAACAAAATATAGCTCTGTGTGTGTGATGGGACTAACACACTTCAAGTCATATAGGTGCTTCTGGGAACAAAATATAGCTCTGTGTGTGTAATGGGACTAACACACTTCAAGTCCTATAGGTGCTTCTGGGAAGAAAATATAGCTCTGTGTGTGTAATGGGACTAACACACTTCAAGTCCTATAGGTGCTTCTGGGAACAAAATAGCTCTGTGTGTGTAATGGGACTAACACACTTCAAGTCCTATAGGTGCTTCTGGGAACAAAATATAGCTCTGTGTGTGTGATGGGACTAACACACTTCAAGTCCTATAGGTGCTTCTGGGAACAAAATATAGCTCTGTGTGTGTGATGGGACTAACACACTTCAAGTCCTATAGGTGCTTCTGGGAACAAAATATAGCTCTGTGTGTGTGATGGGACTAACACACTTCAAGTCCTATAGGTGCTTCTGGGAACAAAATATAGCTCTGTGTGTGTGATGGGACTAACACACTTCAAGTCCTATAGGTGCTTCTGGGAACAAAATATAGCTCTGTGTGTGTGATGGGACTAACACACTTCAAGTCCTATAGGTGCTTCTGGGAAGAAAATATAGCTCTGTGTGTGTAATGGGACTAACACACTTCAAGTCCTATAGGTGCTTCTGGGAACAAAATATAGCTCTGTGTGTGTGATGGGACTAACACACTTCAAGTCCTATAGGTGCTTCTGGGAACAAAATATAGCTCTGTGTGTGTGATGGGACTAACACACTTCAAGTCCTATAGGTGCTTCTGGGAAGAAAATATAGCTCTGTGTGTGTAATGGGACTAACACACTTCAAGTCCTATAGGTGCTTCTGGGAAGAAAATATAGCTCTGTGTGTGTAATGGGACTAACACACTTCAAGTCCTATAGGTGCTTCTGGGAAGAAAATATAGCTCTGTGTGTGTAATGGGACTAACACACTTCAAGTCCTATAGGTGCCTCTGGGAACAAAATATAGCTCTGTGTGTGTGATGGGACTAACACACTTCAAGTCCTATAGGTGCTTCTGGGAAGAAAATATAGCTCTGTGTGTGTGATGGGACTAACACACTTCAAGTCCTATAGGTGCTTCTGGGAAGAAAATATAGCTCTGTGTGTGTAATGGGACTAACACACTTCAAGTCCTATAGGTGCCTCTGGGAACAAAATATAGGAGCTCTGCCTGCCTGCCACGAACACACTACAAGTCCTATAGGTGCTTCTGGTAACAAAATATAGGAGCTCTGCCTGCCTGCCACGAACACACTACAAGTCCTATAGGTGCTTCTGGTAACAAAATATAGGAGCTCTGCCTGCCTGCCACGAACACACTACAAGTCCTATAGGTGCTTCTGGTAACAAAATATAGGAGCTCTGCCTGCCTGCCACGAACACACTACAAGTCCTATAGGTGCTTCTGGTAACAAAATATAGGAGCTCTGCCTGCCTGCCACGAACACACTACAAGTCCTATAGGTGCTTCTGGTAACAAAATATAGTAGCTCTGCCTGCCTGCCACGAGCACACTACAAGCCCCTCTTTCTCAATCAATCTTTGTAACTGAATCTATCTAACTCAATTTCTGTAAGTGAATCTCTCTAACTATCTAAATGCAGCAGAGTGTCACAGAATCAGCCTGCTCAATCTGCGCCGGAACAGCATGTGACCGGCGCAGACGGCGTGGCGGCGTTTTATAGGGGGGGGCGTGTACTACAGCCCCTGAGCTGTAATTGGCTACAGGCGTCCTGCCTGTAGCCAATTATGGCTCTTCGAGTTTCGGGGCTGTGATTGGCCAAGCATGCGGGGTCACAGTGCATGCTTGGCCAATCATCAGCCAGCAATGCACTGCGTCGGCCGCGCCGGCCGCAATGCATTGCGGGGCCGCTCGCATCACCCGAACGTGATGCGAGCGGCCAAAATAGTTCTGGGCTCGCCGAGCGAGCGAACGCCCGGTGCTCGATGCGAACGTGGGTTCGCATCGAGCACCGGGCCCATCCCTAATGGGCACAGTGGTGGCAATTTATGGGCACAGTGGCTGCGTTTGGGCACAGTGGTGGCAAATTATGGGCACGGTGGCTGCGTTTGATGGGCACAGTGGCTGCATTTGGGCACAGTGGTGGCAAATTATGGGCACAGTGGCTGTGTTTGAGGGCACAGTGGCTGCGTTTGATGGGCACAGTGGCTGCGTTTGATGGGCACAGTGGTGGCAATTTATGGGTACAGTGGCTGCGTTTGATAGCACAGTGGCTGCGTTTGATAGCACAATGGCTGCGTTTGATAGCACAATGGCTACGTTTGATGGGCACAGTGGCTGCGTTTGATGGGCACAGTGGCTGCGTTTGATGGGCACAGTGGCTGCGTTTGATGGGCACAGTGGCTGCGTTTGATGGGCACAGTGGCTGCGTTTGGGCACAGTGGTGGCAATTTATGGGTACAGTGGCTGCGTTTGATAGCATAGTGGCTGCGTTTGATAGCACAATGGCTGCATTTGATGGGCACAGTGGCTGCATTTGATGGGCACAGTGGCTGCATTTGATGGGCACAGTGGTGGCAATTTATGGGTACAGTGGTGGCAATTTATGGGTACAGTGGCTGCGTTTGGCACAGTGGCTGCGTTTGATGGGCACAGTGGCTGCGTTTGATGGGCACAGTGGCTGCGTTTGATGGGCACAGTGGCTGCGTTTGATGGGCACAGTGGCTGCGTTTAATGGGCACAGTGTGGCAATTTATGGGCACAGTGGCTGCATTTGATGGGCAGTGGCTGCGTTTCATGGGCACAGTGGCTGTGTTTAATGGGCACAGTGTGGCAATTTATGGGTACAGTGGCTGCGTTTGATGGGCATAGTGGCTGCGTTTGATAGCACAGTGGCTGCATTTGATGGGCACAGTGGCTGCATTTGATGGGCACAGTGGCTGCATTTGATGGGCACAGTGGCAATTTATGGGTACAGTGGTGGCAATTTATGGGCACAGTGGCTGCGTTTGATGGCACAGTGGCTGCGTTTGATGGGCACAGTGGCTGCGTTTGATGGGCACAGTGGCTGCGTTTGATGGGCACAGTGGCTGCGTTTAATGGGCACAGTGTGGCAATTTATGGGCACAGTGGCTGCATTTGATGGGCACAGTGGCTGCGTTTTCATGGGCACAGTGGCTGTGTTTAATGGGCACAGTGTGGCAATTTATGGGTACAGTGGCTGCGTTTGATGGTACAGTGGCTGTGTTTGATGGCACAGTGACAGCGTTTAATGGCACAGTGACAGCGTTTAATGGCACAGTGGCTGCGTTTAATGGCACAGTGGCTGCGTTTAATGGCACAGTGGCTGCGTTTAATGGCACAGTGGCTGCGTTTAATGGCACAGTGGCTGCGTTTAATGGCACAGTGGCTGCGTTTGATGGGCACAGTGGCTGCGTTTGATGGCACAGTGGCAGTGTTTAATGGGCACAGTTGTGGCAATTTATGGGCACAGTGGCTGTGTTTGATGGCACAGTGGCTGCGTTTAATGGGCACAGTGGCTGCGTTTAATGGGCACAGTGTGGCAATTTATGGGCACAGTGGCTGCGTTTGATGGGCACAGTGGCTGCATTTGATGGGCAGTGGCTGCGTTTCATGGGCACAGTGGCTGTGTTTAATGGGCACAGTGTGGCAATTTATGGGTACAGTGGCTGCGTTTGATGGTACAGTGGCTGTGTTTGATGGCACAGTGACAGCGTTTAATGGCACAGTGACAGCGTTTAATGGCACAGTGGCTGCGTTTAATGGCACAGTGGCTGCATTTGATGGGCACAGTGGCTGCGTTTGATGGCACAGTGGCAGTGTTTAATGGGCACAGTGGTGGCAATTTATGGGCACAGTGGCTGTGTTTGATGGCACAGTGGCTGCGTTTGATGGGCACAGTGGCTGCGTTTTGGGCACAGTGGTGGCAAATTATGGGCACGGTGGCTGCGTTTGATGGGCACAGTTGCTGCGTTTGGGCACAGTGGTGGCAAATTATGGGCACAGTGGCTGTGTTTGAGGGCACAGTGGCTGCGTTTGATGGGCACAGTGGCTGCGTTTGGGCACAGTGGTGGCAAATTATGGGCACGGTGGCTGCGTTTGATGGGCACAGTGGCTGCGTTTGGGCACAGTGGTGGCAAATTATGGGCACAGTTGCCTGCGTTTGAGGGCACAGTTGCCTGCGTTTGAGGGCACAGTGGCCTGCGTTTGAGGGCACAGTGGCCTGCGTTTGAGGGCACAGTGGCTGCATTTGATGGGCAGTTGCTGCATTTGATGGGCACAGTGGCTGCGTTTAATGGGCACAGTGTGGCAATTTATGGGTACAGTGGCTGCGTTTGATGGTACAGTGGCTGTGTTTGATGGCACAGTGACAGCGTTTAATGGGCACAGTGGTGGCAATTTATGGGCACAGTGGCTGCGTTTAATGGCACAGTGGCTGTGTTTGATGGGCACAGTGGCTGTGTTTGATGGGCACAGTGGCTGCGTTTGATGGGCACAGTGGTGGCAATTTATGGGCACAGTGGCTGCGTTTTGGTACAGTGGCTGCGTTTGATGGGCACAGTGGTGGCAATTTATGGGTACAGTGGCTGCGTTTGATGGGCACAATGGCTGCATTTGATGGGCACAGTGGCTGCATTTGATGGGCACAGTGGCTGCATTTGATGGGCACAGTGGCTGCATTTGATGGGCACAGTGGTGGCAATTTATGGGTACAGTGGTGGCAATTTATGGGTACAGTGGCTGCGTTTGATGGCACAGTGGCTGCGTTTGATGGGCACAGTGGCTGCGTTTGATGGGCACAGTGGCTGCGTTTGATGGGCACAGTGGCTGCGTTTAATGGGCACAGTGTGGCAATTTATGGGCACAGTGGCTGCGTTTGATGGGCACAGTGGCTGCATTTGATGGGCAGTGGCTGCGTTTCATGGGCACAGTGGCTGTGTTTAATGGGCACAGTGTGGCAATTTATGGGTACAGTGGCTGCGTTTGATGGTACAGTGGCTGTGTTTGATGGCACAGTGACAGCGTTTAATGGCACAGTGGCTGCGTTTAATGGCACAGTGGCTGCGTTTGATGGCACAGTGGCTGCGTTTGATGGCACAGTGGCAGTGTTTAATGGGCACAGTGGTGGCAATTCATGGGCACAGTGGCTGCGTTTGGGCACAGTGGTGGCAAATTATGGGCACGGTGGCTGCGTTTGATGGGCACAGTGGCTGCGTTTTGGGCACAGTGGTGGCAAATTATGGGCACAGTGGCTGTGTTTGAGGGCACAGTGGCTGCGATTGATGGGTACAGTGGCTGCGTTTGGGCACAGTGGTGGCAAATTATGGGCACGGTGGCTGCGTTTGGGCACAGTGGCTGCGTTTGGGCACAGTGGTGGCAAATTATGGGCACAGTGGCCTGCGTTTGAGGGCACAGTGGCCTGCGTTTGAGGGCACAGTGGCCTGCGTTTGAGGGCACAGTGGCCTGCGTTTGAGGGCACAGTGGCTGCATTTGATGGGCAGTTGCTGCATTTGATGGGCACAGTGGCTGCGTTTAATGGGCACAGTGTGGCAATTTATGGGTACAGTGGCTGTGTTTGATGGCACAGTGACAGCGTTTAATGGGCACAGTGGTGGCAATTTATGGGCACAGTGGCTGCGTTTGGTACAGTGGCTGCGTTTGATGGGCACAGTGGTGGCAATTTATGGGTACAGTGGCTGCGTTTGATGGGCACAATGGCTGCATTTGATGGGCACAGTGGCTGCGTTTGGGCACAGTGGCTGCGTTTGATGGGCACAGTGGTGGCAATTTATGGGTACAGTGGCTGCGTTTGATGGGCACAGTGGCTGCGTTTGATGGGCACAGTGGCTGCGTTTGATGGGCACAGTGTGGCAATTTATGGGCACAGTGGCTGCATTTGATGGGCAGTGGCTGCGTTTGATGGTACAGTGGCTGCGTTTGATGGTACAGTGGCTGCGTTTGATGGTACAGTGGCTGCGTTTGATGGTACAGTGGCTGCGTTTGATGGTACAGTGGCTGCATTTGATGGTACAGTGGCTGCGTTTGATGGCACAGTGACAGCGTTTAATGGGCACAGTGGTGGCAATTTATGGGCACAGTGGCTGCGTTTGGGCAGAGTGGTGGCAATTTATGGGCACATTGGCTGTGTTTGATGGCACAGTGGCTGAGTTTGATGGGCACATTGGTGGCAAATTATGGGCACGGTGGCTGTGTTTGATGGGCACAGTGGAATGCGTTTGAGGGCACAGTGATGCAATTGAGAGAGAGAGAGAACCTTAATTCTTCTTTCTCCATGAGCGGCCGTCCACTTCTCCTAGTGCAGACTAGTGAGCGGGCCGATGGGAGGAGAAATCAGCGGTGCTGCGCTGCCGTGCGTGGCGCCGCACGAGCCAAATGAAGAAATCAGCCTTATCATGCTCCTCCCCTCACAGACAGGCATATGATAGCAGTAGGGGCGGCGCGGAGATACAAGCAAGCGCGCCGCACACATAGCCCAGAGCCAGGCATCATTGCAAAGAGCGGCGGCCGCCGCTGCTGTTTTTTTTCCTGCGCTGACACTGCCAGACAAAAGCGGCCCCAGGGCACTGAGAGCAGGCGGCCTACCGGGAAATTTCCGGGTATCCCGGTAGGCCAGTCCGGCACTGCTCAGGAGAGACTGGTGGTTCAAATGATGATTCACTGGAATAGGGCCATTGAGAAGGAGGGGGTGAAGGTGGCTGATCTGTCACTGTCACCAAGAATCAGGTCATGAGATGGTTCCATCAGCTTCCCTTAAAGAAGGGCTAAATTTGAGTTTGGGACTACCAACAGACTATAGTTTTTTTTAGCTATTGTAGTAGTAGTTAAGTTGTCTATGTTATCCATCAGCTAGCTAATATCAGGGGTATTGGAACATGGTTATTGCGTGTTTCTCGTGACAATCTAAGAGGAGGAAGTTATGACCCCCAGGAAATGTGTACATCACTGAGATTCGTTTCCTCCAATGATGATAAAAGTACTCAACCCTCTACAGTATAAAGCATCAGCTTTCCCTTATATCAGTGTTCAGAGCTCACCCAGCTGTGGAGATGGAAGTCCGTCTTCTTTTGCCTCTCATCCTTCTACATGTGGTCACCATGTGCCACATAGTGAACAGTGGCATTCAAAGAAAGGGTGAGTACCCAGCAACCTCAGAACATGAATGTAAATGTGAATAGAGCGGGAGGAGCTAAACAGGGCTGGTTGTCATGGATCGGAGTACAGAGGGTACAGGGAGGGTGGACGATGCATTTTGTGGGTTTTTTCTGTTTGGATTTGCACCGATTCACTGTTTAGCAAAGCATCCACCTGTACAGCCGGGTTATTTGAGCTTTGTGTGGTTTGATGTATAAAACCTGCCTTGCCTCTCCTTCTTAACCACTTCAATACCGGGCACTTTTACCCCAAAAGTCATGGAACACTGTACAATTGTTATCACTTTTTTCACCCAAATAGAGCTTTCTTTTGGTGGTATTTAACCACTTCAGGCCCGGAAGATTTGGCTGCTCAATGACCAGGCCATTTTTTGCGATACAGCACTGCGTTGCTTTAAATGACAATTGCGTAGTCATGAGATGCTGTACCCAAACAAAATTTACGTCTTTTTTTTCTCACAAATAGAGATTTCTTTTGGTGGTATTTGATCATCTCTCTGGTTTTTATTTTTTTGCTATAAACAAAAAAAAATTGTAAATTTTGAAAAAAAAAAAAAAAAAGCACAATATTTTGTACTTTTTGCTATAATAAATATCCCCTTTTTTTTTTTTTTTATATGTAATTTTTTCTCCTCAGTTTAGGCCGATATGTATTCTTCTACATATTTTTGGTAATAAAAATCACAATAAGCGTATATTAATTGGTTTGCGCAAAAGTTATAGCATCTACAAAATAGGGGAAAGATTTATAGCATTTTTTTATTATTATTATTATTATTTTTTTTTTACTAGTAATGGCGGTGATCAGCGATTTTTAATCGGGACTGCAACATTATAACGGACAGATCAGACACCTTTTGAAACATTTTTGGGACCAGTGGCAATTATACAGCGATCAGTGCTATAAAAATGCACTATTTACTGTGTAAATGTCACTGGAAGGGAAGGGGTTAACACTAGGGGCGATCAAGGGGTTAACTGTGTTCCCTCAGTGTAGGGGGATGGGAGTGGCTGGAGGAGATGACAGATCGTTGTTCCTAGCTAGTAGGAACTCACAATCTGTCTCTCCTCTCCTCACAGAACAGGGATTTGTGCATTTACACACACACGTCCCTGTTCTGGCTCTCGTGCACGCGATCGCGCGTGGCCGGCCACACGCATTGGCACCCCGGAGTACAGCAGGAGCGTGCGCACCACTGGGGGTTTTTATTTTTGCTAAATAAACAAAAAAAATACCAAAAGTTTTGGAAAATAAAACGTGTTTTTCTTCGTTTGTTATAACATTTTGCAAATAATCTTTTTTCATAAATTTAGGCCAAAATGTGTTTTGAATTACTGCCCTCAGTGATAATTAAAGGATTTGTAAAGGCAGAAGGTGTTTTTATCTTAACCACTTAAGACCCGGACCAATTGTCAGCCTAAAGCCTCATACACACGATCGGACCGTGGACCAACTTTCCTGTGGATTTTTGTCCAAAGGGCGTTGGCCCCAAGTTGGTATTGCATACACACGGCAGGACTTTTTTCAGCCAACTTTCACCAAATCACTTGTTTTTTCTGCTTTTTACCGCCACCTTTGGTCAACTTCTGTATTGTTGTCTGATCTTTTGCATTGGTTCTGCATTGGTTTGTACAAAAGTCCGTTGGTTTTGTGTACACACGGTCGGACTTTGGTCCATCGGACTTTTGTTCGCAGAAAGTTGGTCCGTTCGCACAGCCAACAAAAGTCAGATGAAACCTGGAAAAAGTTTGTCCGATGGAGCGTACACACGGTCGGATGTTGGTCCAAAACAGCTAATTTGCATGTTGGTTGTCAAAAAGTCCGATCGTGTGTATGGGCCTTAAGGACCAGAGGTCTTTTTACAATTTCGCACTGCACTGCTTTAACTGGTAATTGTGCGGTCATGCAATGTTGTACCCAAACAAAATTTGCGTCCTTTTCTTCCCACAAATAGAGCTTTCTTTTGATGGTATTTGATTGCCTCTGTGATTTTTAATTTTTGCGATATAAACGGAAAAAACAGAAATTAAAAAAAAAAATATATTTTCTACTTTGTTAAAAGAAAAATCTAATAAGTTTAATTTTAGTCAAACATTTGGGCCAAAATGTATTCAGCCACATGTCTTTATTAAAAAAATGCCAATAAACGTATATTTATTGGTTTGTGCAAAAGTTATAGCGTCTACAAACTAGAGTACATTTTCTGGAATTTACACAGCTTTTAATTTACGACTCATTTCTTGAGGTGCTAAAATGGCAGGGCAGTATAAACCCCCCTCAAATGACCCCATTTTGGAAAGTAGTCACCCCAAGCTATTTGCTGAGAGGCATGTTGAGCCCATTGAATTTTTTTTTTTTTAGTCCCAAGTGATTGAGTAAAGACAAAAAAAAAAAGTTAAAATGTTGTCACTAAATGATATATTGCTCACACATGCCATGGTTTCATTTTCGCCACAAGTTGCAGGAATTTTACAAACTTTTTTTTTTTTGCCCAAAGTTGTCACTTAATGATATATTGCTCACACATGCCATGGGCATATGTGGAATTGCATCCCAAAATACATTTGGCTGCTTCTCCTGAGTACAGGGATACCACATGTGTGTGACTTTTTGGGAGCCTAGCTGCGTACGGGGCCCCAAAAACCAATCACCGCCTTCAATATTTTTGAGGGTGCAAATTTTTGATTTCACTCCTCACTACCTATCACAGTTTAAGATAAAATGCCAAAATAGCACAAACCCCCCCAAATGACCCAATTTTGGAAAGTAGACACCCCAAGCCATTTGTTGAGAGGCATGGTGAGTATTTTACAGCTCTCATTTGTTTTTGAAAATTAAGAAAGTAAAGAAAAAAACTTTTTTTTTTTTTTTTTTTTAAACTTTGTGACAAAAAGCGAGATCTGCAAAATACTCACCATACCTCTCAGCATATAGCTTGGGGTGTCTACTTTCCAAAATGTGGTCATTTGGGGGGGGGGGGGGGGGTTGTGCCATCTGGGCATTCCATGGCCTCCGAAACTGTGATTGGCAGTGAGGAGTGAAAAAAATTACACCCTTAGAAAGCCTGAAGGCGGTGATTGGTTTTTGGGGTCCCATACACAGCTAGGCTCCCAAAAAGTCTCACATGTGGTATCCCCGTACTCAGAAGAAGCAACAGAATGTATTCTGGGGTATAATTCCACATATGCCCATGGCATGTTTGAGCAATATATCATTTAGTGACAACTTTTTGTAAAAAAAATTTTATTTTTTTGTCATTATTCAATCTCTTGGGACAAAAATAAAATAAAAAAATCAATGGGCTCAACATGCCTCTCAGCAAATAGCTTGGGGTGTCTACTTTCCAAAATGGGGTCATTTGGGGGGGGGGGGGGTTTGAAATGTCCTGGCATTTTATGCACAACATTTAGAAGCATATGTCACACATCACCCACTCTTCTAACCACTTGAAGACAAAGCCCTTTCTGACACTTTTTGTTTACATGAAAACATTTTTTTTGTGCAAGAAAATTACGTTGAACCCCCAAACACTATATATATTGTTAAAGCAAAGGCCCTACAGATTAAAATGGTGGGTGTTGCATTTTTTTTTCCACACAGTATTTGCGCAGTGATTTTTCAAACGCATTTTTGGGGGAAAAAAAATACACTTTTTTTATTTTAATGCACTAAAAACACACTATATTGCTCAAATTTTTGATGAAATAAAAAAGATGATCTTAGGCCGAGTACATGGATACCAAACACGACATGCTTTAAAATTGCGCACAAATGTGCAGTGGCGACAAACTACATACATTTTTAAAAGCCTTTAAAAGCCTTTACAGGTTACCACATTGGATTTACGGAGGAGGTCTACTGCTAAAATTACTGCCCTCGATCTGACCTTCACGGTGATACCTCAAATGCATGATGCAATTGCTGTTTACATATGACGCCAGACCGACACTTGTGTTCGCCTTTGCGCAAGAGAAGGGGTGGGCAGGGTTTTTTTTGTTATCATTTTTATTGTTATCTCAGGGAAATATCCCCTATGATAGCAATAGGCAGTCACAGGTACTCTTTTTTTGAAAAAATTGGTGTCTATTAGACCCTAGATCTTTCCTCTGCCCTCAAATCATCGGTGTGATAAAACACTTTCCCAATTTCCCAATGGCGCTGTTTATATCTGGGAGGGGGGACATTCTGTTTACTTCCGCAATGCACGCTCCTGCGAGCGCGCATCAGGGAAGTTCGGTGCTGTCCAATTAGAGATGATCTCATATGTAAAATCATATGAGAATCTCTCATCGCCGCTCTCCCTCCTCACACAGAGACAGCGTGTGAGGAGGGAGAGATGAACTGCAGTGGTTAGTGTAAAAAAAAAAAAAAAAGAAAATAAAGTGCCCATCTGTCCCCACTGCCACCTGTCAGTGCCATCTGTCCCCACTGCCACCTGTCCCCACTGCCAAGTATAAGTGCCATCTGTCATCAGTGCCACATCAGTGCCACGTGTCATCAGTGCCGCATAGTGCCATCTGTCATCAGT
This sequence comes from Lithobates sylvaticus, assembly GCA_028564925.1. Taxonomy (NCBI): domain Eukaryota; kingdom Metazoa; phylum Chordata; class Amphibia; order Anura; family Ranidae; genus Lithobates; species Lithobates sylvaticus. The sequence goes on along the minus strand of CM053029.1, from coordinate 30,757,668 downwards.
GCCATATCAGTGACATCTGGCAGTGCTGCGTAATAGTGTCACGTGTCATCAGTGCCACTTATCAGTGTCATCTGTCATTAGTGCCACGTCAGTGTCACATGTCATTGTCCTGGTGCTCCAGGGCCTTCAAAAGTGTAATAGTTAGACAACAAGTTAGATGTTTTAATTTATGCTCCTAGAACACGTGATGGTGCTCCCTGCATGTTGGGCCTCTCTAAGTGGCCAGGCTGTGGAAAAGTCTCACACATGTGGTATCATAATACTCAGGAGTAGCAGAATTTATTTTGGGGTGTCATTTGTGGTATACACATGCCATGTGGGAGAAATAACCTATTACAATGACAATTTTGTGGGAAAAAAAATCATTTTGCAAAGAATTGTGGGAAAAAATGACAACATCAAAAACCTCACCTAAATACCTTGGAATGTCTACTTTCAAAAAAGGGGTCATTTGGGGGGTATTTGTACTTTCCTGGCTTGTTCGGGTCGCAAGAAATGAGATAGGCCACCAGTACATCAGTGATCAGTTTTGTATGATTTGCACCATAGCTTGTAGACTCTCTAACTTTCACAAAGACCAAATAATATCCACTAATTTGGGATATTTTTACCAAAGATATGTAGCAGTATAAATTTTGGCCAAAATTTATGAAGCAAAATTTTATCACAGAAACAAAGAAAAATTAGTTTTTTTTCCAAATTGTCGGTCTTTTTTCATTTATAGCGCAAAAAATAAAAACCCAGATGTAATCAAATACCACCAAAAGAAAGCTCTATTTGTGGGAAAAAAAGGACTAAAAAATGAATTTGGGTACAGTGTTGCATGACTGAAAAATTGTCATTCAAAGTTTGAGAGCACCGAAAGCTGAAAATTGGTCTGGGCAGGAGGGGGGTTTAAGTGCCCAGTAGGCAAGTGGTTAAACATGCCTGTTTAGGATCAAAAAAGGCAAAATGTCAAACATACATGTTATACACCCAGATGTTGGTTTGTTCAAAAATCTTTTAAAAAACGCACATGTGAATGTGCTTGGAGTAAAATGTTTTATACTAAACAATGTGTGGCTTATGCCTTGTACACATGGTCGGAAAATCCGACGGGAAAAGTCCGATCGGATTATGTATACGGAAAATCCGATCGTGTGTGGGCTCTATCGGACTTTTTCCATTGGAAATTCCAATGGAAAAAATTTGGGAGCAGGATCTAAAATTTTCCGACAAAAAAAAACGATCAGACCTTTTCCGATCGTTTGTAGAGAATTCCGACGGACGAAGTGCCACGCATGCTCAGATCAAATTATGAGACCAAAGCTATTGGCTACTAGCCTCTACATAGTTCCGTCATACGCAACGATCGTCACCACGTTCCGAACAATCGGATTTTCCGACAAATTTGTCCGACCGTGTGTATGCAACACCAATCAGAGGGATTTTGTGGTCGGAATGTCCTACCATGTGTACAGGGCATTAGTATTTCAATGCTCAATACTAGGAATACACCCCCGGGTTCGGTTTGCAGCAGAACGTGCAAAAAGTTAATTTGAACACGTAAACACTGTTAAAGTCTATGGGACATGAACGTGAAAAAACAAAAGTGTTAATTTAAAAGGCTTATATGCAAGTTATTGCCATAAAAAGTGTTTGGGGACCGGGGTCCTGCCCCAGGGGACATGTATAAATGCAAAAAATGTTTTTAAAAATGAAGTTTTTTCAGGAGTAGTGATTTTAATAATGCTTAAAGTGAAACAATAAAAATTAAATATTCCTTTAAATATTGTGCCTGGCGGGGTGCCTATAGTATGCCTGTAAAGTGGCACAGTTTTCCCATGTTTAGAACAATACCACAGCAAAATTACTTTTCTAAAAGGAAACAAAGTCATTTAAAACTGCTTGCGACTGTAATGTATTGCCGGGTCCTGGCAATATACAGGAAAATCATTGAGAAAAACGGCATGGGTCCCCCTCCAGCCCTTTACCAGGCCCTTTGGGTCTGTTATGGATATTAAGGGGAACCCTGCACCCAAATAAAAATGGCGTGGGGGGCCCCCAGACACTATATACTCTGAACATATATGTAGTATATAACATGTATATATACACTATATGGCCTGCCCTATATACTCTGCAGAAAATTGGGCCTTAGGTGTTGGTGATACCAGAATACTATAAGCCCTCACAGTTACTCTTGGTGAGTGCAGGAACGGGCCCTGCTGTGAAATATTAGATCAAGAATTGTAATTACATGCCCCTGTTTAACAGAGGCAGAAAAAATGGGCCTTTGGTGGTGCCACAACACTGTAAACCCTCACAGTTACTCTTAGTGGGCACAGGAACGGGCCCTGCTGGGAAATATTAGATCAAAGATTGTAATTACATGCCCCTTTTAAATGTGGCAGGAACATTGGGCCTTTGGTGGTGGTGCTGCTGGTGATAGTGGTGCCTCAACACTATAAGCCCTCACAGTTATGCTTGTTGGGCGCAGGAACGGGCTCTGCTATGAAATATTATATCAAGAATTGTAATTACATGCCCCTGTTAAACAGGGGCATAAATGGCCGCATCCATGCCGTCAAGATGACGGTCCTCCCTAAGATCCTATATTTTTTTCAGAACCCTACCGGTCCGGGTCCCAGCATTTTTCTTACGTCTCCTCCAGAAACGGCTCCTCTCCTTTATCTGGACCAACAAGCGTCCCAGGGTCTCCAGGTTCACCCTGTACGCCCACAGACTGAGAGGTGGGCTTGGAGTCCCGAACATTGCCAAATACTACCAGGTCGCACAAATCGCCCAGCTTGTGATGCTCCAGGCTACCTCTGATATCCCAGCCTGGGTCCTCCAGGAAATCCCCAACCATGCACCGGTTCCCATTTCAGCCCTCTTGTGGCTTCCACCTAAGATGTGTCCCCCCACACTTAGCCCTCTGATGGCCCCTAGCCTAAGACTCTGGGACTCGGTTCGGTACTCCAGTACTCCTTCCCCTTCTTAACAACCCGCTGTTCCCCCCTGGCTTGGATCAACCCCATGTCTTCGCCGGGTGGCCAGCGCATGGATTCACGCAGGTCAGTCATTTTCTTGGGACTCCATCCAAGAGGCCCATGGAGATCCCCCAGTGGAATTTTTCCACTATCTTCAATTGCGACATTGGATCTCCTCTCTCACATGCAACGATACATTCCCCTACCAGAAAACAGCCTGTGAACAGGTGTGCCAACATTCTCCAGGATTTACTCCTCCCTCAACTAAAGCAGAACTCCCTGTCCTATGTCCGCCACTGGGAACAAGACTTATCACGCATCGGAGCAAAGCCTGGTCTAATATCGCAAAATGTTCCTTTAATATGGCTACCCTAGAGGCAGCCTATAAAGTGCTCTTCCGCTGGTACTGGGTCCCATCCCGTATCGCTAAATCAAACCCATCCTGCAGTGATAGATGCTTCAGGGGCTGTGGTCAGCGAGAAGACAAACTTCATATCTGGTGGTCCTGCCCTCGCCTGGTGGGGTTTTGGTCGAGGGTGTTCGGTCTCCTGTCCACTCTCTTCCAAACACCCCCTGCAGGGATGCCAGGCTGGCCTTACTCCATTGCCCTATCCCGGGCCTCTTTTCCCCATCAGCAAAAGCTGGCCACCTATCTTTTCATTGCCGCGTACAATAGCTAGGGCCTTGAAGAGACTAACTGTATTGTTTGCGGAGGTGAAGTGCACCCTAACGACTCGCATGAAGATCCTGCCAGAAACCTGAACCCTGGCCCACGGGCGCCACTGCGCATGCGCATGTGTGCCGGCGTGCGGCTGCGCACGCACAGGTAGACAGGTGCGCGCTCTTGTTGGCGCCAGGTAGCCTATTTAAATCCGGCCAGAGCAGACGGTCCCCGCTGTCTGCTCTACAGCGTTGTGGTGATAGTAACCTGATCCCGATTCCTCTGTCCTGTATTGACCCGGGCTGCCTGTGACCATTCACCTATCCGCCTGCACCCGACCTTGGCTTGTTTGTGACCATCCTTCTGCTTAATCCTCTTGTACCTTGCTGCCAGCCTGATATCTGACCCAGCCTGTTCTGATGACCCAGCTTACCTGTACTGATCCGGTCTGCTCTGAGGTCCTGTCTGCTGTGCTGAACCAGCTTACCTGTACTGATCCGGCCTGCTCCGAGTTCCTGTCTGCTTTGCTGAACCAGCTTACCTGTACTGATCCAGCCTGCTCTGCTATCCAGTCTGCTGTGCTGATCCTGCCTGTCCATCCAGATCCAGCCTGCTCTGCTATCCAGTCTGTTGTGCTGATCCTGCCTGTCCATCCAGATCCAGCCTGCTCTGCTATCCAGTCTGCTGTGCTGATCCTGCCTGTCCATCCAGATCAGCCTGCTTTGCTATTTAGTCTGCTGTGCTGATCCTGCCCGTCCATCCAGATCCAGCCTGCTCTGCTATCCAGTCTGCTGTGCTGATCCTGCCTGTTCATTCAGATCCAGCCTGCTCTGCTATCCAGTCTGCTGCGCTGATCCTGCCTGTCCATCCAGATCCAGCCTGCTCTGCTATCCAGTCTGCTGTGCTGATCCTGCCTGTCCATCCAGATCCAGCCTGCTCTGCTATCCAGTCTGCTGTGCTGATCCTGCCTGCCCATCCAGATCCAGCCTGCTTGGCTATCCAGTCTGCTGCGCTGATCCTGCCTGTCCATCCAGATCCAGCCTGCTCTGCTGTCCAGTCTGCTGCGCTGATCCTGCCTGTCCATCCAGATTCAGCCTGCTCTGCTATCCAGTCTGCTGTGCTGATCCAGTTACCCACCTTGTCCGCTGAGTTGACCCTGTGTCACTCCACCGGTCTGTTGATCCTGCCAGGCACCCGTGCTCCTCCTCACTCCTGGGTCTCCTGTCACCCTACCAGGGAACCAGGAGTGGGAGACGCAAGGGAGGTCTCTCTCTGCAAACTCGGGCTCGCACCACCAGGTACGTGACACATGCATAATGAAAAGATGTCTAGCATCCTCCATTATTTTCATGCCAAGTTCCCTAAGGTGTGGGGCCCGTGGTTGACATATGCTCTTCCCTCTCTGCACCCGACCAGCCTAGGCTGTACTAATCGACCTCCTCTACCCCCCTCCCTCCCGACCTGGAGATACCCTTATTCCTACCTAACCTTGCCGCTCTGCTCCTTCCTTCCTCATCTGTCTCTCCCATCCACCTCGTGTGTTCCTCGTCACTATATATTCTCTCTTATCCCTTCTCCTATCTTTATCTTTGTTTCTTGGTGTCCTTTTCTTCTATTTTTTTTTCTGTCAGCAATATTTGGATTTTAGTTCAACACCTCAACTTTTTAACACCTAAACTCACTTACCCTTCGTCGGCCCCTGGCCTCTGCCAGAGGGCTGATGATGCTGTAAATCCTCTATGAACCATCAAGCTCCCTAGGTGCATTACTAACCTGTGCCATGACATGTTTTATGTTGGTATCCCCTGCGTGGGATTGTTACCGTAGGTTCTTATTTTCCTAAAATTTCAATAAAAAAAAAAAGTTTGTTCAAAAAAAATAAAACCCAGGGGTAGAGTTGAGCGGACACCTGGATGTTCGGGTTCGGCCGAACTTCGGGAAAGTCCGGGTTCGGGTTCGGGTCCGAACTTGACTCCGAACCCCATTGAAGTCAATGGGACCCACACTTTTGAACACTAAAATGGCTGTAAAAAAGTCATGGAAAGGGCTAGAGGGTTGCAAATGGCAACAAAATGTTGTTAAGAGCATGGCAAGTGATCTGCAAACAAATGTGGATAGGGAAATACCTTAAAATAACATAAAAAAATTAAAATAAAATGCTGGAGACCCCCTTCTCAGCAGAAGAGGTACAGGAAGTCATTAAGAACCTCAGAAACTCAATGGCACGATGCCGCACATATGGTGGGGATACCCCAGAATACGCACTTTCTGTAAAAAAAATATTCAATTTAATGGATAAGATAGTGGGAAAATTAAAATACTTGGAAATTAAAAAAATGAAAAAATTATAATCTTGACCTAGGAGGACGAGGTTCAAATAGAGTAGGAGGTTGAGGTGGCGGTGGATGTGGCGGTGTAGGTGGAAGCGGCGGTGGAGGAGGACGAGGTAGCCAACACTGGTTCAAAAATACAACAATGGCTGGGTAAGGCTAGTGGTGAATGATGTGTCGAATTCTGTCCCCCGTCGCATAGTGTCCGCCCTGTACTGCGCTTGCTCAGTACGTAGGACAAGGGGACTTTGAAACTCTACGAAGACGATGCGCGGTGACTCCAGGTTCAAGCCACATCATCCGAGGTTGAAGCCTAGCCAAGCGAGCCCGTGAGGGGCCCTGTTACTATGTGCTACCGTATGTCCACTTGGATGGTCGGGCTTGAACCTGCACTCACTGCGCAGGTGACGTTCATCTTTGGAGATTTTGTGAATCTCCTTGTCCTCCGTACTGCGCAAGCACTGCACCTGCGCAGTAAGTGGCCGGACACTATCGGATAGCAAGACAGTTTTCGTCAGAACACCGGTATATGTGTCTATTCTGCACAAGGTACAACCAAGTCCTGTGGGATCCATACCTGGTTCATTTTAATGAACGTGAGCTTGTCCACATTGGCTCTGGACAGGCGGCTGCGTCCCCTTTTTGATGATCTCCTCATATTTTCTAAATTTATGATCTCGCCCTAAATGGGTGTTTTTGTCAATAGCAGAAGACACCTACAGTGTCTAAAGCGTTTATGAACACGCAGAAAATGCTATTGGGGAAAAAAAAAAACACAGCAAAATTACATTTTTTTGCAATGTTTTTCCAATATCAGAATACACAAAGAGTATGGTGTATCTCTTAGTAAAATATGCAGTGCAGTGATGGTGCACTGAGCTTGCAGGTAAAACTTATATTTTGTCCGGCACTGGCCTCATGGCACTGTTAAAAGACTGTGCACTGCACCCCAACCAGGGTACAATTGATTTAGGAATCTCTTGAATAATTCTCTCTGCCTCTTTCTCTTCCTTACTAAAGAAACTCTGTACTCTAATCTAGCTATGTAGATCGCTCACTGATCTAACTAATTAGAAGAAAAGTTAAGGAATGTGGACTGACTGACTGACTGACTTTATAACACTAACTCCTAAAATCCTCTCAGCAGCACAGGAACCTGTCTATAGCAGAATGACACTGTGTGTCTGGACTATATATAGAGGCTGGGTCACATGCTGCACTGCCCAATCACAGCCATGCCATTAGTAGGCATGGCTGTGATGGCTTCTAAGGGCACACTATTGAAACTAGCGTCGATTGGCTGCCCAGCAGCTTGTAAAAGGCGCCAATACATCGCCGAACACCGGACCCGAACCCGAACATACAGCCAATAGTTCGGGTTCGGGTCCGGGACCCGGACACCCAAAAGTCCGGTACGGACCCGAACTTTACAGCTGGGGTTCGCTCAACCCTACCCAGGGGCAGAAAAATTGGGCCTTTGGTGGTGGTGCCACAACACTGTAGCCCCTCACAGATACTCTTGTTGGGCGCAGGAACGGGCCCTGCTGTGAAATGTTAGATCTAAAATTGTAATTATATGCCCCTGTTAAACAGAGACAGAAAAATTGAGCCTTAGGCAGTGGTGGTGGTGCCCTAAACCAAAAATATTGTTGGAAGCTAGCATCATCAAGATTAAGGAGGAATAGGATAGTCACTCAGCATAGGCAGTCTTCAAGGGATCCCACATCCATAGAAAAATCAATCAGTTATATCAGCATCAGGTGTTTGATAGCTGCTGATCCAAGACTGATTCATTTTCATGAATGTGAGCCTATAAACGGAGTCTGTGGACAGGCGCACTCTATGATCCATTTCAAACCCTCCAGCAGCACTGAATGTGCGTTCATAAAGAATGCTTAATGTAGAACAGGCCAGTAGCTCAATTGCATATTGAGCAAGTTCTGGCCAGTGGTCCATCCTCAAGACCCAGTAACCCAGTGGATGGTCTGTTGGAATGGTCCCCAAGTCTGCTTTTGCTTCTAGATATTCCTGCATCATGTAATGCACATGTTGGCGATGGTTGCTTAAACCGATCAGACCTTGGCGATGAGGTCTAAAGAATTGTCTAAAGGCATCGGCCAGCCGGCCACCTTCTCCACCGCTCTTCCTCTGACTGAAGGAAGCCTCAGCAACACGTTGTCCAGCACCAGGAAATTGTAACCTCCCAGGGTCTGGAAACGCATTGCACAAACCTTTCTTCAAGGCCTCCTGAAGATGTTTCATCCTCTGCTCCCTCCACGAAGGCAGGATGAGTTCTGAAACCTTACCCTTGTAACGTGGATCAAGAAGGGTTTGCCAGCCAGTAATGGTCCCTCTTCTTGATACCACAAATCCTAGGGTTCTTTCTCAGGCTTTGCAGAATCAGGGAAGCCATGCAGCGTAAGTTTGCAGAGGCATTCGATTCGGAGTCCTTTGGGTCACAGATCTGTAACAACCTCCTCCCAGCCACGTACAACTCCTTGCGTTTCTGGGGACCGAAAACCACCCATTGAAGACTGCTGCTGAGTGTTATCCTCTTAGTCCATGTTGACGCAATCTGCCTCCTCCTCTTCTTCCTGTTTGTTTGGCAGGCCCGCAGGAATACTAACTGGATAAAGGGGGCCTTGAGAGGTAATGAAGTCCTCCTCTTCCTCCCGCTGTTCTGCCTCAAGTGCCCTGTCCATTATTCTATGAAGCGTGTGCTCCAACAGGAAGACAAGAGGGACAGTATAACTGATGCATGCATTGTCACTGCTCGCCATCCTCGTGACCTCCTTAAATGGTGACAAGACAGTGCATGCATCCTTGATCAGTAGCCACTGGCGTTGGGACAAAGCCAAGCTCCCTTGACCCTGTCCTGGTGCCATACTCACACAGGTACTTGGGGACATGGGTCAATTGTTACTGTCGGAGGACGGAGAGAAGGTTGGTGCCATTGTCACATACAGCCATTCCTGGCTGAAGCTGGTGTGGCATAAACCACCTCTGAGCCAGCCCCTGGAGAGCTGACAGAATCTCTGCCCCAGTGTGGCTCCTGTCCCCTAAGCAGACCAACTTAAGCACCGCATGGCATCTTTTTGCCTGAGTGCTTGCGTAGGCCCTTGATCGCTTACGGAGCGCTGCTGGTTAGAGGGTAGAGAGTCTTCCGTGAAAATAAATGAATTTTGGAACCTGCCACTGAGGTACAGCACATTCCACAAATTCTAGAAAGGGGGCAGAGTCTACCAGCTGAAAAGGCAGCAGTTGCGGTGCCAGCAATTTGCCCAAGCTAGAATTCAGACACTGAGCATGTGAATGGCTGGGACCAAATTTCTGTTTATGGTTCAGCAACTGTGGTAGGGAAATTTGCCTGCTAAAATCAGATGGTGGTGTACTGCTAGAAAATTGGCTGCAAGTACTTGGGACACCTATTGCTATACCTTCATTTCTTTCACTGCAGGTTTTTGAGAGGACTGTAGGTATAGTGGGGTTGGAGATCCCAGATGAGGATCAAGGAGAAGTCCGCTTTTTTCTTTGATGTGGGTCTTTCAAGTGCTGTTGCCAACAGACTGTATGGGAGGTCGTCATATGTCTGGTCAAGCGTGTGGTGCCCAAGTGGCTGCTGTTCTGGCCACGCTTGATCTGCTTCAGACATAGGTTGCAAACAGCAACAGTGCAATCTGCTGCACACATGTCAAAAAAGGCCCACACCAAGGAAATTTTCAAAATTGGCGGGGAGTCAGCAGCGCCCTGCACCTGCTGAGCTTTGGGTTTTAATGCAGTAGGGTGGCTGCCCTTAAGCTGCCCCTAGAGACATCCTACCTTGTTGGAGTTGTGCCTCCTCCTTTCTTACATCAGGCACCCAAGTAGAGTCAGTGACCTCATCATCCCCTCCCTTCTCATCACTGGAGCGAACTTGGCAGTATGCTGTGGCTGCCAGTTTCTTGTTCTTCTTGGGCATGCCCTCTCTCTAGGCTCACGTTACTCCCTTCCTCAACCTGGGAACCAACAACATCGGAGCCTTCTAATCACTGTGCATCCTCCAGCAGCATGTACACGACACTGTGGTCAAATAGTTCGGGGGACTCTGGGGCTACGGAAAGAGTGACTGTGGACAAAAGGACAAGCGTGCCCCACATCCACCTGCAGAGGATGCACCATGTCCACGACCAGCACTGTTGACTGTAGATACAGAGCCTGCTTGCCCTCTTTTAGTGGCCTGTGAGCGTCTGCCTCTCCTTGGTGGCCTTCTGGACATGATGTACATTTTGTTTTGCAACACCACACTGCACTGTATTGTATACTGTGTACACCACCAGAAAAGTAGTAGCAACTGCACTACGGCTGCACTGTGTTGTGTACACCACCAGAAAAGTAGTAGCAACTGCACTACGACTGCACTAGTGAAAAATTAATAAAAAGAAAGAATATCTCCTGCGCTCGTGAAGGTGTTATAAGTGAGGGGTGGTAGTACTTTCAAATGGAAAAAATTGATTGAAAAAAAGATCGTGCGTGTCCTGCTGCCTAGACTGACCAGGGTGGTCCGAAGAAAGCCAAGTGGAAAGAAAGGAGAAATGGAAGGCGCGTGATCTGACGCTTGGATCAACAGCACGATGCCGCACATATGGTGGGAATACCCCAGAATACGCACTTTCTGGAAAAAATTATTAAATTTAATGGATAAGATAGTGGGAAAATAAAATACTTGGAAATGAAAAAAAATGAAAAAATTATAATCTTGACCTAGGAGGACGAAATTCAAATGGAGTAGGAGGTTGAGGTGGCGGTGGATGTGGCGGTGTAGGTGGAAGCGGCGGTGGAGGAGGACGAGGTAGCCAACACTGGTTCAAAAATACAACAATGGCTGGGTAAGGCTAGTGGTGAATTATGTCCCCCATCGCATAGTGTCCGCCCTGTACTGCGCTTGCTCAGTACGTAGGACAAGGGGATTTTGAAACTCTTCGAAGACGATGCGCAGTGACTCCAGGTTCAAGCCACATCATCCGAGGTTGAAGCCTAGCCAAGCGAGCCCATGAGGGGCCCTGTTACTATGTGCTACCGTATGTCCACTTGGATGGTCGGGCTTGAACCTGCACTCACTGCGCAGGCGACGTTCATCTTTGGAGACTTTGTGAATCTCCTTATCCTCCGTACTGCGCAAGCACTGCACCTGCGCAGTAAGTGGCCGGACACTATCGGATAGCAAGACAGTTTTCGTCAGAACACCGGTATATGTGTCTATTCTGCACAAGGTACGGCCAAGTCCTGTGGGATCCATGCCTGGTTCATTTTAATGAACGTGAGCTTGTCCACATTGGCTGTGGACAGGCGGCTGCGCTTGTCTGTGATAACGCCCCCTGCCGTGCTAAATACACGTTCAGATAATACACTGGCGGCAGGGCAGGCCAGCACCTCCAAGGCGTAAAGGGCAAGCTCAGGCCATGTGACCAATTTGGAGACCCAGAAGTTGAAGGGGGCAGACCCGTCATGCAGTACGTGTAGGCGTGTGCACACATACTGCTCCACCATGTTGGTGAAATGCTGCCTCCTGCTAGTTAGGTGGACCTTGCCACAGATGGCGTTGTGCAGTGCACACCTGATTTTGTCCCCCACTTAGTTGTGCAGGGAAGGGATAGCTCGTCTGGAAAAGTAGTGGCGGCTGGGCACGACGTACTGTGGGACAGCCAATGACATCAGCCTTTAAAAACTCTGCGTCTCCACCAGACGGAATGACAGCATTTCAAAGGCGAGGAATTTTGAAATGCTGGCATTCAGGGCCAGGGATCGCGGGTGGCTAGGGGGGTACTTCCTCTTCCGCTCCAGTGTTTGGGAAATAGAGAGCTGAACGCTTCCATGGGACATTATGGAGATGGTTGGTGACCCAGGTGGTAGTGTTGCTGGCAGATCCTCTGTTTGCGGGTTGGCAGGTGTCACTGTCACTACAGAGGTGGATGAAGAGGCCGAGACTGCAGCAGAAGAGGAAGCAGGAGGAGCCAGAGACCTTTCTTGGTTTTTGAGGTGTCTACTCCACTGCATCTCGTGCTTTGCACTTAGATGCCTGGTCATGCAGTTTGTGCTCAGGTTGAGAAAGTTTATGCCTCGCTTCAAGCTCTGATTGCACAGCGTGCAAACCACTCGTGTCTTGTCTTCAGGACATTGTCTGAAGAACTGCCACGCTAGGGAACTCCTTGCACCTGGCTTTGGTGTGCTCGGTCCCTTGCTGCATTGGGCAGTAGCAGACATACTGTCTAGGGGACGGACGCTCCGCTTTTGCACCCTGCTCCCTCTTCTGCTGTGCTGGTGGCTCTGTGCGACCACCACCTCTTCCTCTGAACTACACTGGTCACCTGCATGATGTTGATTCCATGTGGGGTCAAGGACCTCATCGTCCTCCACATCATCTTCCACCCAAAATTCACCCCTGCCCTCCTTGTCGGTCAGCACAATGGCGAAAGCAGCAGCAGTTGGCACCTGTGTTTCGTCATCATCCGAGACATGCTGCGATGGTCCTCCCATGTACTCATCATGAAACATAAGTGGTTGGGCATCGGTGCACACAATCTCTTCCACTTCTGGGGCAGGGCTAGGTGGATGGCCCTGGGAAACCCTGCTAACAGAGTCATCAAAAAGCAGAAGAAACTGCTGCATGATTTGGGGCTCAGACTGCTTGGCTGATTTGCAAGGGGGTGAGGTGAAAGACTGATGGACATCGGCTGCAGGTGCCAACTCTGAACTTTCATCAGGAGACTGGGTGGGAGACAATGTGAAGGAACCGGAGGCACTGTCAGCAGCAACCCAATCTACTATCGCCTGTACTTGTCCTGGCCTCAACATTCGTACAGCCTCATTAGTCGCGCCAAAATACTGCTGCAGGCTCTGTCGCCTACTCGCACCTGAGGAAGGTGTTTCACTAGTGCGTGTAGCTGGCACAGATCGACCACGTCCTCTCCCTGCAACAGGAGCGTCACCAGCAGCACCACGACCCGGGCCACGTCCCCTTTTTGATGATCTCCTCATATTTTCAAAATGTATGATCTCGCCCTAAATGGGTGTTTTTGTATATAGCAGAATACACGTACAGTGTCTAAAGCGTTTATGAACACGCAGAAAATGCTATTGGGAAAAAAAAAAAAAACACTGCAAAATTAATTTTTTTTGCAATGTTTTTCCAATATCAGAATACACGGATAGTGTCTAAAGCGTTTATGAAAACGCAGAAAATGCTATTGGGAAGAAAAAAAAAACCTGCAAAATTACATTTTTTTGCAATGTTTTTCCAATATCAGAATACACGGACAGTATGTAAAGCGTTTATGAAAACGCAGAAAATGCTATTGGGCAAAAAAAAAACCGCAAAATTAAATTTTTTTGCAATGTTTTTCCAATATCAGAATAAACGGATAGTGTCTTTCTGCTTTTATAAAAACGCAGAAAATGCTATTGGGAAGAAAAAAAAAAACACAGCAAAATTTAATTTTTTTGCAATATCAGAATACACGGATACATGTCTACAGCGTGTCCTCTCTCTGCAGCACAGGAACCTGTCTATAGCAGAATGACGCTGTGTGCTGTGTGTGTGTGTGTGTGTGTGTGTACTATATATAGAGGCTGGGTCACATGCTGCACTGCCCAATCACAGCCATGCCATTAGTAGGCATGGCTGTGATGGCTTCTAAGGGCACACTAGTGAAACGATCGTCGATTGGCTGCCCTGCAGCTGTTAAAAAGGTGCCAATACAGCGCCGAACACCGGACCCGAACCCGAACTTACAGCAAATAGTTCGGGTCCCGAACACCCAAAAGTCCGGTACGGATCCAAACTTTACAGTTCGGGTTCGCTCAACCCTATCCATAACCCAAACGTTCTAGATGGAATGGATACCAAATACATACATACGTATGTATATGTAGCAGTTACACCTTTGCAAGGTGTCCGCTATGTGTAAATTTAGTTGTTTCTCTGAGGACAGTAAAGGGGTTCTGAGAGCTAATTGGGTAGGTTAACTTTGGCATCAGTTTGGCGGGGCTGTATTGGGGTTCTGCCTGGTCATGTGTGCAGTACGGCACACATGACAGGTTTAGAACCAGGCCTGGTTGGATGTTTGGGTACCGGCATTCCTCAGAGCCAATCAGTGGGTGCATTTGGCCCGCTGAGGAGTCTGGGGAGGGGTACTTAAGATGCTGGAGTCACGTGTTCGGGGCTCGTTCAGCCATAGTGGCCTGTTCCTGGATCTGGACCGGGGTAGCGCGTGCCGCCCCGTAACATGGTTGGTTTGACAAGCCCCACAGACCCGCTTGGTCTGGGGCAAGGATCCATCTGTTCCCGAGTCTCAGAACCGGCTGGTCCGAGGCGCAGTGACTGAGGGAGGGTTCAAGGCATCCGGGTGCGCTCTCAAATTGTGTAAGCGACCGGGGGAGGACTCTTCAGAGGAGGGCCAACAAGCTGGCATCCCAAGAAGTGCCTGGTTGCTGGGTTGTCAAGGACACTAGAGAATCCAAGCTTCCCCAATACTGCCAAGGAGATGGATAACGTTCCAGGTACTAAGGAAAGGTTCCTGTTTGCTTCTGAGTACTACTTTAATTCAAGGTCAGAGACTTTGCAAGTTCCGAATTCAAGTGCTGACTGCCATAATCTCTGGCTAGAGATTTGTTCAACTTTGAGGCACCCAGCTGCGAGTGGCTACTCTCTGGGTTGGCAAATAGAGACTTTGATATACCTAGCAGTTCAAGGTGCCTGAGGTGCCAAGGTTTCTTCACCCTTACCCTCATGAGAATTTGTCTGTTGGATGTTACCCCCTGCAAATAAAAACCTTTTTAAAGGACTTTTATGGTGTCAGTGTGCAAAGTCGGGTACTAACTCTGGGAACCCCTAGACCTGGAGGACAAGCCAAGCAGAGGTAACCGGTAAGCCCAAAAGTCAAGGCCGCCCCATCGAAGATAGATTAGATAACGGAAAATTGTATACTTACCTTCCGTAATTTTCCTTTCCTGTTGCATCACATGGCAGCATACACACATGGGTTGTGGCTCCGCCCCCCACAACCTGATAGGACCGCGTAGCTATTAAACCTTGAGAGGACCCCCGCCCCTACATTCTCAGTAACCAGATTTGTATGCTGCCATGTGATGCAACAGGAAAGGAAAATTACGGAAGGTAAGTATACAATTTTCCGTTTTCCTGTCGCATCATGGCAGCATACACACATGGGGAATAAGTCGCAAACTGGGTGGGGCTGAGAAAAACAAGGTTTATTTACAAGGAATCGAGGAGTTGGACTGTATGATAGCCCTTCCAAATTCTGCCGTGGACAGCCTAGCGGCGTCCACTTTGTAGTGAGACATAAACGTGCTTCTTGAGGACCAAGTAGCTGCCTTACAGATTGTTTCCGCTGAGACTTTGCAGAAAGCTGCCCAGGAGGTCGCCACTGCCCTAGTGGAATGTGCCCTTAAGCCCTCAGGTACTTGTGCCTGGTTAGATGAGTAGGCCCTCTTGATGATCTTTACTAGCCAGGCTGCGATAGTACGAGATGTTGCTGCTTGTCCTTTTCTGGCACCATAAGGTATTACCAGGAGATTTTCTGCCTTCCTTAGGTCACGTGTCATTGAAAGGTAGGCCAGGATGTTAGTTTTTATGTCTAGCGGATGCGGGTTGCCCTGCTCTGTAGCTAAAGTGGGAAGACATATTTCCTGATTAAAGTGGAAGGAGGAAGCCACTTTTGGAACAAATCGGTCTGAAGGTCTCAGGACCACCTTGTCAGGATAGACCGTTAAGTATGGTTCTTTTGCCAATAGAGCGTGCATTTCGGAAACTCTCTTGGCCGAGGTGATTGCTATCAGGAAGGTGATTTTCAGCGTCAGATCCCATAACGATATATCCTCCACTGGGAAGAATGGTTCGTGTGCCAGGAAGTCCAGTATTACCGAAAGATCCCATGTTGGGAAGGTCGGTTTTCTAGGAGGCCTTAATTTCAAACAGGCCCTCTGAAATTGGGTGATGAGAGGCTCTTGCGCCCACCTTACCCCTGTCATGGCCGAAAGGGATGAGACGTGAACCTTCAGGGTATTCGACCCAAGGCCCTTGTCCAGGCCTAACTGCAGGAATTCCAGGACTTGTGCGATTGTTGGGGAGGATGGATCCCAGGATTGCTGTTGTGCGACTGTAAGGAATTTGGCCCAAATTCTCTTGTAGACATTATTGGTGGAGACTTTCCTAGCTTGGAGAAGGGTGTTTACCACCTCCTGTGAGCATCCCTGCGCTATAAATCTAGCCCTCTCAGCCTCCATGCCGTCAGGTGTAGTCTCTCTGGGCACGGGTGGAGGAGCTGTCCCTGAGAGAGTAGGTCTGCTGACATCGGGAGCGACAGTGGTTCTGCTGTGTTCAGCTGGAGAAGGGTTGTGAACCATGGGCGTCTCGGCCAAAAGGGGAGGACTGCTATCACCGTGAATCCTGACTTCTTTAGTCTGAGTAAAAACTTCGGTATGATTGGAATTGGTGGGAATATGTAGCCTAGGTGGAAATCCCAGCTGTGCTGTAGACAATCCATGCCCTCCGCTGATGGAAAGTGAACTCTCGTCAGGTACCTCCGGCACTTCGTGTTGGCTGGTGACGCTGCTAGGTCTATGTCCGGTACTCCCCAAGTCTCGGTTATTAGAGTGAAGGCCCGTTGGTTTAGAGCCCACTCGTGGTTGGATGTGAACTCCCGACTCAAGGTGTTGGCCACCTGATTCTGGGGTCCTGGTACATATGCTGCTCTCAGCCCGGATAGGGATAGTTGGGCCCATTCGAAGATTGGGATGACTTCTCTGAGCATTGAGCGACTCCTGGTGCCCCCCTGTTTGTTTATGTAGGCAACTGCTACAAGATTGTCCATCCTCAGTAGGACCTCTTTCCCCCTCAGGAAGGCGCCGAAGGCTATTAGGGCTTTGAATGCCGCTCTTATTTCCAGAATATTGGACACTATGTTGTGCGTCCTGAATGGCCAGCGCCCCTGGGCTGCATAGTGATTGTAGTGTGCTCCCCAGCCTTCCATGCTGGCATCTGAGGTAACCACCTGTTGAGAGAGAAGTACTATGCTCCTGCTCCTCTTGAGATTGCGGATCCTGGTCCACCACCATAGCGATTGCTTTACCTCCTTCCGGATCACTATTGGCTGTGACATTGACACGCCATTCCATTGTTCCAGAAAGGACATCTGGAGGGGTCTTGTGTTCCATTGAGCCCAGCGGATCATTGGGATAGTTGCTGACATGGTCCCCAGGACACCAAGGCATTCTCTGGCTGGTACCGCGGAGGCCCGCAATATCCTTTTCACCCTCTGAGTCAGAATGGGTATCTTCTCTTCCGGGAGCTCTATTGTATTGAGGCGGGTATCTAACTCGGCCCCTAGAAAAATCATCCTTTGGGTAGGAACTAAGTTGCTTTTCTCCCAGTTTATTAACCATCCAAACTTTTGTAGGGTGGTGACAAGGATTACCCGATGTTGTAGGAGGGCGACCTGGGTGTCCGCTAGCAGAAGGATGTCGTCCAGGTAGTGGTGTACTCTTAGGCCCTGTTCCCTTAGTAGAGTTATTATTGGGAGTAGAACCTTCGTGAACGTTCTTGGAGCCATGGAGATCCCGAAGGGGAGACTTTTGAACTGAAAGTGGTGCCGGTCTACCGCAAAGCGGAGAAACTTTTGGAATGAAGGATGGATTGGGATGTGAAGATAGGCATCCTGCAAATCGATGGAGAGCATCCAATCTCCGATATTTATAGCCTGTAGGATTGACTGTAGACTCTCCATCCTGAATGTCTCGACTCGGATTGATCGGTTTAGACCCTTTAGGTCCAGGACGGGACGGAGGTCTCCTGTCTTCTTTCTCACCAGGAATAGGGTGAATAAACCCCCTTCCCCCTCTGTAATAGGGGAACTCTTATTATGGCCTGTTTGTGCTCGAGGGTTTGGACGTATTCGGTCATCAGTACCCTTCTCTCTCGAGATGCTGGGGTTTTTGTAATGCAAAACCGTTCCCTTGGCCGTCTCTGGAATCTCCACCTGTGGCCCGATTGAACAGTGGCTACTGCCCATGGATCCTTTATCATTTCCGCCCAGACCTGCTCGAACTTCGTGAGCCTGGCTCCTACTAAAGCTGGTTGGGTGGACACACCTTCAAAAAGGCTTCTGATCTCCCGTGGTGGGGGTCTTAGGCTTTTGGAGCTTGAGGAAGGATGACTGGGGGTTCTTCCAGTTTTTCCTATACTCTCTCCCGGGTCTATAGGATCTAGCCTCCCTATACCTGTCAGGGAGGTTTCGCCTGAAGGCTGGTGGTCTCTGTTGTTTTGGCCTTCTGTCTGAGGGAATCAAGCCTGATTTCCCGCCGGTGACTTTAGAAATGGCCGAATCTAATTTTTCCCCAAAAAGGTTAGCCCCGTCGAAGGGGATCTTGCACCAATTGGACTTTGAGGCTGGATCTGCCGACCATGGCTTTAACCAAAGTGCCCTTCTGGCCGTCACTGAGCTAAGTATAGCTCTAGAGGTGGACCTTATTACATCCACTGAGGCCTCCGCTACAAAGTCGCCTGCGAGGGAGAGCTCCTGGAGGGCGGCGATTACCTTCTCTTGTTCTATTCCCTCAGCCACCAATTTTTCTGCATTAGAGGACCAGCTAGAAATGGCTCTTCCGACGGCCTCTAGGGCTATTGCGGGTCGACATGCACCCCCTGCAGAGAGGTAGGTCTTCAGATCGAGGTCTATCTTCCTGTCTAGCCCGTCCTTAAACGTGACTGCATCCTCGATTGGGAGGGTCACATGCCTAGCCAGATGCATCAGCGAGGAGTCCACTACCGGGGCGGACGTCAGGGGGTTAGCATTAGGCTCTTTAAGGGGATAGAGCTTTGTCAGCCTATTGCTGAGGTTGGCTTTTTTCTCTGGCTTCTGCCATTCTTCTTTTATCAGGTCCTCCAGCTCGTCGATAAACGGGAAGGTCTCCGGGTCTTTTTTGAGATTCGGAAAGTATCTCCTCACTTTCTGAGGGGTTTCTTCTTCTTCCTCGGGCCAATCTATAGCCTCCTTTATTGATTTTATAAAGGGCTCGACCAAGGTAAAATCAAAACCAGAAAACATTTCCACGTCCTTGGTATCGGACAGGGGGTCTGTCGCTTTAGGTGGAGAGGAAACGGAGGACGAGGTGCCCTGTATGGCTCTGCCTGTTTCTGGCTCTGCAGTTTGTAGAGGTGATTCCTTAGTTAATTCCCTCGGCTCCGACTCTCTGTCCCTGGTTGCCTCATTGAAGCACGTGCGACAGGCCAGTTTTTCTGGAAGTGCTATTGCGCCACAGATCCAGCAGGAGTTCCCAGATGGACGCAGACTTTGTGCGTGTGAGGGGTGCCTGTGCGTAGGTGATCTCCTATGGTAGGAATGGCCATTGCGGGAGTAGGATCTTGAGCGACTCCTTCTGCGGCTTGACCCATAATCCCTGCGTCTTGAGCGGCTTCTACCGCGATCCGAGCGACTTTGTCTGTGGCCAGAGCGACTCCTTCTTGAGCGTCGTGATGACCTTGATGACCTGATAGGGCTGTGCAGGTTAGACAGCGTTAGTGGCAGGCTCTCTTTTTCCTCTTCTTACTTACCCGTCTTCCCCTCTTACCTAGTCGGTGGGGGATGGTCTGCTGGGGCAGCGGCCTCCATGAAGGGAGATCTATTAGGCAGGAAAGTCAGTGTAAGCACAGGTAAGTAAGGGTGCAGCGGTGAAGGGAAGGGAAACCACTAACCTTTAATGGAGAGCTAACAGGGAAAGGTAGGTGCAGCTAGAGAAGTGTTTTTGCAGAGAAAACCGTCCAGAATCGCTCTTTCTCCTGTGCAAAGCAGCCACAGGGAAAGGCGATTCTGACAAAGATTTAAATTTAGCGCCGTTCCCGATGCGGTGACGTCATTCCCGCGCATGCGCAGAAGCGCCGCGCGCGTCCCGGCGCCATTTTGGAGCCTGGCAAGGCTATAGGAGGATGCATTGGCCGCCCGCGCCTGCGCAGAAGCGCTGAGACACTCGGCGCTGGGCGGAAATGACTTAGAGGGAGAGGGGAAGATGTCCCCAGAGTTTTGAAAGATGCCGGGAGCGATGTAAAACAGAGTGCAGGAAATATACACATGCCCAAGAACCATGGTGCAGGACAGGGTTGGAGGCCGCTGCATTCTAAGCCTATTTAAGGCTTGTTCAAGGTAAGAGAATTTTTTTTTACATACCCCTGAGACCATCAGAGTGGGGTTCCCCCATTTAGCTCATTTAGAGGCTGTACAGGTAGGACTTCCACCCAGGAGAGGCTTGAACCTGGCTGGGGCGATAGCGGTAAGAGGTGCTGTTCTTCGGTCTTGTCAGGTGAGGAAAAAAAAGGAGAATGTAGGGGCGGGGGTCCTCTCAAGGTTTAATAGCTACGCGGTCCTATCAGGTTGTGGGGGGCGGAGCCACAACCCATGTGTGTATGCTGCCATGATGCGACAGGAAAGATAGATAAGATAGATAGATATAGTACATAGAGTTGTGTGTTGCACAGTACAGACTGGGAGACGTAAGGTGCGAATTGATATAGGGTATTTGAAATTTAACCATGTATAAATACTAAAAATATCTAAATATTTAAACCATTTGCCATGTATATATATATATATATATATATATATATATATATATATATATATATATATATATATATATATATATATATATATATATATATATATATATATATATATATATATATATATATATATATATATTTTGGTCACCTCCTTCCATATGTGTGTGCGCGCTGACGTGTGCACATGGGTGCGTATATGCATATACATGTCCATTTTCTTTGTTTGTGTACGTGCCTGTACACTCCAGGTGGGTTTTCCATCTACATCTGTGTTTAGCGTACCCATTCCAGCAAATTGCAGTGCAATCCATTTCTCTACAGTTATATTATAAGACTAATCTTCACTATCACTTCTAGTGTCAAGATTTTTTGGTTGCTATGGCTTTGCAATATTTTTAATGCTTTTAATGTTTTTATGTTTAAATATTTCGATATTTTTTTGTATTTATACATGGTTACATTTCAAATACCCTATATCAATTTGCATCTTATGTCTCCCAGTCTGTACTGTGCAACACACAACTCTATGTACTATATTGCACAATAATTATATAAATAAATATATATATATATATATATATATATATATATATATATATATATATATATAAATATAAAATGAGGGGTTGTTTTAACTTAAGGGTAGAGCTCAGTCCACACCAGATAATGTCTACTAACAGAAGAGTTGCCCACACAGGGGTTTCAGCTTTCCACAGCAACAATGTAAGTAAAACCAAAAATACCAAGCCACCTGGCTCTCTTTAGCATCACTGCTGCTCAGACTTATGCTTCAGCCCTCTTGGCTCTTTAACAGAGTTACTGTACACCCAGTACCTCAGCACTCTTTTCCAGCCCACAGGCTTGAACCCTCTGTCTGCTCTGACAGACAGACCAGTGCAGACATGCACACTTCTCCCTTGCTTGCCTGGACTCCTCGGGAGGGTGGAGCCCAGAACCATGGTCAGGTGTGTACAAATAGCCCAGCACACACCTGACCAGTCAGTATGCTGGTGGATCTCAAGACCTGGATCCAGGACTGGGGATTTCATCCCACCCGGATCGCTACAAAATCCCCGGGCTCCAGATCACAAAACGGATTTTAGTAAACAATGAGGAAACTGATAAGCCAGTTTCCTCCCAAATAAGCAAATCAACTGGAGCCCCTCAACCTACCTGGTTGAGAATCCTCTGACCAAACACTGGTGGGGAACCTCACTACCACAATATATATATATATATATATATATATATATATATATATATATATATATATATATATATATATATATATATATATATATATATATATATATATATATATATAATGTATTTGGAATCCATTCCATCTAGAACGTTGGGTTATGGACAGCTTTAGAACCAAGGAGAATTAAACACCTACTACGTGACACACCTCTGCCATACTGATCCACGATACTGTGCAGACCACTTCTCTTTCCTCAAGGCTCTGATATAGGGGGATACCCCGAAGCGCATTAGCCCACTCTGCAGCACTTTGCCCCTGCATGGGCATGCCTGATTTTTTGATTTTTTATCTTTAATTTCAAATTGTATGTGTACAATCTGTAACCCTGTTGTTGTTGTTGTGAATACGTAGACTTTCTATATGCTTTCATATGCATTGATCTTTTATACATAAATTAAAGTATATATTTTTTTCATCCAAGCGTCAGATCACGCGCCTTCCATTTCTCCTTTCTTTCCACTTGACTACGGCTGCACTGTATTGTGTAAAGTGTACACCACCAGAAAAATAGTAGCAACTGCACTACAGCTGCACTGTATTGTGTACACCACCAGAAGTGTAGTAGCAACTGCAATACGGCTGCACTGTATTGTGTAATGTGTAAACAACCAGAAAAGTAGTAGCAACTGCACTACGGTTGCACTGCATTGTATACTGTGTACACCACCAGAAAAGTAGTAGCAACTGCACTACAGCGGCACTGTATTGTGTACTGTGCACACCACCAGAAGTGTAGTAGCAACTGCACTACGGCTGCACTGTATTGTGTACTGTGTACACCACCAGAAGTGTAGTAGCAACTGCACTACGGCTGCACTGTACTGTGTAATGTGTACACTGCCAGAAAAGTAATAGTATCTGCACTATGGTTGCACTGTATTGTGTACTGTGTACACCACCAGAAAAGTAGTAGCAACTACACTATGGCTGCACTGTGTACACCACCAGAAAAGTAGTAGCAACTGCACTACGGCTGCACTGTATTGTGTACACCACCAGAAGTGTAGTAGCAACTGCACTACAGCTGCACTGTATTGTGTACTGTGTACACCACCAGAAGTGTAGTAGCAACTGCACTACGGCTGCACTGTACTGTGTAATGTGTACACTGCCAGAAAAGTAATAGTATCTGCACTACGGTTGCACTGTATTGTATACTGTGTACACCACCAGAAAAGTAGTAGCAACTGCACTACAGCTGCACTGTATTGTGTACTGTGCACACCACCAGAAGTGTAGTAGCAACTGCACTACGGCTGCACTGTATTGTGTACTGTGTACACCACCAGAAGTGTAGTAGCAACTGCACTACGGCTGCACTGTACTGTGTAATGTGTACACTGCCAGAAAAGTAATAGTATCTGCACTATGGTTGCACTGTATTGTGTACTGTGTACACCACCAGAAAAGTAGTAGCAACTACACTATGGCTGCACTGTGTACACCACCAGAAAAATAGTAGCAACTGCACTACGGCTGCACTGTATTGTGTACACCACCAGAAGTGTAGTAGCAACTGCACTACAGCTGCACTGTATTGTGTAATATGTACACCACCAGAAAAGTAGTAGCAACTGCACTACAGTTGCACTGTATTGTGTAATGTGTACACCACCAAAAAAGTAGTAACAACTGCATTATGGCTGCACTGTATTGTGTACTGTGTACACCACCAGAAGTGTAGTAGCAACTGCACTACGGCTGCACTGTATTTTGTACACCACCAGAAAAGTAGTAGCAATGGCACTATGGCTGCACTGTATTGTGTACTGTTTAAACCACCAGAAGTGTAGTAGCAACTGCACTATGGCTGCACTGTATTGTTTAATGTGTACACCACCAGAAAAGTAGTAGCAACTGCTCTACAGTTGCACTGTATTGTGTACTGTGTACACCACCATAAAAGTAGTAGAAATAGTGCACTGTAGATATAGGCTATACTGGATGCTGCAGAGTGTGTGTGTGTGTATATGTATGTATGTATATATAGATAGATAGATAGATAGATATAGACACATACACTAGGCTGACTGTATATATCAAGTACACTGCCACTAACGAAATAACCTGCCTGCTTAATCTAAATCACACTATCTTAGTCCCCCTGAGCTATGATTGGCCAAAGGCACCCTGCCTTTGGCCAATTATGACTCTCTTAGCAGAGCACGCTGGCATTAGCCAAAGCATGCAGGTCAGGTGCATGCTTTGGCCAATCATCATATAGCAATGCACTGCAATTTCACAATGCATTGTGGGGCTTTCTGCGGGTGCTCAAATTTCCCGCGAACGGGAAATGTGCTCTAAGTGACAATGTGCTCTAAAATGTGGCAAACTCTGGTAATTTTAGGGCCTCAAAGAAATTAATTAAAGGAGTTGAAAAGGCTGAATCTTTTTATCATTAATGCATTCCATACATTAACAACAATAACATTGTGTGTGTAGCAGACCCACAGCACAACATAATAATTAGCTGAAGAAGAGATTGGCACCTCATGGAGCAAATAAGTTATGTTTGCACTATTGTAGAAACTGGCCAAAATTAAGGCCATTTGAGAACCTAGGAGACAGATAGGAAACAGTCATTCAAATGAAATAGGAGTTTAGTATCAAATGTCAAAAGTGTCAAATCAAAAATGTATTCAGGATTAGCAACATTTTTCTGCAAAGCCACTGCCCCTCTACCCACAAAGTACTCCATATACCGTTGCCAGACATCACAGCAGGATCAGCTGGGCCAGACACAGAAAAGTCAACCTCACTTGCAAGTGAGGTAAAGTAGCAGCTTGGATTCCTGCGTAAGTAATTGTGCAGGATGCAGCAGCACAATACTACATGGTTTAGCTTGTATTAGGCCAGGTTAATTGCTGTTAGAAAAATCCTGAACCGACTTGACAGTATTCTAAATGTGTTCTATACAACCCTTTGGGCACGAGACAGCCTATAGTTGTATATCCTCTGCTCTGGGGTGAGGTTCCTCATGGCAAAGGGCCTCATAAGATTTTCCCCCAGAGCAAAGGCCTCATCTGCAACAAATACAAAATTGAGGCCCTCGACATTTTTCTAAGGAGGTGGCAAATTTAAGGTGCCATTCTATATAACAGTAGAATTCGGTCTGTGCAATCACTCCTCCATCCGAGTTGGGGCTGTTCTTCCCAACATCAAGGTACAGGAACTCATAATTTGCAGACACCACTGCTAGCATCACTATACTGCAAAAGCCCTTATAATTATAATAATAAGGCCCCTTTCACACGGACGCAGTCAGTTTAGGCACGTCAAAAACGTATCAGTTCTTATCCGTTGTCTCATCCGTTTTCATCCGTCATCCGTTCCGTTAATGTCCGTTTTCATCCGTTTTTTGTCCGCTTACATCCGTAAATGCACACGTTTACGTCCGTTTTTTCATCCGTTTTTTCATCCGTTTTGTTCCGTTTATATGTGTGCCTGTGCCTTTAAGAGGTTGAGTTCACAGATAAACACAAAACGGATGTTAACGGATCTTAACGGATCGGACGTTGACGGACGATGTCCGTCAACGTCAGTTAATATCCGTTTTGACGGATCTGAACGTATCCTTGTACGTTTAAAAAAACGGATAAAAACGGAAGCGGATGTTAACTGATGGTGACGGATGTTCATCCGTCTGCCCATAGGAATGCATTGTCGTCCGTCGACGGATGGAAGAAAAACGGATAGACGGTCCGTCCGTGTGAAAGGGGCCTAAGAGCCCGAGTTGGGTGGTGGGACAATACGCACATGCTTCCCATCAATCGCCCCACCACAGTTGGGAAAACCCCACTGATGGTGGAATTGGGAAACAGCAGCCTGCCATTCCTGTGGGTTGGAAGGAAACTGTGGAGTCAAACAATAAAAAAATGACTACTTTTGCACATAACATTGCGAGGAGATTTGACACAAACATTCTTGGCCAACATAAGTATAACATTTTTTAAAATGAATATTTAAAGAGAAATTATAAGGTCAAATTATCAGATTCCTCACCCCTCTGGTGGCCCATTCTAAAAATGTTTTGGTGGGGGGGGGGTGGGTAGATGTTTTGGACAGGTTACCCTCTCCACTTCCGTGAGAGCTAAATGCTTAAATAATGTGTGATACTTTGGCCAGCCCCTCCTTACTTACACTATTGGCAGCCCAGTGGACAGGTAAGAAGTGTCGTAATGCAAAAATATGGATACACACTATCCAAATTGTAGCACATTTTTACATTCAGAAATTACCCATCAAGATAATAGGAGACAACAACTTTTAACCGTACCATTTGAAGGTATTCAGGCAGGCCCTTGTACTACATGCTTTGGGGAATTCATCAAGAAATATGACCACAACAGAGGTATAGTGTGTATGGGTTTTGCAAAGTCAGCAGATGGAGTATTGGTATCGGTTGACTTAGCATTTGGGGGAGGGGGAGGGAGGGTTCCAAATTAATTTGGGCCCCAAAAAAATGGCCTTTTGCACAGACAAAATACATTAAGTTACTAGGCTAAGTGTGTATGGGCCCAGGGTAGCATGCTGGGGAGGTTAGTAAAGGCAAATATGCATGAAGGACAAAAAAGAGCATAACAAGATTACAGCATGCATGAGGACAAACCGGACATTCACAGCATATTACAATAATGGTAATTATGGAATGAAAAAATGAATACAATACATTAGCAAACATTTAATACATAGAATGTGATGTCAAAGGCTAAAACTTACCTGAATATAGTCCTTCAGCAGGACTTGGATGATGGCAGAACAGGTCTCTGGAATAATGATTCCCAGAGCCTGAGGGGAGATCCCAGTTTGCCAAGTACCGCAAGGTGGCGACGAGCCTTTGCTCGGGAGTAATGGCTTGCCGCATGCACGTGTCCTGCTTACTAATATAGGGGGTAAGCAAAGCCAATAGACTATGAAAGCAGGGGTCCGTCATCCGGAGATAATTCCTGAAATCATCAGGATTATTCTTCTGGAGCTCCTGCAACAAAGGCATATGACAGAATTGGTCACGATTAAGCAACCAATTTTTGGTCCAAGAACTCCTCCTCCCCCTTTTCCTGGACTGGACTTGGGTCAAAGCAATAATAGCACAATCTCTCCGACAAGAATGCCACATGGCTAGTAGACGAACGGCTGTTCAGAAACTAACTGACAAGAACGCCCTGAAAATAAGAAAGGACCTGACAAGTACGACCTGAAAATCAGAAACGACCTGACAAGCATGCACTGAAAATCAGAAACGACCTGACAAGCGCGCACTGAAAATCAGAAACGACCTGACAAGCACGCACTGAAAATCAGAAACGACCTGACAAGCACGCACTGAAAATCAGAAACGACCTGACAAGCACGCACTGAAAATAAGAAACGACCTGACAAGCACGCACTGAAAATAAGAAACGACCTGACAAGCACGCACTGAAAATCAGAAACGACCTGACAAGCACGCACTGAAAATCAGAAACGACCTGACACGCACGCACTGAAAATCAGAAACGACCTGACAAGCACGCACTGAAAATCATAAACGACCTGACAAGCACGCACTGAAAAACAGAAACGAACTGACAAGCACGAGGCTGAAAAGCGCTAATCGACACTCACCAAACTTCTGATAACACGAGATTAGCAGAAGGAGCCCAGAGGTTGGAGCATGACTAGTGAACTTCCTTTTTATCGGCTCATAGTACGTCAAGTACATCACTACGTTCGTAATTGTTTGCCAACATTTGTGTGGCCGTGTGTATGCAAGACCAGTTTGGGCCAACGCCCTTCGGACAAAATTCCACGGTTTTGTTGGTCAACAATCCGATCGTATGTACGAGGCTTAAAAAATAAACTCACTTCTGGACCCCTCTCCCTAAGGTCTGTGAAAACTCCCGCCACCCCCTACCCCTTACACAAAGCTTTTAAAAAATTGAAATGGAAAGGGAAGTTTTGTGCTAGGAGGAAATATCAAGCTGTAAAAAAATTTAGATGATCCAGCTGGAACTCAGGTGGTCACTAAGGATAATGAGAGATAAAACCTCTGAAATATGTTCTTTAGCTTTATGTATACAAAGGGAAATGGAGGTGCTATGGAAATGTATAATCACTTCCAAACACAATTATACAAATGTTAATAAATCACCTAGACCAGATCAGTTATCTGTAAGCCATTGTTCTAACTTTAATAAATGGTTCGGTAGCAAATTATTGTTAAATATAGCAGTTGTGTTACCTATATTTACAAAAAAGGATTACATTTGTCACTACAGATCTGCAAATTTAAAGTGCATATATAGTGACAAATGTCATACCTCCCAACATTTTGAGATGTGAATGAGGAACACCTACTAACAAACGTATATAGGCATAGGACACGCCCCCGGTCACACCCCCTTAACCGCTTCAGCCCCGGAAAATTTTTCCCCTCTTCCTGACCAGAGCACTTTTTGCGATTCAGCACTGCATCACTTTAACTGACAATTGCGCGGTCGTGCGACGTTGCACCCAAACAAAATTGACAACCTTTCTTTCCCACAAATACAGCTTTCTTTTGGTGGTATTTGATCTATTTTATTGTAACAAAATTTTGTCCAAAATTAATATTTAAACACTAATGCCCTGTACACACCATTGGACTTTCCGATGGAAAATGTGCGATAGGAGCTTGTTGTCGGAAATTCCGACCGTGTAAGCTCCATCGCACTTTTTCCATACGAATTTCTGACATACAAAAGTTTAAGAGCTGGATCTAAAATTTTCCGACAACAAAATCCGTGTGTACACAATTCCGATGCCCAAAGTGCGACGCATTCTCAGAATCAAGCAGAAGAGCAGCACTGTCTATTGTACTTCAGTGTTCTTGACGTTCGGAATTTCCGACCAACTTTGTGCGACCGTGTGTATGCAAGACAAGTTTGAGCCAACATCCGTCTGAAAAAATCTGATGGATTTTGTTTTTGGAATGTCCAATCGTGTGTACAGGGCATAATAGCGCTTATATATTCTGAAAGTCTTTCAAACTTGGTACATAGTCCACTTTTGACAAAATAGGCAGCCAAAATGTGAAAAAGATGAAGGAAAATTTGCTCCAAAAGAGAAGTGTTCAGGGTAAATTATAATTAATTACTCCAGACGATTAACCATCACCACAATGCTTGAATGACAATCCCCCAAACAAAATTTACTTACCAGATATTACTGGATTTATTGCATATCTCTGGGTATGTTATCAGTAAGCCTCTGTGAATCTTCATCCAATATTAGTGGGAAGGTGTGTGGATGTCAGGTGGCTAAAATCAGCAATCACTGCATCTTTCCATCTGTATATTGCTCGTGATAAGCAAGAAAATAAGGATGCACATAGCGTAATCCAATTTTCCAAAAGGTATGTTTATTTAACCACTTAATAACCGGCCCATAGCGGAATGACAGCTACAGGGTGGTTGGATAAATCTGGGAGGGTGTACAGTGACGTCCTCCCAGTATCCCGCTCTTGCGCGCCCCCCATCGGGTCCACAGAACTAGGTGCATAACGAATCATGGTAAACGGCCGCTGATCGGGGAGCGATCACTTGTAAACATACATGTCATGAGCCCAGTTCCTCTCTCCCCTTTGTGTACTGATCTGTACAGTGGAGGGGAGAGATCAGATGGCAGCAGCGCTGTGGGCTGGATCTGTAGTGCCCACAGCGCTGCTCTGTGACAATTGCAGTCACATCCATGGATCCATCCATCCATGCTCAGCCATTCCTTCATACTCTGCAATACCCTGCCATACTCTGCCATACCCTGCCAATACTTTTCAATACTCTGCCATACCCTGCCAATACCCTGCAATACCCAGCCATACTCTGCAATACTCTGCAATACCCTGCAATACCTAGCCATACTCTGCAATACTCTGCCATACCCTGCCAATACTCTGAAATACTCAGCCATACCCAGCCATACTCTGCCATACCCAGCCATACTCTGCAATACTCGGTGATACCCAGCCATACTCTGCAATACTTGGTAATACTCAGCCATACTCTGCAATACTTGGTAATACTCAGCCATACTCTGCAATACTTGGTAATACTCAGCCATACTCTGTGATACCCAGCCATACCTAGCCATGCTCGGCGATACCCAGCCACACTCAGCCATACCCAGCCATGCTCGGCCTCTGTATGTGACCAGGCTGTGGAAGTCTCACACATGTGGTATCGCTGTACTCAGGAGGAGTAGGAGAAAATATTTTGGGGTGTCATTTTTGGTATGTACATGCTATGTGTTAGAAATTTTGTATAAATGGACAACTTTGTCATCCTTGACTTTGTGCGGGGATATCTGAATGATGCCTGCAGCTACAGGCATCATTCAGATATCAGCTTTTTCAGCCGGCGATTCCCTACACCATAAGAATGATTATATTGGCTGTTCTGCTGCTTGATCATTCTTACGGGAGGCGAGAGGGGACATCTTCCCCTCCCGCCGCCCTCCGGTGCTTCTACCGACTCGCCGGTACGATTAAAGCAAGGATGTTTTTTATTTTTTTTTATTTTAGGCTTCCCAGCCTAGAGGTGAGATGTGGGGTCTTATTGACCCCATGTCTCTGTAAAGAGGACATGTCATGCCATATTCCTATTACAAGGGATGTTTACATCTGTCAAACATCTGTCAAAGTTGTCAATCTAAAGTTCTAAAAAATACAATAAAAAAAAAAAATGTTTAAAGCGCCCCTGTCCCCGTGTGCTCGCATGCAGAAGCGAACGCATATATAAGTCCCACCCACATATGAAAACAGTGTTCAAACCACACATGTGAGGTATCGCTGCGAACGTTAGAGCGAGAGCAATAATTTTGGCCCTAGACCTCCTTTGTAACTCAAAACATGTAACCAGTAAAAAAATTTAAAGCATCACCTATGGGTATTTTTAAGTAGCGAAGTTTGGCGCCATTCCACGAGTGTGTGCAATTTTGAAGGGTGACATGTTAGGTATTGCAACAACCCCCTGCTTGCTCGGTTCCACTCTCCCGACACTCCTCTGTGGCTATGGAATCAAATTGCAGATCGCAACATCTGATAGTTCGGTCATGCGATGCTCCGGGATTCGAACTACAGCTATGTGCTGTTCAAATCCAGTTGTGATAGCTCAGAACAAACACCAGGCAGGCTGTATGTAAGTTCAAACAAGAATCTCCTATTATTGGATACACAACACACTTTTATACACATCAGTTTGAACACCCCGCCCCCAACAACCACTTTCCTATTGGTCAATTGTAAAGTAGTCTGTAGTTCTCAATTAGGTCCTCTAGCCATGCAAATTAGGACTTGAAACAGGGTCAGCAGGGATTGATCCGATAGCTTGAATATTAGGACTGATAAGGTGTAATGACACAGAGAAGCCCCAGGAGGTAATTAAAGTACATAAACAAAATGGTCAAACACAGAACAATGCATTCCTTCCAGACCACAGAGACTTCTGGAGGGGGTTAGCCTTAAGACATTGCAAAAGACCCCCCACTGTGTAATCAAAGGAGAAATACTTCAGTGTTTCAAGGTTCATGACCGGTATCTATTTACTCGGCATAACTTCATCTTTCACATTATGCAAAAACATTGGGTTAACCTTAGTGTTTTGTTTTTTTAAAAGCACAAAACAGTTTTTACCCAAAAAAATGCAATTCGAAAGATTGCTGTGCAAATACCGTGCAAGATAAAAAGTTTAAACGACCACCATTGTATTTTCTAGGGTCTTTTCTAAAAAAACCTATATAATGTTTTGGGGTTCTATGTAATTTTCTAGCAAATAAATTATGATTTTTACATGTAGGAGAGAAATGTCAGAATTGGCCTGGGTGCTCCCTGCATGTTGGGCCTCTGTATGTGGCCACACTGTGTAAAAGTCTCACACATGTGGTATTGCCATACTCGGGAGTAACTGCAGAATGTGTTGTGGGGTGTAATTTGTGGTATGCATATGCTGTGTTTGAGAAATAACCTGCTAATATGACAATTTTGTGAAAAAAAAAATCTTGATTTTGCAAAGAATTGTGGGAAAAAATTACAACTTTAAAAACCTCACCATGCATCTTTACAAATACCTTGGGATGTCTTCTTTCCAAAAGGGGTTGTTTGGGGGGTATTTGTACTTTTCTGGCATGTTAGGGTCTCAAGAAATGAAATAGGCCGTGAGTACTTCAGGGGACTTACTAAAACATTTAATGTGAAAATGGCTTAATGTAGCTTAACGTGTAATAAAGTGCCTAAACCTCAATCAATTGCCCTGAAACTTTGCACAGCCAAAGATCTCAACTTCCCAAACCTATCCAAGAACTTCCATGCGATTTGGTGTTCCACAAGGCAAATTAGAGACATTAAGCTTGTTTTTTGGGGAGCTTAACGTACAAAAAAGACCTTAAATGTTAACTAATTTCCCCCAAACTTCACACAATAGAAGACTCTATCCATGCCAACATATTATAAAAATGTCAGCTTATTTGGTTAAACACGCCAAAAGTTATTAACATTAAGCTATATTTTACAATGCTAAAACATTTAATGTGGAAATGGCTTAATGTAGCTTAACGTGTAATAAAGTGCCTAAAACTCAATCAATTGCCCTGAAACTTTGCACAGCCCAAGATCTCAACTTACCAAACCTATCCTAGAAATTTCATGCGATTCAGTGTTCCACAAGGCAAACTAGGGACATTAAGCTTGATTTTTGGGAAGCTTAATGTGGCTTAACGTACAAAAAAGACCTTAAATGTTAACCAATTAATCACACCAAAAGTTATTCACAGTAAGCTATATTTTACAATGCTAAAACATTTAATGTGAAAATGGCTTAACCACTTGCCGACCGTTGTCGGCACATATACGTCGGCAGAATGGCACGGCTGGGCAGAGTAACATACCCGTACGTTACTTTGATTTTACCGCCATGCCCACGTGCACTCCGCCAGCTCCGTGACAGTGCCCGCGGATCCCACAGACTCGATCAGTGCGCGGATACCCGCGATCGTGTCACGGAGCTCAAGAACGGGGAGATGCCGATGTAAACAGCATCTCCTTGTTCTGCCTAATGACAGCACAGTGATCATCTGCTCCCTGTCATCTGGAGCAGCGATCAGTGTGGTGTCACAAACAGCCACGCCCTCAGACAGTTAGAAACACGCCCCCTGGATACATTTACCCCCTCCCCGCCCCCTAGTGGTTAACCCCTTCCCTGCCAGTGACATTTTTACAGTAATCAATGCAATTTTATAGCACTGATCGCTTTATTAATGCCAATGGTCCCAAAAATGTGTCAAAATTGTCCGATGTATCCGCCTTAATGTCGCAGTCATGATAAAAATCGCTGATCGCTGCCATTACTAGTAAAAAAAAAAGATTAATAAAAATGCCATAAAACTATCCCCTATTTTGTAGACGCTATAACTTTTGCGCAAACCAATCAATAAACACTTATTGTTATTTTTTTTACCAAAAATATGTTGAAGAATAAGTATCGGCCTAAACTGAGGAAAAAAATAGTTTTTTTATATATTTTTGGAGAATATTTATTATAGAAAAAAGTAAAAAATATTGCATTTTTTTCAAACTTGTCGCACATTTTTTGGTTTATAGCGCAAAAAATAAAAACCGCAGAGGTGATCAAATGCCACCAAAAGAAAGCTCTACTTGTGGAAAAAAAAAGGATGCAAATTTTGTTTGGGTACAACATCGCACGACCACGCAATTGTCAGTTAAAGCGACGCAGTGCCAAATTGTAAAAAGTGCTCTGGTCAGGAAGGGGGTAAAATCTTCCAGGGCTGAAGCGTTTAAAGGGATTTTAAAGTCAGAAGGTTTATTTATCTTAATGCATTCTATGCATTAAGATAAAAAGCCTTCTGTGTGCAGCAGCCACCCTAACACTATGCTGATTCCCATCTAGATCCAGCGATGACATTGCAAGACCCTGACAATCACAGGCATGACTCCTAGAGGCATGATGGGATTTGTAGTTTCACCACAGCTCGAGTTGAGCTTGAGCTTGCCTAACCCCTTAAGATAACAACGTAATACATGCATTTTTTTTTTAAGGACAAACAAGGCTTTCCTTTTGTGAATATTGTCCTGCAACAATAATTTTTTTTTGCAATCCTTAGACAATTAAGTGTAATAAAATTAAACAGAAGGCATTTTTTTTATTTTTTTCGGTATATATATATGTAAAAAGGTGTCAACATTTTTAACCGCTTCCCGACCGGCCACTGCATATTTACGTCAGCAGAATGGCACGGGCAGGCAGAATCACGTACCTGTACGTGATCGTGCATGTGCCTGCCTGTGGGTCGCGCCGCTAGCGGCGCGCTAGCGGCGCGCTCGCGACCCGGTCGGGAGCTCCGTGACCCCCGCCGCGGGACCAGCGGACCCGATCGCCGCTGGTATCCCGCGATCGGGTTACGGAGCTGAAGAACGGGGAGAGGTCTATGTAAACAAACCTCTCCCCGCGCTTCCTACACTGACTGTCAGTGATCGGCGGTTCCCTGTCATCAAGAACGCCGATCAATGACGTCAGACGTACAGCCACGCCCCCCTACTGTAAAAAAAAAACACAACACGTCACACTGACTCCTCCCCGCCCCCTAGTGGTTAACCCCCTAACTACAGCTGTCATTTACATAGGAATCAGTGCTATTTAAATAGCAGTGATTGCTGTATAAATGACAAATGTCCCAAAAATGTGTCAAAAATGTCCGATGTGTCCGCCAAAATGTCGCAGTCACAATAAAAATCGCTGATCGCCGCCATTACTAATAAAAAAAAAAAAATATATAATAAAAATGCTATAAAACTATCCCCTATTTTGTAAACGCTATAACTTTTGCGTAAACTAATCAATAATCGCTAATTGCGATTTTTTTTTACCAAAAATATGTAGAAGAATACGTATCGGCCTAAACTGAGGAAAAAAAATGTTTTTTTATATATTTTTTGGGGATATTTATTATAGCAAAAAGTAAAAAATATTGCATGTTTTTCAAAATTGTCGCTCTATTTTTGTTTATAGCGCAAAAAATAAAAACCGCAGGGGCGATCAAATACCACCAAAAGAAAGCTCTATTTGTGGGAAAAAAAGGACGCCAATTTTGTTTTTGGGCCACGTCGCATGACCGCGCAATTGTTAGTTAAAGCGACGCAGTGCCGAATTGCAAAAAGGGGCCTGGTCCTTTGGCTGCCAATTGGTCCGGGGCTGAAGTAGTTAATAAGCAAAGCAAACAAAAAAATGAAAAAAAGCTTAACTATTAGTTAATAAAATAGAAAAGAAAAAATCACCAGGAAAATTACAATTCAATAGAGAAGGAGAATATAGAGTTAATCAGTGCTGATTAAAGAAAACTAAAGGGTTAATAAGGAGTTCAACAGAGGAACATTTAATTAGAAAGAAAAATGTTTTATTTACATGTCAAGGTTCCTTTAACTCTCTTCACCTTCAAATCGAAGTTCATCCCTTTGATCTGTGAATGCAAAACACAGAAAGTTACAATTGATACAATGTTTCAATGTAACTTTCTGTGATGTGGTTGTTGATAAACATTGCCAGCCTGCTTCAATTTTTAGACAGTTCCTGCTGAATTGTTGGGTACAGAGACAGGGAAGGGTCCCAGCAGCAGAGCAGAAGGACTGGAGGTACTAGACATGACCTGCAGTGGCGGAATTATAGGGGTCGCCAAGATCGCCATGGCGACCGGGCCCCTTGCTGCAGGGGGCCTTTGAGGCCCCCAAGTACTCGTTGATAGGAGGGGAGGCTGTGAGGAGCTCCCCGATCGTCAGCCGAATTGTAATCTGTGCAGGGAGCTCCTCACATACCTCGTGTGCTGTGCTGTGCTCTTTGTCTCCCCCTACAGTGCAGTACCGGCAGGAAGAAGGTAAATGTCTGCCGTTTTTTAAAAAAAGACTATCTACTGTATGTGGGGGTGTGTGTGTGTGTGTGGGGGTGGGTGGGGGGTGGGGTGTGCATCATGTTGGATTGGAAGCAGAGGATGTGGGTGAGTGATTAGTGTCCAGCTACACAATGCTATAACTGATATCAGTGCCGTGCAGGGTGGTCAGTGTGTCTGCTCTCTTTATGTTTCCTCTGCTGGTGACCACCCTGGAAAACTCTCCCTTCCACCAGCAGTCAGCAGCTGCAGGAAGAAAATACAGACAATCAGTTCTAGTAAATGCGCCCCCCCCCCCCCCCGTTCCCACCATCCCTGTGCTGAGGTCCCGGGTCTGTACACCCGCTGTGCCCAGTATGAGGGGTTCCCACCATCCCTGTGCTGAGGGCCCGGGTCTGTACCCCCGCTGTGCCCAGTATGAGGGGTTCCCACCATCCCTGTGCTGAGTTCCCAGGTCTGTACCCCCGCTGTGCCCAGTATGAGGGGTTCCCACCATCCCTGTGCTGAGTTCCCGGGTCTGTACCCCCGCTGTGCCCAGTATGAGGGGTTCCCACCATCCCTGTGCTGAGTTCCTGGGTCTGTACACCTGATGTGCCCATTATGAGGTGTTCCCATTGATAGGTTGCACTGATGGGGGTGGCACTCAGTGCCCATGGGCACTGATAGGTGCCTTGATTATCTGTGTACATATCCCTATGTACATGGCCGGCCTAGAGCACACATCAGTCAGGGGCGCCGTACCAATGCCCCCCCACCACCTCCAGGCTCAATGACTGACTCTGCCCCCCCAAAATGGTAGCAATCTATAAAAAGGTGGGGTATACATGGGCAGGGCAAAGGGGGTGGAGTCAAAGGGGGCGGCAAAATTAGGTTTCGCCTAGGGTGTCAAAAATCCTTGCACCAGCCCTGTGTGCATGTGTGTGCATGCATGTGTGTGGGGGTGTGCATGCATGTGTGTGTGTGAGGGTGTGTGTGTGTGTGGGGGGGGGTGCATGCATATGTGTGGGGGTGTGCATGCATGTGTGTGGGTGTGCGAGTGGGCGGTGGGGATTCACAGCGGCGGCATTTGATGGCACAGTGGCAGCATTTGATGGCACAGTGGCGGCATTTGATGGCACAGCGGCGGCATTTGATGGGCACAGTGGTGGCGTTTGATGGTACAGTGGCTGCATTTGATGGGCGCAGTGGCGACATTTGATGGCACAGTGGTGGCGTTTGATGGTACAGTGGCTGCAATTGATGTTTTTATTTCTGAATTTTTCAGTTTGCTTGCGCCCCCCTAAAAATTTGGGGCACCAGCTGTCACTGGTTTTTGTGTGTGTGTATATATATATGTGTGTGTTTTTATATAAAAATGAAGAAATCGGTTCCTTTATATGCAGCCACCCACTTGTGACCGGGCCCTGGTGTTCCAACATCGGGCTCGGAGTAAAGAGCTTTGTCCGGAGGTCGGGGGGGGGGCCCTCCATGGTTTCTTGCATCGGGGCCCTGAGGGTTCTAGTTACGCCACTGATGACCTGTGTACATTAATGACATGTTTTTGGGCGTGTCTAATGCACCCAAAGTCTGCAACTGGTTAAGGATTGTAAAAAAATGGTGAATAACTTTTGGGGTGATTTACCAAATGATCTGGAATTCTTGAATAGGTTTGGGGAGTTGAGATCTTAGGCTGTGCAAAGTTTCAGGGCAATTGATTGAGGTTTAGGCACTTTATTACACGTTAAGCTACATTAACCACTTTCAGACCGGACCAATTTGCAGCCAAAGGACCAGGCCCCTTTTTGCGATTCGGCACTGCGTCGCTTTAACTGACAATTGCGCAGTTGTGCGACGTGGCTCCCAAACAAAATAGAGCTTTCTTTTGGTGGTATTTGATCACCCCTGTGTTTTTTATTTTTTGCGCTATAAACAATAAAGAGCGACAATTTTGAAAAAAACGCATTCTTTTTTATTTTTTGCTATAATAAATATCCCCAAAAATATATAAAAGAACTTTTTTTTCCCTCAGTTTAGGCCGATACGTATTCTTCGAGACGTTATAGCGTTTACAAGATAGGGGATAGTTTTATAGCATTTTTAATAATCATTTTCTTTTATTAGTAATGGCGGTGATCAGCGATTTTTATTGTCACTGCGACATTATGGCGGACACATCGGACATTTTTGACACATTTTTGGGACCATTGTCATTTATACAGCAATCAGTGCATTGATTCCTGTGTAAATGACACTGGCAGTGAAGGTGTTAACCACTAGGTGGCAGTGTAGGGGTTAAGTGTGCCTAGAGGTGTGTTTCTTACTGTGGGGGGGCGTGGCTGTCAGCTAGTGAATGCTGATCTCTGCTCCAATCACAGGGAGCAGAGATCGGCGTCACTAGTTGCTAGGCAGAACGGGGAGATGCTGTTTATTTTCGCATCTCCCCGTTCAGCCTTCCTGTGAGGCGATCGCGGGTATCCCTCTACCTGTACGCCCTTATGCCTGTCCGTGCCATTCTGTCTACATACATCGTCGTGCGCCGGTCGGCAAGTGGTTAAGCCATTTTCACATTAAATGTTTTAGCATTGTAAAATATAGCTTAATGTGAATAACTTTTGTTGTGATTAACCAAATCAGCTCAAACTTTCAGAATATGTTGGCATGTATAGAGTCTTCTATTGCATTAAGTTTTGGGGAAATTGGTTAACATTTAAGGTCTTTTTTGTACGTTAAGCCACATTAAGCTCCCCAAAAATCAAGCTTAATGTCCCTAGTTTGCCTTGTGGAACACCGAATCGCATGAAACTTATCGGATGGATTTGGGAAGTTGAGATCGTAAGCTGTGCAAAGTTTCAGGGCAATTGATTGAGGTTTAGGCACTTTATTACACGTTAAGCTACATTAAGCCATTTTCACATTAAATGTTTTAGTATTGTAAAATATAGCTTAACGTGAATAACTTTTGGTGTGATTAACCAAATGAGCTGAAATTTTCAGAATGTGTTGGCATGGATAGAGTCTTCTATTGTGTAAAGTTTGGTGGAAATTGGATAATATTTAAGGTATTTTCTGTACGTTAAGCCACATTAAGCTCCCCAAAAATCAAGCTTAATGTTCCTAGTTTGCCTTGTGGGACACCGAATCGCATGAAACCTCTTGAATAGGTTTGGTAAGTTGAGATCTTGGGCTGTGCAAAGTTTCTGGGCAATAAATTGAGGTTTAGGCACTTTATTACACGTTAAGCTACATTAAGCTACATTAAGCCATTTTCACATTAAATGTTTTAGCATTGTGAAATATAGCTTAAAGCGGAGCTCCGTCCTGGGGAAAAGAAATACATTTTTTTTAAAAGTCAGCAGCTACAAATACTGCAGCTGCTGACTTTTAAAAATTGGATACTTACCTGTCCCAGGGTCCAGCGATGCGGGGGAACGAGGCCCCCCTCGTTCCACGAGCCGCTCGCGGCGCCGGCATTCCTAATGTGGGAACCCGGCTATGGCTTCGCAGCCGGACACCCACTGCACATGCGCGAGCGGCGCCGTGCGCCGTGATTTGATGCTCAGTCATCTGGGACACGTGATAGGTCCCAGATGACTGTGCGGCGCCGAGGGGGAAGTGACGTTTAGCCCGGGCAATGAAGGTGGCAGACTACGAGGGACCCCATAGCAACAGGCATTTGGAGGTGAGTAAAAAAAAATTTTTTTTTCCAATTATTTATTTATTTTTTTTATGATTTTTAAGCCCCTTTTTTTTTGACCGCAACCCCACTTTAACGTGAATAACTTTTGGTGTGATTAACCAAATCAGCTAAACGTTTCAGAATATGTTGGCATGGATAGAGTCTTCTATTGTGTGAAGTTTAGGGGAAATTGGTTAACATTTAAGGTATTTTTTGTATGTTAAGCCACATTAAGCTCCCCAAAAATCAAGCTTAATGTTCCTAGTTTGCCTTGTGGAACACCGAATCGCATGAAACTTCTCAGATGGGTTTTGAAAGTTGAGATCTTAGGCTGTGCAAAGTTTCCGGACAATCTATTGAGGTTTAGGCACTTTATTACACGTTAAGCTACATTAAGCCATTTTCACATTAAATGTTTTAGTATTGTAAAATATAGCTTAACTTGAATCCATTTTGGTGTGATTAACCAAATGAGCTGACATGTTCAGAATATTTTGGCAAGTATAGAGTATTCTATTGTGTGAAGTCTCAGGGAAATTGGTTAACATTTAAGGTCTTTTTTGTACGTTAAGCCACATTAAGCTCTCCAAAAATCAAGCTTAATGTCCCTAGTTTGCCTTGTGGAACACCGAATCGCATGAGACTTCTCGGATGGATTTGGGAAGTTGAGATCGTGGGCTGTGCAAAGTTTCAGGGCAATTGATTGAGGTTTAGGCACTTTATTACACGTTAAGCTACATTAAGCCATTTTCACATTTAATGTTTTAGCATTGTGAAATATAGCTTAACGTGAATAACTTTTGGTGTGATTAACCAAATCAGCTGAAAGTGTCAGAATATGTTGGCATGGATAGAGTCTTCTATTGTGTGAAGTTTGGGGGAAATTGGTTAACATTTAAGGTCTTTTTTGTACGTTAAGCTCTCCAAAGAACAAGCTTAACGTGCCTAGTTTGCCTTGTGGAACACTGAATCGCATGAAACTTCTCGGATGGGTTTGGGAAGTCGAGATCTTAAGCTGTGCAAAGTTTCAGGGCAATTGATTGAGATTTAGGCACTTTATTACACATTAAGCTACATTAAGCCATTTTCACATTAAATGTTTTAGTATTGTAAAATATAGCTTAACGTGAATAACTTTTGGTGTGATTAACCAAATGAGCTGAAATTTTCAGAATATTTTGGCATGGATACAGTCTTCTATTGTGTAAAGTTTGGGGGAAATTGGATAACATTTAAGGTCTTTTTTGTACATTAAGCCACATTAAGCTCCCCAAAAATCAAGCTTAATGTTCCTAGTTTGCCTTGTGGGACACCGAATCGCATGAAACCTCTTGGATAGGTTTGGTAAGTTGAGATCTTGGGCTGTGCAAAGTTTCAGGGAAATCGATTGAGGTTTAGGCACTTTATTACACGTTAAGCTACATTAAGCTACATTAAGCTACATTAAGCCATTTTCACATTAAATGTTTTAGCATTGTGAAATATAGCTTAACGTGAATAACTTTTGGTGTGATTAACCAAATCAGCTGAAACTTTCAGAATACATTGGCATGGATAGAGTCTTCTATTGTGTGACGTTTGGGGGAAATTGGTTAACATTTAAGGTCTTTTTTGTACGTTAAGCTCTCTAAAAAAACAAGCTTAACGTGCCTAGTTTGCCTTGTGGAACACCGAATCGCATGAAACTTCTCGGATGGGTTTGGGAAGTTGAGATCTTAGGCTGTGCAAAGTTTCAGGGCAATTGATTGAGGTTTAAACACTTTATTACACGTTAAGCTACATTAAGCCATTTTCACATTAAATGTTTTAGTATTGTAAAATATAGCTTAACGTGAATAACTTTTGGTGTGATTAACCAAATGAGCTGTAATTTTCAGAATATTTTGGCATGGATACAGTCTTCTATTGTGTAAAGTTTGGGGGAAATTGGATAACATTTAAGGTCTTTTTTGTACATTAAGCCACATTAAGCTCCCCAAAAATCAAGCTTAATGTTCCTAGTTTGCCTTGTGGAACACCGAATCGCATAAAACCTCTTGGATAGGTTTGGTA
This sequence comes from Lithobates sylvaticus, assembly GCA_028564925.1. Lineage (NCBI taxonomy): Eukaryota > Metazoa > Chordata > Amphibia > Anura > Ranidae > Lithobates > Lithobates sylvaticus. The sequence goes on along the minus strand of CM053029.1, from coordinate 30,716,221 downwards.
ATGTAACCTCTAAATCTTATATATATTCACCGACCGACACAGCTCCTCTCTGTAACAAATGGGTTGTTAGCCTTATCACTAGGAGAATACTAGGCATAGTTGTAATACAACACTCAGAACTCTTAGTTCCGCCCAGGGGGCGGTCCCTTGGGTAACAACCCCCCTGTCTGCAGACAGACCTCAGTTTTTTTTTGCCTAGTAAAGGAGAAAGACCTAGGAACCCTGCGGGCCCATCGGTCCGTGTTTTTTTTATGCAGAAGCTTGGCTTTTTGCGCAAGATGACTGATCCTGTGTTCTACTATCAACAGCCGGCTGGGTGACAGGCTGGATACTCTTATCCTTGTAGTCTCCCCAGTCTGGCCATCGAGCGTGTGCAGGTCGCAGCTACGGCTCGGCAGGCCACGACGAAACCTCAGCTCCAGAGGTGGTCGGTGAGCTTTTATGCTCCGGGGCGTACATATGACCGGGCTACTGATGTCTGAGTCACAGTATGCCGAGGCCTAGCAGCTACCCTATACTGATTAGTGAGTAGTTCTGCAGTGGAATGTCTCCCAGCTCTTCAGGACTGGTAAGTACAGCTCTCCCTGCCTCGGTGGGGCTGAGCAGCTGGGCATTCCCTGGGAGGTCGATTCGGAGGTTCCTCTCCTCCCTCTCTAACCTCTCCAGTCCCTATCTTCCCTCCCCCCCCCTCCCTGGTGGGGTGCTGCATGTGGCTGCTGAGCGGTGTATGTCTGTATATACAGGGATCTTTGTGGGCTCTCACCTGAGATGCTGGCTGGCTGGGGGTGTCCTGGGTTCTGTGGGTTATGCTCCCGGAAGGTGCCTGTGAGGATCTGCTGTGGTCTGGTGCGGTGCTGTGTTTCTGCTATCATCTTTGCTTTCTGTACCTCATGGAGCTGCTGGCGGCCATTTTAGGTGTGGGCAAGGGCAGATTGCCTTCCTGGACTCCAGCGGCCATTTTCCAAGTGATCTCCTATTCAGGACACTGGCGGCCATTTTCTGGAAGTCTGAACACGTTCTCAGTGTTCTCTAGCAGCAGCATGACTCGTGTGCGCTCACAGCCATTTTCCCTGTGTTTCCTGTCTGTGTACTGGACGCTGGGCAGCCATTTTATTGAAGCTAAAGCACATTTCTAGAACCTTTTAGCACTCATTCTAGCAGCTGACACAGACACAGTTTTTGTTTCCTCTGCACTTGGGAGCACTCAGGGACTACAGGCACTACTTGTGGACAGCGCAGAACTCCTCAGGGTGGTGAGTCCGGCGGAAAGAGCCCCTCAGTCAGCGGTGGCAAGGAGGGCGGGACTGTCACTGTCCTAAGTCCACTTCGGGTGGCAGACAGGATAGGGTCAGCATGGCTTCAGAAACTGGTGTTTCTTCCCCCGGAATCCAGGCAATTGTAAGCGGGTCACCTGCAGATTGCGCAGTACCCATGGACACCCTGACGGCGGTCCTCAATTTACTCGTTGCCAAGATGGAGGCGGTGCGTGGGAAGAAGGTGCACTAAAGAGGCCCCTGCCCCCACCCCCGTCCTCTGGGGAGAGCGCTGACGCAGACTCGGGTCCTGCTGAGGCTGGTGACCCCTGTTCTGTCTTGTCAGATGACGCTGACCATGGCTGTTTCGGACCGGAGGATGAGTCCCCGTCCGGGTCCGGGCGCGACAAAGCGCTTGTTGGAGCACTTATCACAGCTGTGCGTGATTCCCTGAAGATCAGGAGCCAGCAGATTCCTCTGCTGATGTACCGGTCCCTTTTGGGTCCCGCAAGCCAGCATGTTCACCTAAGGTGTTCCCGTATCTGACTTATTTTGACAAGTTTATTTACAGGGAATGGGGTCGCCCGCAACGGACCTTTGGTCCCCAAATACATGAGGGTGCGTTACCCTTTTGAGGAGAGCCTTCTCAAAGATGGTCGGCTCCTCCGGTCGTGAACCCCCCAGTATCCAGGTTAAATAAAGTAACCACGATCACGGTTGAGGGGACTCCTGCATTCAAGGATCCCACAAACAGAAAGGCAGAGGCAGTGGCTCGTTTCTCGTTTGCGGTGGTGGGGTCAGCCGTGCGACCAGTACTGGCATCCGCACTTGTGTCGCAGACACTGACTGAGTGGGCAAAAGTTTTGCACCGCGAATTGGGAGAGCAACAGGCTTCTCCTGTCTGCGTGGAACTAGCAGACCAACTAGTGCAAGGCCTTAAGTACATCTGTGACGCGGCCCTGGATACTCTCCCTCTGTTATACAGGGCTTCAGTGTCAGCTGTGGTGCTGAGGCGCCTGATTTGGCTAAAATGCTGGTCTGCTGACCAGGCTTCCAAAAAAGCCCGGATGGATCTTCCCTTCCTTGGCAACCGGCTTGTTGGAGCCTCATTAGATGACATTGTTGAAAATGCCACCGGGGGTAAGTGTACACTACTCCCACAGGCCAGGAAGGCTAAGGAGCCACGCCGTAGGCAAGGGCCCTCCTTTTCCGCTCACAAACGTTTTTTTCGTCCGCCCGGAGCTTCGACAAAGCGTCCAGGCCCGACAGGACGTTCACGGACGATCAAAGTCGTCCCTGGGACCGCAAGCCTGCGAATAAAAGTGCTACTGCACGAAGATTGCCCCCACCCATATCTCGGGCGGGGGGTCGCCTTCGGGAGTTTGCAGCACGGTGGTCCTCACGGTTGTCCGACCAATGGGTCTGCGATCTGATTTCCACAGGCTACAAGATATTTTCTCTCTTGGCCGCCAAACAGTTTCTTCCCCTCCAGCATGCCCGTATCCCCGGCTCGCCGGGAGGCCCTCTTGGGGGCGGTAAGGGATTTGCTGAAGTGCGGGGTGATTGTACAGGTTCCGGAATCAGAAGCTTCCAGGGATTCTACTCAAATCTGTTTGTGGTTCCCAAGAAGGAAGGGGTATGGCCTATCTTGGACCTAAAAGCCCTCAATCACTTTGTAAAAGTGTAGAGGTTCCGAATGGAATCGGTGCGCTCAGTAGTCACTGCACTCCATCAAGGGGACTCCCTGGCGTCCTTAGACATCCAGGATGCGTACCTGCACATACCCATATGCCTTCGGCATCAAAAGTTGCTGCGGTTTACAGTCGGGGAAGCCCACTAAAAGTTGTGGCTCGTCCCTTTGGTCTGGCTTCAGCCCCCCGAGTCTTTATCAGGGTATTGGATCCAGTGTTGGCGTTGCTACGGCAACATGGGATCGCGATCATGCGATACCTAGACGATCTTCCGCCTCAGTATTAGACGAGGATGTGGCGATCACCATGCAGACCCTGCAAGAATTTGAGTGGCTGTTGAACCTAATGAAGTCGGTGATTGTGCCGACCCAGCGTCTGGAGTACCTAGGCTTGCGGCTGGACTCCAGGGAAGCGAGAGTGTTTCTCCCTTCATGCAAATTGCAGACTCTCAGATCTGTGGTAAAACAGCGGATGAACCACAAGTGGTCGTCGCTCCGCTTTTACATGCGAGTACTGGGACTCATAGTAGCCTCCTTCAAGGCAGTACCTTATGCCCATATACCTTATGTTCCACACCAGAGTCCTGCAGAAGAAGATTTTGACAAAATGGGACAAATCTCAGTTGTCCCTGGATCGACAGATCCAGGTGAGTCAGTCAGCTACTCACTGATCTGGTGGTTGAGGTCCCTGTGATTCAGTCTGGGAAATCGGTCTCTCTACATGGTCGATGAGACTGCAAGGGCGTCCGATCAGGACCCAGTCAGACAACACCACGGCCGTGGCATAAGTCAATCACCAAGGGGGGACAAGAATCTCAGCCGCTGCACGGGAGGTCGCTCACATACTTTGGTGGGCAGAGCGACACGTACCGGCCCTGTGAGCCATTTACATCCCGGGAGTGGAGAACTGGCAGGCGGACTGTTTGAGTCGACAGGTTCTGGACCCTGGGGAATGGTCATTGCATCCGGAGACATTCAGGTTACTGTGCCTGAGGTGGGGCACACCAGGCGTGGATCTGCTGACCTCCCGTATCAATCGGAAGGTGCCAAGATTCGTGTCCAGGACAAGAGATCCATGGGCCGACGCGTCAGATGCGCTGGTGGCTCCGTGGGATCAGTACTAGCTGATTTACGCCTTTCCTCCACTGAAACTGTTACCACGTCTGCTTCGCAGAGGGGAAGCTGGGGGGATCCCAGTGATACTGGTTGCCCCAGATTGTCTGCAGCGTCCCTGGTACGCAGACCTGGTGCGTCTGGTGGCAGACGCTACCTGACGACTGCCGCTGTGAGAGGACCTTCTGTCTCAAGGTCTGATTCTCCATCCTGCTTTACCATCGCTGACTTTAACGGCATGGCTTTTGAGAGCCAGGTGTTGAGGAACCGGGGTCTGTCGGACTCGGTGATCCCAATTGTGTTGAGAGCACGGAAATCTTCTCAGAAGATGTACCATCGTACCTGGAAGGCTTACATCTCCATGTCTGAGGAGAAAGGATGGCATCCGTGCTCCTTTTCCATATCCAGGATCCTGCTGTTTCTTCAGCAAGGAGTAGACCAGAAATTGGCATTAAGCACCATTAAAGGGCAAATTTAAGCATTAGCTGTCTTTTTTCAGCGACCCCCCCCCCCCCCCTGGCATCTCACTCCTCAGTGAGTACCTTCGTTCAGGGGGTACGACATGTAGTCCCTCTGGTGCGTCCACCGCTACCCCCTTGGGATCTAAACCGGGTGTTGGCGCTACAAAAACCGCCATTTGAAAATATCAGGGAGATTCCCCTGTTGACTTTCCCTGAAGGTGGCCTTCCTAGTGGCCATCACATCGGCCAGGAGGGTTTCGGAGCTGGCGGTCTTGTCTTGCAAGTCGCCCTATCTGGTTATCCACAAGGATAAGGTGGTGTTGTGTCCGCAACCGTCTTTTCTACCATAAGTGGTCTCGGCTTTTCATATCAATGAGGACATTGTATTGCCATCTCTGTGTTCTAAGCCGAAGCACCCTAAGGAGGTGGCCCTTCACGCTCTGGATGTGCTTCGGGCTCTTGAGGTGTATTTGTCTGCCACAGCTCCCTTTTGGAAGTTGGACTCACTGTTGGTTTCGGTGGCTGGTCCAATGAAAGGCATGGCGGTCTCGTCGGCCGCCATTTCCAGGTGGATCGGACAGACGGTAGCTCAAGCCTACGCCTGGAAGGGGCAGGTGCCCCCCTTTCCGGTCACGGCCCACTCCTCAAGGGCAATCGGAATGTCTTGGGTTTTCCGACACCAAGCGTCTGCCGCTCAGGTGTGTAAAGCGGTCACCTGGTCGTCTGTCCACACGTTTACCAAGTTCTACAATGTAGACGCCGGTGCATCGGTTGATGCCTGTTTTGGCTTCAAAGTTTTGCAGGCAGCCATGTAGTTGCAATTGAATATGCAATATATTTTAATTTTTTATTTTTATTTTTTTTTCTTTTACTGGTTTTTCGAAAAAAACACAGTACTGTTATGTTAATGCACTGTTGCATTACTTCCGCAGTTTGATGCGGTTTTGGGTGATCACTCCTGTTGGGGATACCCTGATTTTTGTGGTGGTTTTTCCAGCACTGTTGTTTTTTGTGGGTAAAGTTTCACTAGTTCCCACTTGCCACGGTGGATGAAGTTTTTATGCTGTTTTCCCACCCCTCGTTTGGCACTGCTTGGGGACGTCCCATTTGTTACAGAGAGGAGCTGTGTCGGTCGGTGAATATAAGAGAAAATAGGATTTTTTGTACTCACCGTAAAATCCTTTTCTCTGTAATTCACCGACCGACACAGCACCCGCCCCTCCTTTTATCTTTATGTTATACTGCTTGTTGACGTACTGAGGTCTGTCTGCAGACAGGGGGGTTGTTACCCAAGGGACCGCCCCCTGGGCGGAACTAAGAGTTCTGAGTGTTGTATTACAACTATGCCTAGTATTCTCCTAGTGATAAGGCTAACAACCCATTTGTTACAGAGAGGAGCTGTGTCGGTCGGTGAATTACAGAGAAAAGGATTTTACGGTGAGTACAAAAAATCCTATTTTTCCAAAAAACAAGCTTAACGTGCCTAGTTTGCCTTGTGGAACACTGAATCGCATGAAACTTCTCGGATGGGTTTGGGAAGTTGAGATCTTAGGCTGTGCAAAGTTTCAGGGCAATTGATTGAGGTTTAGGTACTTTATTACACGTTAAGCTACATTAAGCCATTTTCACATTAAATGTTTTAGTATTGTAAAATATAGCTTAACGTGAATAACTTTTGGTGTGATTAACCAAATGAGCTGAAATTTTCAGAATATGTTGGCATGGATAGTCTTCTTTTGTGTAAAGTTTGGGAGAAATTGGATAACATTTAAGGTCTTTTTTGTATGTTAAGCCACATTAAGCTCCCCAAAAATCAAGCTTAATGTCCCTAGTTTGCCTTGTCAGACACCGAATCACATGAAACTTCTTGGATGGGGTTGAGAAGTTGAGAACTTAGGCTGTGCAAAGTTTCAAGACAATTGATTGAGGTTAAGGCACATTATGGTACGTTAAGCTCTTTACATTAAACGTTTTAGCATTGTAAAATATAGCTTAATGTGAATAACTTTTGGTGTGATTTACTAAATGAGCTGCAATTTTCAAAATATGTTGGCATGGATAGAGTCTTCTATTGTGTGAAGTTTGGAGGAAATTGGTTAACATTTAAGGTCTTTTTTGTACGTTAAGCCACATTAAGCCCCCCAAAAAACAAGCTTAATGTCCTTAATTTGCCTTGTGGAACTCCGAATCGCATGAAACTTCTTGGATAGGTTTGGAAAGTTGAGATCTTAGGCTGTGCAAAGTTTCAGGGCAATCGATTGAGGTTTAGGCACTTTATTACACGTTACGCTACATTAAGCCATTTTCACATTAAATGTTTTAGTAAGTCCCGTACTTTAGGTGTGATCAGGTGAGATCAATTTTCAGATATTGGCACCATAGCTTGTGAACTATAACTTTCACAAAGACCAAATAATATACACCAATTTGTACTTATTTTTACCAAAGATATGTAGCAGTATAAATTTATAGCAGTACAATATTTATGAAGAAAAATTACTAGCTTGCTAAATTTTATAACAGAAACAAAGAACAATTAATTTTTTTTACAGAATTTTCTGTATTTTTTCTTTTATAGCGCAAAAAAATAAAAAACCCAGCGGTGATTAAATACCACCAAAAGAAAGCTCTATTTGTGTGAAAAAAAGGACAACAATTGCATATAGGTACAGTGTTGTATGACTGAGTAATTGTCATTCAAAATGTGAGAGCACCGAAAGCTGAAATTTGGTCTGGTTAGGAAGGGGTTTTAAGTGCCCAGTGGTCAAGTGGTTAATAAACCCTCATAGATGTACACTTACAATAAAAACATAAGTTAAAAGCATAAGTAAAATTATACTTGTGAAGTCACTCCCTCTGTGATCCCAGGTGAGGTAAACTGGAGAGCCAACAGCTTGATTCAATGGCATGGGTTGCTGCATGATCAGGCCCTGACTAGTCCTCATTGCTTTTGTCAGAGGGCGTGGCCACACAGCGCAGCTCCCAAACTTTTATACACACACACAAGCTCATGGGAATTAACCCGCTCTCGTATATTAATTTTACTATTTGAGCGGTTCTCACCAACCTTCCTAGCTGCACTCGCAAACAATCCTTAAATCTTATAGGGCTATAGTGCATTATATAACTAATATAAACATTTACAAAAATATCTCAAACATACCTCCTATACTAAAAAAGGAAGTGTATATTTAAACACTATGTTTAAGCATAATCAGCACCACAGTTAACCAGATCAAAACAATCGGTCCACCGATCGTGATCTTGCTGGATCGCACTGTGTATGGCAAAAGGATTCATTCAGTAGTGCAAAACGGATTAACAACCAAATTAATAGGGCTAACCCGTGTCCTGGAAATTTATAGATAGGCAACTCCTATCCTCATATTGATTAGTGGTTCCAAATTATTAACTACTGCAGTAGGGAACAGACACAAAAGATACGCTCAGCATCTTTCCAAATAACCGCTCTCCTTTATTGTGACGCAATTGAAGGGTTTTATACACATGATTACGTAGGTATCACATTAATATTACAATTGTACGTTTATGGTAACAAGGGGCGTATCATAGGCAGGCTAATTCTAATCAGGACTCGAAAGAATGTAAACATGTACTGAAAACATTATTAGTGCGTGTGCACAGTGAGGGCAGTGTGCAATACATACAAAATATAATACAATTATATACAGAACTTACAAATTTCCATTACACCCGAAAGTCATCATGATGTATAATTCTGTGTATTAAGCATAATCAACACCATAGTTATCCAGATCAAAACAATCGGTCCACCGATCATGATCTTGCTTGATTGCACTGTGTATGGCAAAAGGATTCATTTGCCAGTGCAAAACGGATTAACAGCCAAATTAATAGTGCTAACCCCGAAGTGATATAGATGTATAATTAATTTATAACATGTTTAAAATCTTAATAAGTATAAAATAATTTTCATGAGACAGAGCGCTGCATAGGAAGTTATAATTACCCCATAACCATTGCATGCTAATAAATTACGTAAATAAATATTTTTGATATGAGTAATACTAATTCATATTCATTTAGATACACAAGAGTCACATATGCCATTTACTGTTATTATAATGTATTTATATAAAAAAATAAATATTTTTATTTTATTTTTTTAAAGTATTTTTAAATGTAGTTTATAACAATAATTACAACCCCAATGTGCAGGAATAATAGCACTAACATGTTGGTTTCACTTTATCAAAGGCTGTAAACTAGCAATAGAACATAAATTAACAGATACTATATTATATTAAAATTTGGCTCTTTAAAATTAATAAAATTCATCAATGTATACTAAAAACTAAAATTACCCTATAAAATGGTTAACAAATCACTAATAAAACACTTTAAATCTAACTCAACATTCATTCCTCTGGGGCTAAGGGTATCTGTTAAATAAATCCATTTTGTTTCGCATTTGGATAATTCCCTTACCCTATTACTTCCTCTCCAATCAGGATGCTTTTTTTCTATACCCCAGAATTTTAATCCTGAGGGATCACTGTTGTTTGATTTTAAAATGCATAGAAACGCTATGTTCCTTGTAGCCAATCTTAATATTATTGATGTGCTTGGAGACACGTTTGCCTGAAGTGCGTTTGGTTCGACCTATGTACATTAAGTTACAGGGGCATTGAAGTGCGTACACGACATAGATAGACAGACATACAAGAGATTAAATCTTTTATTTTAAATGACCTAGAGTTCGCAGTCGATTGAAACTCAGTGACTCCTCTCAATCTCATATGCACTTGTTGGCAAGATATACATCTTCGACAAGCATGAAAGCCAGGACTATCCCAGAACATAGTAGGTATAATTTGTGGATTTAGTATTTTTTTAACTACTTTGTCCCTAAAAGATTGACATTATCTGTAGATAAAAATGGGATTTTCTGGAAGGGCTTTGGTTAAAATTTTGTCAGTGCTAAATAATGCCCAGTATTTTTTAAAAAGCAATAATAAAGCCCCATTCATGTTTGGTGTCTTTTTCTTTATCTTTAATCTTATCGACCAAGCAGCCTCTTTGGGGTACTTTCTGCACATCATTGGTAGTTTTATCTAGGATAGCAGTATTATAATCTTTCTCCACAAAATGTTTTTTTAGGACTTTCCTTATAAGTTGACCTTTGGGTAAATTTTTTATCCATGTCAAGTGGATCAACAGATCAGTCTGTTTAAAAAAACATTTTGTGACCAGATGACGGTCAATCAGCATCACAGTGACATCTAAATAGTTGATGGATTCCCGACTCCACTGGCATTCTAATTTAATTTTATTGTTAATAATATTCAGGTCATTGATAAATGTAACTAAGGAGGATTCTGAACCCCCCATATGAAGAAGAGGTCATCAATAAATCTTTTATAGAACAAAAGGTCTCTTTTGCGTTGTCCATATATAAATTGATCCTCCCATGCACTTATAAAGATATTGGCTAGTGATGGCACAAATTTTGTGCCCATTGCAACGCCCTTAATTTGTGTGAAAATTGTGTTACCGAAAATAGTTATGACTTAGACAATAATTCAGTGCCATACCTAAAAATTTAATTTAAACAACTAGTAGGTCATCTCTTTTACTTAAAGCCCAATTTAAGGCTAGTAGGGCATCTTTGTGCTGTATTATTGTGTATAACAAAGCAACGTCTGCAGTAACTAGAAATACAACTTGGCCATCCGGAATGCTAATACTATTCAATAGTTGCAAAAACTGGCTAGTATCCTTCAGATAGGCTTTAGTATTAATTACTCTCTTGTAAGAACAAATCTAAGTACTGACTTTATTTCCTTTATTTTGCCTATCTTCAAGTTTTCAGAAGCATTAACTGTATATAATGATTTATAATACTCCAGAAAAATTTTACTTATATCCCTAGAGGAGTATTTTAACTCTCCCTTTTTATCTTTAATTTTTACAATATAATTTAAATTCCTTCTAGGTTTAATCTCCCTTGCCAACATTTTCCCAGGTCTATTGCCAAATTCGTACTGACTTTTTGCTGTTCTAATGAATTCATGTTTAGTTTCAACTCCCTCAATGCCTCACGTTTTCCTATCAATTCCCTCTTTACTTTATTATCATTTAAAATCTTATGTGTCTTCTCCAGATCATAAATCTCTTGTAAGAGGGATTGTTTATTTGCTGTCAAAATTTGTTTCCTCTTAGCCCCTTCTGCTATTAATCTCCCTCTCATAACAGCTTTATGTGTTTCCCATAAAATAGTTGGATCAATATTCTGTACATTATTCTCTTCAAAAAACATAACCATATCCTTTTCCAATTCCTCTACTATATCCTGATTGTATAGAAGCGATTCATCCAACCTCCAGGTTCTCTGCCTATCCAGTATACTTTTCAAGTCCAAGTTAACAACAACCGGGGCATGATCCAAGAGGGTGATTGACTTCACCTCTGCCTTTAGTAAGCCCTCCAACAATTGATGATCCAAAAAAACATAGTCAATTATCGAGTATGAGGAATGTATCTGAGAATAATATGTATAATCCCTCCCGATAGGATGCAAAATTCTCCAAGCCTCCACAAGTTGCTGCTGGTGTAGCTTATGTTTTACAATCTTAAGATGTTTACCCTCTGAATGTAGAAATAGGGGCTGGGTATCCATGGTTTGATCAAGCACAAAATTAAAATTCCCTGCCATAATTACCTTTCCTACTTTAAAATGATCTAGCTTATTCATTACTTTACTTAAAAAGGAACACGGGTGGCTATTAGGACAATATATGTTCACTAAAGTATAATCAATATTCAACATAGAACCCCTGATGAACAGATACCTTCCTTCAGAATCGGATTCCATAGCTTTTAAATTAAACGGTGTGTTTTTGTAGAAACCTATTGCTATTCCTTTAGATCTCTTATCAGGGGAATATTAGACATGTGCACAACAAAAAAATTAGTTTATTTTCGTTTTGTTTTTTTCGTTTCCGTTTATTCGTAACGATTCGTAAATTCGCAAGTCATCGATGTTCGTATTCGTAACGATTCTTAGATTCGTAAGTCGTCAGTGTTCGTATTCGTAACGATTCATACATTCGTAAGAGTTATTTTTTCGTTGATTCGTTTTTCTGTTAGTTTAATTTTCGTTCATTTGTTCGAAATTCGGACGCATTCGTAGTTATCCTACATTCGTAACATTTGTAGATTCGTAATCGGAGCATAATTCATAATTGTATGTAATTACATTTTAAGAGACACAGAAAATTACGAATCGAAATAAAAGTTACGAATGTACGAATTTTTTTCGCTCAATCCATTTGAAGCACGTTAAGCAACGCCATTGTAAGAGACACGGAAAATTACGAATCGAAAAAAAAATAAAAGTTACGGATGTACAAATTTTTTCGTTCAATCTATTCGAAGCACGTTAAGCAGCACCATTGTAAGGGACACGAAAAATTACCAATTCAACAAAAAAAAGTTACGAATGTACGAATTTTTTTCGTTCATTTTCGTTGTTCCTGTTTTCGTTTTTCGGATTTTTTCATTCGTACATTCATTGTTTCTAGTTTGTTTTTTTTCGGATTTTCGTTATTTTCGGATTCGTTCGATTCGAACGATTCGTTATAAATGTTAGCGAATCGTTCGTTCATTTGTACGAAAACGAACGAACGAAAATAACGAAAAAAAACCGAAACGAATTGCACATGTCTAGGGAATACCCATGAAACCAAACTGGGACATTTTTAGAGTTCAATCCAACCCTGGATGACCATTTAAAGTGAGTCTCTTGTAAAAAGATAACATTGGATAATTTCTGCAATATTTTATGCCGTTTACTAGGGCTATTTAGGCCCTTAACATTATATGTCACTATCTTCAATGGCGCCATTTTTTACATTAGTGGAGGATAGTATCCCATATATTTTTTCTGTAGGGTGGAACTACATAGTCTACTATTTTACCAGAGATGATCCATTTGACTAACATACACTTTAACAAGACATAACAAAACTGAACAATACTCCTAAATACCCCCTCAACAGGGCTCCTCTTGTGAACCCCCCCTCCCCACTCCCAACCTCCCTTCCAGATATTATGGCCTGCCTGGCTATTGCCCAAATCATGAGCTCTCAGCCAGGCAGGGCATCCCTTGGGGGTTATATTGTGTTTTCCTGGACCCCCAGATCTCATCCCAATATCAGGAATGGTGCTGGGGGGGGGGGGGGGGGACAGGCAGACAACACCGGAACCCCATACCCCCCTGAACGTATTTCCTCTTTTACTAAACCATATAACCCATAACCTTTTACCCACCCTATGCCACTTGTTTAACTAATCCCCAATCTATTCTAATTGAAGGACACTAAACTTTCTTCCATTGCTGATCCAACAACTTCCCCCATTCTGTTTTTTTTCCCAATTCTCTAAATGTATGCATGGTAAATCTAATTTGCTACAAAAGTCTTTCAAGTCTAAGACACCATGGACTCCGCCCACCATCCTTGGACAGACCACCCCCCTAAGCATAAAAGCCAAAAGTCTCGGAGTCATCTTCGATTCAGAAATGTCAATGAATGCACAAATAGGATCAGTAGTCAGCGGATCCTACCACCTTCTACGCCTGCTACGTAGACTCATCCCCTTCATTCCAGAAAAGGACAAAGCCATAGTGGTAGGAACAATCATCAACTCTCGACTCGACTACGCAAACTCCCTCTACATAGGACTACCTAAATTCCAGATTGCACGACTACAAGTCGTTCAAAACACGGCAGCAAGACTAGTCACAGGAAAAAAATCATGGGAATCCATCTCCCCATCCCTGAGGACCCTCCATTGGCTAACCGTAAAGAATCGGATCACATTCAAGACCCTCTGCTTGACCCACAAATGCACACAAAGAGATGCTCCTCAATACTTATGTGAAAAAAATACAACACTACACCCCCAATCGCAACCTCCGATCTATACAAATCATTCATTCATTCATTCAAGTCTTCTGGGAATTGCAATGTAGCTGATACCCCTTGATTTTTAGCTACCAAACATGCTGGAAAACCCCATCTATATGAGATATTTTTTCCTGAAGCTGACTTAATAGGGGTTTTGAGGGCTCTCCTTCTAGATAAAGTTTCTTGTGATAAGTCCGTAAATATTAATATCTCGCTTCCATTAAATTTGATTAGTGTTGCACTTCACATGCCATATGAGACTTGTTTTTTTTTTTCCTGAGTGAATCTTGCTATTACATCTCTTACTACATCTGTTGGTAGCATATTTGCTTTTTGTATCCGGTGAACTCTATCAATATTTTATTTAACACCTCAGCGTTTTTTCAAGATCGCAGTTTTTCACGGACTCAGGTAGACCCTGTATTCTCAAGTTGTTCGTTCTACTGTGGTTCTCTTGATCCTCTAGGCTATAATGTATGTTCCTGATTTCCAGCCTCTTTTGGTGGTATTTGATCACCTCCTGCGGTTTTTTATTTTTTGCGCTATAAACAAAAAAAGAGTGAAATTTTGAAAAAAAAAAAGCAATATTTTTTACTTTTTGCTATAATAAATATCCACCAAAATTGTATAAAAAAAACAATTTTTTTCCTCAATTTAGGCAGAAATGTATTCTTCTACATATTTTTGGTAAAAAAAAAAAATAGCAATAAGCATATATTGATTGGTTTGTGCAAAAGTTATATTGTCTACAAAATAGGGGATAGTTTTTTGGCATTTTTTGTATTAGTAATGGCGGCGATCTGCGATTTTTATCGGAACTGCAACATTATGGCGGACACATCGGACATTTTTGACACTATTTTGGGACCATTGTCATTTATCCAGCGATCAGTGCTCTAAAAATGCACTGATTACTGTGTAAATGACACTGGCAGTGAAGGGGTTAACCACTAGGGGGTGATGAAGGGGTTAGATGTGTCCTAGGGAGTGATTCTAACTGTGGGGTGGTGGGATTCAAGTCACATGACAGCGATCACTGCTCCCGATAACAAAGAGCAGTGATCTCTGTCATGACACAAGCCAGAACGGGGAAATGCCTTGTTTACATAAGCACTTCCACGTTCTAAGGCTCCGTGACACGATGGCCGAGAGACCGGCGGGCATCGAGTCCGCCGGTCCCGTCTGCTATCCCCGGCTCTTAAAGGGGATGTACAGGTACGCCCATTTGCCCACCACTGCCATTGCGCCGACGTATATCGGCGTGCGGTGGTCGGCAACTGGTTAAAGGAGAAATAACCAAATAGAAGGTTGATTAAATCTACAAGGGCTTTATTTTTACCACTACTATTCCTTTATATTGGCTTTTAAAATGTACAAATGCAGCAATTTAGAAATTAGATGAAAGGTTTAGCACTGGGAAACACGTTTTGGAAGATAAAAAGTGCATTTTATATACAATTATATAGATCAGACCAAAATGAGAGACAAATGAGGAGGAGAGGGACAGAGGGACATTGCTCCAAATCAGGGACAGTCTCTCCAAATCAGGGACAGTGTTATCTTTTAGATTTCATAAAATCTGTCAGGTTTAAAATGCAGCTGTCACTTAAAAAGAAATGGAGGAAATCTTCCAATGGGTCCATTTGCTCTAGTTACAACTATAACCAGTTGCTGACCACTCTATAGCTGCTCTGTACAGAATAAAGTATATATATATATATATATATATATATATATATATATATATATATATATATAGTAGCAGAGCGTCCCAGAGAGAGCCAGGAGAAGTCTGGTTCTGGGTTTATACGTCTCCCAGGCTCCTCTCATACACATTCAGAAATCTCATACATGATCCAGTTTGGATCTTAGTCCTCTTCCCCAGGCTAATTTAAGCTCATCTGAGCAGACAGCCTTTGCTCTCTGCCTGGGACACAGACATTGATGGTTTGTGAAGAGCAAAAGGTTGGTAAAAACTGTTAAGAAGTTTATGCAGAAACTCACAAGCGGTAGGCTTGCTCAGCCTGGTAGTTAGGGCCTGTTTATGGTTCAGGGGCGTAACTATAGGGGGTGCAGCAGTCGCGAGCGCAACCGGGTCCTGTGCTGCAAGGGGCCCATTAGGCCCCCTCTACATATGGCCGGTGGCAGCATAGGTGATTAGGCACCAGGCGCATGGGTGGCTGGAGGTGGGGGGTGACTAGCAGAGCTCCATGCTCGACTACTGCACTGGCTGTTCTTTAGTTGTGCATTCCCCACACAACCTGTGTCCTCTGCCGCTCCTCCGGGTCCCCCTCTCCTGCTCCATGCAGTGCTGCTCAGTCCGGTGTCTGTCCTCCCCAGCCAGAGTCCCGCCCCCTGAGTCCGGCTCACACTGCACTGCATGCTTCTCCCGGGCAAACAAACTTTAAGCACACAGATGCAGTGCAGCCCTATGAGAGCCGGCTCCCCAAAGGACACCGCAGGCTCGTCTGCCAGCACCCCCACTCCTCCCTGCCTGTCATACACAGATGTTGACAGGTCTTTCTGGGAGATATGTCCCCTAATGACAGGGGCCCCATCTCCCCTGGGGACAGTGCCCATTTCTCCCTAAAGGACAGGGACCCCATTTTCCTTGGGGACAAGGACCCCATATCCTCTAGGGACAGGGCCCACTTCTCCCCAGAGAACAGGGACCCAATTTCCCTTTCCCTTCTTCCTCTTTGTCTCAAAGGTGTATCATCATAGGTCTGTTTAGACCTCTGATATCTCACCAAAGTCCCCCAACGGCACTCCTAAATTTTTTTTTAAAATAACTGCTGATACCAGTGGTGGAACTACAGGGCTCACAAAAGTCGTACCTGTGACCAAGCCCTGGAGTTCCACCACCGGACTCGGAGGGAAGGGCCTTGACTGGGGTTCAGGGGGGCCCTTCATGGTTTCTTGCACCGGGGCCCTAAAGGTTCTAGTTACGCCACTGGGTATAGTTAGAGCTGAGACACGGCTAGGACTTTTGTTTTGTTATTTCTGTTCTTATATGTTTTCTGGAAGAGTGTGCAGCACCTGTGTATAGACTTGTATTTAACACAAATAAACACAGCACTGTTTGTCACTACCTCACTGGATGTGGTATCTGTGCCTAAATAACAGCTCATCCCAGGGAGCTTTGTACCTGCTACCTGTCCCCCAGGTTACAATATAAATATATATATATATATATATATATGTGTGTAATGTAATGTAATACTGCACTTCCGGGTGGGGGGCACGCTTCTGCTGTGGTTAGTCACAGTAGAAGCCGATCAGCAGGTGCCAGCCAATGGAGGACCGCCGGCACTCGCTGATCAGTAAGGGCTCATGCACACAGGACGTTCTAAAAATGGCAGCTGTAGCAAAAAATGCTTGTTTTTTTAGCATTTAGGAGCGTTTTTACATAAGTGTTATTGCGCATTTTCCCGCGTTTTTGGCGTTTCCTGCATTTTTGCGTTTTTGGGTGTTTTTACATTAATGTAATAACGCCTACAAATGTCAAACACGACTAAACATGTCTTGACGTGTTTAGACACATTTTGACACATTTTTTGGCGTTTTTTTCTACTGCTGTCATTTTTTTCTACTGCCCCTTAAACGCTTTTGCCTCTAAATGCCTCTGACAGGTTATGTGTGCATGGACACATAGGCTAACATGGAGGAGCTTTTAAAAGCAGTTCAAAAAAAGTCAAACGCCCCTTACAGCAGCTGTAAAAACATCCTGTGTGCATGAGCCCTAAGGAGGCAAACTGGATGTAGCTCTGCCCATGTAAACAATGCAGAGTTCTGTCCTGACAGCGGGGATGTGCTTGATTTTTGTTTTCCTGCAAAGGACATCCCCTAGTAAAAGCAGTACACAGTTCACATAAACACTGGCTAGGCACTAAGTTAACCCTTTAATTGCCCTACATGTTTTACCTCTTCCCAGCCAGTATTTTTAGTACAGTGGCAGTGCATACTTTTAGCATTGATCACTGTATTGGTGTCACTGGTCCCCAGAAAAGTCTCAAAAGTGTCAGTTAGTGCCAGATTGTCCAACGCAATATCGCAGTCTCCACTATAAGTCACTGATCACAGTCATTACTAGTATAAGGGAAAAAAATTCCAGTAAATACCCCATAGCTTGTAGACACCTATAACTTTTGAGCAAACTAATCAATATATGCTTATTTGGATTTTGTTTTACCAAAAATATGTAGCAGAATACATTTTTGGCCTACATTTATGAAGAAATTATTTGTTTTTCAATTTGTTTGGATAATTTTTATAGCAGAAAATAAAAAATATTAAAACAAAAAATTCCCCCCTAGGCATTTTTTGTTTTTTGTTGCCTCACCAACCTGGAATTAACATGGATTGTTTGAGGATTTGCATCATTTAATTTAAAGAACATGCCCACAACTTTGAAGATTTTTTTTTTTTTTTTTATTGTGAAGCAAACAACAAATAGGACAAAATAACAGAAAAAGTCAATGTGCATAACTATTCACCCCCCTAAAGTCAATACTTTGTAGAGCCACCTTTTGCGGCTATCACAGCTCCAAGTCGCTTTGGATAAGTCTCTATGAGCTTGGCACATCTTACCACTGGGATTTTTGCCCATTCCTCCTTGCAAAACTGCTCCAGCTCCTTCAAGTTGGATGATTTGCGCTTGTGAACAGCAATCTTTAAGTCTGACCACAGATTTTCTATTGGATTGAGGTCTGGCCTTTGACTAGGCCATTCCAACACATTTTCATGTTTCCTCTTAATCCACTCAAGTGTTGCTTTAGCAGTGTGTTTGGGGTCATTGTCCTGCTGGAAGGTGAACCTCCGTCCTAGCCTCAAATCACACACAGAGTGGTACAGGTTTTGCTCAAGAATATCCCTGTATTTAGCACCATCCATCTTTCCCTCAACTCTGACCAGTTTCCCAGTCCCGACTGCTGAAAAACATCCCCACAGCATGATGCTGCCACCACCATGTTTCATTGTGGGGATGGTGTTCTTTGGGTAATGTGATGTGTTTGGTTTGCGCCAGACATAGCGCTTTCTTTGATGGCCAAAAAGTTCAATTTTAGTCTCATCAGACCAGAGCACCTTCCTCCATACATTTTGGGAGTCTCCCACATGCCTTTTTGCAAACTCAAAACATGCCATTTTGTTTTTTGCTGAAAGTAATGGCTTTCTTCTGGCCACTCTACCATAAAGCCCAACTCTATGGAGCATACGGCTTATTGTCGTCCTATGTACAGATACTCCAGTCTCTGCTGTGGAACTCTGCAGCTCCTCCAGGGTTACCTTAGGTCTCTGTGCTGCCTCTCTGATTAATGCCCTCCTTGCCCGGTCCGTGAGTTTTGGTGTGCGGCTGTCTCTTGGCAGGGTTGCTGTTGTGCAATGTTCTTTCCATTTGGTTATGATAGATTTGATGGGGCTCCTAGGGGTCATCAAAGATTTGGATATTTTTTTATAACCTAACCCTGACTTGTACTTCTCAACAACATTGTCCCTTACTTGTTTGGAGAGTTCCTTGGTCTTCATGGCAGTGTTTGGTTAGTGGTGCCTCTTGCTTAGGTGTTGCAGCCTCTGGGGCCTTTCAAAAAGGTGTGTATATGTAATGACAGATCATGTGACACTTAGATTGCACACAGGTGGACATCATTTCACTAATTATGTGACTTCTGAAGGTAATTGGTTGCACCAGAGCTTTTTATGGGCTTCATAACAAAGGGGGTGAATACATACGCACATGCCAATTATCATTTTTTTTTATAATTCTGAAAAATAGTTTTATGTATATATTTTTTTCTAATTTTACTTCACCAACTTAGACTATTGTGTTCTGATCCATCACATATAATTCAGATTAATGTAAAAAAAAAAAAACATTGAACTAAAGGCTGTAATGTAACAAAATAGGTAAAAAGCCAAGGGGGGGGTGAATACTTTTGCAAGGCACTGTATATGGGAGGAAGTAGCCACGGCTCGGATGTTACGTGAGCAGGTGGGCGTTGCTCGCAATGTACAGTGACCATCCTGTTTAATGCCGGGACCTCCTCAAACCAGGCTTCAGGCTCCGCCATCCCGTCAAACCATTAGCCCGCTGGACTCCCAGGTCCCTTAATCGGCTCATCAGTTGAAGGGCTGACTCTGGCTGACTCCGGCTGATTCTGGCTTTCACCATCATTTCAGCCCGCTAACTCGCCACCCCATCATCTCGACATCCCGCTGATCTCCCACTGGTCTCCCAAGCCTCTCCATTGGCTGATTGGCTAATTCCTCAGCCTGTCAGCCGCTTACCAGCAGCCAACCCACCCCATTTTACAAGTCCCAACCCGCTCCAGCCACTAATGCACTCCATTTGCCTACCAGCTGTAAACCTGCTCCAGGACACTGCCAACCCACCATGCCATGGCACATTAACCTCCATTCTGTTCCTGGACATCCTGCTTCAGATTACTGTTACCATCCTAACTTGCTGGTTAATCTTTTTTTTCTATTCTGCCATCTTATCAGCTTGCCGACCCCTGGTTCCTCTGACCTGATGTTTCGTGGACCTGCTGACTGGGAGGCTGACCAGAGATTACAGGGGTCACAAAGGCAAGGATACAAGTTACCAAAACTAACTTATAATCACAGGTTTTGGCTTGGATAGCAAGTAGACGCTGTACCTGAGTGAAGAAGTAAGGAGTGGAGGAGAGAGGAGCCTTGCCCTCCTCGGTCAAATAGCTTGCAGTGCGAGATAGGAGGGCTTTTTTGTGACTGGAGCAACATTCCGGTGTGGAGACACAAGGCATAAGTGTTCTCGATACATGTGGGCTGGGCCGATCCTGGGCGGGTGCATCGGGTGCAGTGCACCCGGGCGCCACAGAGGTAGGGGCGCTGAAGCACCAGAGTGCTCCCCTCCCTCCTCCTTTCCTTGTCCTTAGGTGGCTCTCTCCACCGGTCACTACAGCCGCTGTGTTTCCTGCCAGAGCCCATCCCCCTCCCTCCTCCTGTCAGAGGAGGAGAGCGAAACAGCCGGAGATCAGAGCGACTGTCTCTGTGTGCAGAGAGACCAGCCGCGCAGTGACATGACTTGGGGGGGGGGGGCGGTCCGTGCCTGATGTGTTCCAGTTCTACTCCTCCTGTGTGTAACCCCTGCCTGCTGCCCAAGCCTGACATGCTTTGTTCTCCACTGCGGCTGCACACTGTCCTCTCGAGCTGCTGCCTGGGTGTTTTTAATTAGCCTAATAGAGGGGGGGGTGGTTTGTCGGGGGGTCTAAACTAATGTAGGGGGGGTTTGTCCTGGGGGTCTGTAAAAATGGAGGGGGTGGTTTGTCCTGGGGGGTCTGTACTAATAGAGGGGGTGGTTTGTCCTGGGGGTCTGTACTAATGGAGGGGGTTGGTTTGTCCTGGGGGGTCTGTACTAATAGAGGGGGTGGTTTGTCCTGGGGGGGTCTGTACTAATGGAGGGGGTTGGTTTGTCCTGGGGGGTCTGTACTAATGGAGGGGGTGGTTTGTCCTGGGGGGGTCTGTACTAATGGAGGGGGGTGGTTTGTCTGGGGAGTCTGTACTAATGGAGGGGGGGTGGTTTTTGGGGGGTCTGTACTGAGGAGGGGGGGGGAGTCTGTACTAATGGAGGGGGGTGGTTTGTTCTGGGGGAGGATAGAGGGGGGGGTGGGGGGGTGGTTTGTCCTGAGGGGGGTCTGTACTAATGAGGGGGGGGGGGGGGGTTTGTTCTGAGGGGAGTCTGTACTGAGGGGGGGGTTCTGTACTGAGGGAGGGGTTTATACTTAGTGGGGGGGTCTGCACTGATGGAGGGGGGTATATACTTAGTGGAGGGGGGGTCTGTACTGAGGGGCAGCCACTGCAGCCGCGGGCTATTTTTTCCCCTCTCCCTCTCCTCCTCGCATGCGCTGCTTTACTAGTGAGTGGCGCACTATGTTTCTTCCCCGCCTTCGTATCGGCCAGGGAAGAAAAAAAAGGAGCAAAGAAGAGTATTGTGGGACATGTAGTCCTGAGGACTGGCAGCCCAACTGTAACACAGAAACTGCAGCCCACACAGCATGCTCAGCTGAATGGGAGAGAGAGAGAGAGAACCAGGAGCCTGGTAAGGATTTCTGGGAAGTTCACCCAGAGCTCCAGAGGGAAAGGACAGTGCTGAGGGAACACCATCAGAGAGAGAACCCTGCTGCCCTGTGCCACCAGAGGGAAAGCCACACAGCCTGGCGCCATCCCTGGTGGAGAAAGGAATGGAGTCATTGCCAGAATACAGATCTGGGCTCTACCCAGCGGAATCGCCACTGGCAATTCAGAGTGAGCAGACTCCTGATCAGAGGAACCGTTGTTGCTTTATCGCTGGGTCAGGTGAGAGGGCTGATCTGCCATTATCAACCAACGTCCATAGGAACTGCAGTCTCTGACCATCTCTTGTACTATGTCTGCAGTCTCTGACCCTCTCTTGTAACATGTCTGAAGTCTCTGACCATCTCTTGTATGTCTGCAGTCTCTGACCATCTCTTCTATCATGTCTCTGAAAATCTCTTGTATTATGTTTGCAGCCTCTGACCATCTTCTGTATTATGTCTGCCGTCTCTGACCATCTTCTGTAGTATGTCTGCAGTCTCTGACCATCTCCTGTAGTATGTCTGCAGTCTCTGACCATCTCCTGTAGTATGTCTGCAGTCTCTGACCATCTCCTGTAGTATGTCTGCAGTCTCTGACCATCTCCTGTATTAATGTCTGCAGTCTCCGACCATCTCCTGTATTATGTCTGCAGTCTCTGACCATCTTCTGTATTATGTCTGCAGTCTCTGACCATCTCCTGTATTATGTCTGCAGTCTCTGACCATCTACTGTATTATGTCTGCAGTCTCTGACCATCCCCTGTACCATGTCTGCAGTCTCTGACCATCTCTTGTATCATGTCTGCAGTCTCTGACCATCTCCTGTACTATGTCTGGGGGCTCTTTCTAACAGACTCTCTAACAGAAGCCCTCTCTGTGTGCATCAGGGAGACTCCCCTCCAGGTCTCATTAGTGTACACGCTTCCTGTATTTTCTTTATTGTTAAAAGATCATGGGAGGATCCCAGGGTAACGAAGACTTCTTAGGGGAGCATTTCTGTGTTTGAGTCGTTGCCATAGAAGTATTTGTAAAGGGGAGGAGTTGGTAAGATGACCACGCCCACGTTAGGGCGCCAGAAATATTTCTGCTCCCAGGCGTCTGTGACCCTAGGATCGGTCCTGCATGTGGGGATATCACTATTACTATACTATATTACTATTAGAGGCTCCCCGAGGAAGGAAGCACAACAGCTGTTCAGAAAAGCTATTAAAGTCCTTTTTGTGTTTGACAGCTGATAAATTTCGTCATTTTAATACTTTAGTGTATTTCTACACAGTGACTGTCTCTTGTCTCTCTGGAAAGTGATCTGTGGCTTAAAAAAGATCTTATATTTGCTGTGGTTTATCGTTGTAGGCTTATGCTTACATTAACAATCAAAATAAAAAAAAAACAATATAATTATATAATACACAGCTATATAAGTGACCTGTTTGCTACAGGGAAAGTGCAGCAGGTTATGACCTGTCAAAGCAGGAGGGAGCAGGAAATGGAGGAATTGGAAAGGGCACTGCAGGACATTGAAGACCCCTGTGTGGAAGGTGCTGCCAATATGCCCCATGTGAAAGCCCAGGCTGTTCCTAAAAAAGATCTAGAGAAAATGTAATTAAAATGTAAAATTTAAATGCAGGACATACAGGACACCTCTCAATTTGACGCTTATAAACGTCTTGGGGTTTGGAGGGGAGATCAATATCCAGTATGTCTTTAAAGTCAACAATGGATTCTAAAATAAGTATGGAGTTAGTGGGCCATCTGTTGAATAACCAGGAGGCAAGTGGTGGTCAGTTATCAAAAAAATTGCAGAATAGCCCCCCTCTTCTGTATTAACATCAGAACCCACCATAAGTGATGTCTTCATTGCTATACAGCCCTGTAACAATTTTTTACTATCATTAACAAATCAGATGTTGGAATTAAAAGTGGATATTGCAGTTATGAGACAGGAGAATCAAAAAATATGTGAACGTACTACTGCAATATAAGAGAGAGTGGGTGTGCTGGAGGATGCTTTGCCTCTAATAAAAAAGGATTTGCAGCCGATTAAAACACAGATAAAAGATTATGGACAGAAATTTGAACGTTTGGAAAACAGACAAAGACGTAATAGTGTTCGTATTTTAGGCCTCCCGGAGCATGAAGAAGGCCAATCCCCTGTCTTTTTTGAGAAATGGTTGATCTACATATTGGGGGTGGAGGGTTTTTCAATTGAACGTGCTTATCGCATACCTAGTCAGCTCCCATCACCCAGAGGCATGCCCAGATCCGGCTTCTTCTCCACTCCGTCTGCATGATCTGCCTCAGTGGGAGTCTTCTGCCGTGTGACGTTTGTTCTTCTGACACTTCTTATATAAAGGAGGGTGGGGCCACAGGGGGGCCCCGTCCCCTTCTGACACATGGGGACTTCCCTATGGCTTTCCCCATGATGTCAGAGGGGGGCGGGATCACCCCGTTTACATCATGGGGAAAGCCATAGGGAAGTCCCTGTGCGTCAGAGGGGGCGGGGTCGCCAGGTGGCCCCACCCTCCGTTGTATAAGAAGTGTCAGAAGAACAGAAGCGTCACACGGCAGAAGACTCCCACTGAGGCGGATCGTGCGGACGGAGTGGAGAAGAAGCCGGAGAAAGATGCGGGACAAGAAGAAGATGGAGGAAGAAGAACACCTGTTAGGTACCTGATAGTAGAGCCCGAGTTGTAGGAGAAGACCCCTCTTACAGCGCTGGTTCAGGAGCCACTGGAATGGGGACAGTGGTCTTGTGAGCACAGTGGGTAGGAGTGCCTTATGGAAGTTGTAGTGGTCGGCACAGGAACTGTATGGAGATCCTCCAGGGATGGCTGGACTGCAGATGACAGCAGGCAGGAGCAATCAGCGAGCTGAGTGGCAGGAGATGCAGTGACAGTGGCTGCTGGAACTGGATGAGAAGGCTAGAATACAACAACACAAGGCAGCAGGCAATAGGCAGAGTCAGACAGTCTGGGTCGGCAGGCAATAGGCAGAAGAAACACAGCAGGCAACAGCAAGGTCAGACGGTCCGGGTTGGCAGGTGATCAGGCGGATGAGAGCAGCAGACAACAGCAGAGTCAGTAAGGCAGGCAGGAGTCATCAATGGTTCACAGCAGAGATAGGCAGAGTCAGGCAGGCCGGGTCAGAGTGAAGAAGGTAGAGAAGTCAGACGGAGCCGGGTCGGTAAACAATCAGCAAGACGGATTCAGGTAAGAAAGGTACAGAGCTGCAGACAAAACAGCGGCGCACAAGTGTCACTGAGCATAGATTTTTTGGGGGACCCCACTCCATTTTTTTATTTTGGCGCAGGGTTCCCCTTAAAATCCATACCAGACCTGAAGGGCCTGGTATGGAATTTAGGGGGACCCCCACATATTTTTTTTTTTTTTTTTTTTAATTTTGGTTCAGGGTTCCATGCCGTTTTTATCAATGAACTTTTATGTGTATTGTCGGACCGACAATTCATTATAGCCACGAGTAGTTTTAAATTATTTTTTTTCCTTTAGAAATGTAATTTTGCTGTCAGACTGTTCTAAACACGGGAAACATGTGCCCCTTTACAGAGTCTTTAACAATTTTTGGAAAAATTAGCTATCGTTAAAGAAAGAGAACTTTTGGATAGTCCTGTAACTCTGAAAGAGCTAGAGGAAGCAGTATTACAAACACAAAATAATAGGTCTACAGGATTAGATGGATTACCATCTGAAATTTACAAAAAAATATGGCCAATTTTTTCTTCCAGAACTCCTCAAAGTGTTAAATGAGGCATATAATACACAAGAACTCCCTAAATCAATGCAAGAAACAATAATAACTGTAATTTTAAAATCAGGTAAAGATCCATTAAAACCAGATTCATATCTTCCTACTTCTCTACTCTAATTTTTATTTAATTTTAGCCAGGGTACTTACAAATAGACTATTTACATTAATACTTTGATTCACATGGACCACACAGGGTTTATCCCCACTAGAGCAGCTTCAATAAGTATTAGCAGACTTTTTTTTGAACATAATGTCTATGGGTCACGAACGTGAAAAATCAAAAGTGCTAATTTTAAAGGCTTATATGCAATTTAGGAAGATGAAGTGGAGGGGGTGGAGGAGAAAGCTGTGGCCGAATCACCATAAGCATTTTGGAGGCATGGTGGTGGAACAAGCTTCAACAATACTGAAACCTGTCCTGTATCTTTCCCAGCTGCTAGCAGAGTTACCCAGTGCGCCGTAAAGGAAAGGTAATGTCCCTGCCCATGCCCGCTAGACCATGAATCAGCGGTAATATGCACCTTATTGCTGACTGTCCTGTCCAACGAGGCCAAAACATTGCCTTCCACATGCCGGTAGAGAGCCGTAATGGCCTTCCATGAGAATAAATGGTGTTTTGGAGGTACAGCACATCCCACCAATTCACAAAAGGGGGCAGAGTCTACCAGCTGAAAAGGCAGCAGTTGCAGTGCTAGCAATTTGGCCAAGCTAGCATTCAGACGCTAAGCATGTGGATGTCTGGGACCAAATGTCTTTTTACAGTTTAGCAACTGGGGTAGGGAAATTTGCCTGCTAAAATCAGATGGAGTTGTACTGATAGCAGATTGGCTGTAGGTACTTGGGACACCTATTGATATACCTTCATTCCTCTCAGTGCAGGTTTTTGAGAGGACTGGAGGTAAAAAATTGCACTCTGCGCAGACAATGCTTTGATTTTTTTGGGGGATACCTCAGGTTCATTAGTAGAACTAACAACACTAATTTCTGTGTTTGTGCAATTCTCAGGCTTCCAGATTAACTGGAAACAATCAACATTGTTGCCACTGGACGATATGGAAATTTCTCTGCCCAACCAGGCCTCACAAATTAAACATATGGTTAAATATCTGGGGATGGAGGTAACTATAAATGCCTAGGATTATATTCACTTGAATCTTAAACCATTAATGCTTAAATTTAGGGATATATATCGGAATTGGTGTAAAATTCCACCGACAGTGGTATGCAGAGCAAACCTTATTCGGATGATCTGGATCCCGCAGTTACTTTTATATCCTTCATAATTCACCCATTTGGATTACATCACACTGCTTCTGGAGGATAAAATCTCCTTTTCGAGAACTTATTTGGCAAAAAAAAAACAATCTTGCATAAAATTAACCTCCCTAATGTTAGCTAAAGATGCAGGAAGGCTTGCTATTCCACATATAAAAAGTTTTTTTAGCCTCACAATTACAGCAATTTTTTGGTTGGATGAAAATATCGGAGTCTGACCCTATACAGGGTCTGTTGTTGCTGTTATGTAGGGATTATTCACTTGTCGCTTTATTGGAGACAGGGAACTTGCAAATGGTAAAAGGGTTCATGACGGGCAAATTATTTAATAGAGAATGGTAAGAAATGAAAAACATCACCAATATGAAGGGGTATACATGCCATACCCCAATATGGGCAAATGCAAACTATGAGGAATTGAGAAAACTGGAAGGATTCAATCTATGGAAAAAACATGGGTTAAGGTACCTGATGCAACTATTTCAGGGGGACAATCCTTTACTCAAAAAATGGAAGAATTTGAAATCCTGAAGAATATTTTTTTCAATATCTTCAGCTCAGACATCCTTTAAAAGCACAGTACCCGTGAATTAAAATTAAATAATTCAATAATAACTTCTTTATTAGATTCTAAGATGCATAAAAAAGGGGGGGGCGTGGCCTGGAGCTTCATGGCGTAGGTTGTGTGGAGTGAGAGCTCTGCCTGAGAAACCATCCTTTTACCTCCATCCTTCGGGGATCTTCGGACAAAACCACACAGCATTACAGCCCTGAAGAACTGTGCACATTGCGGGCTCTATGTCGCCACCAAAAAGGGCCTCGGAGGCCACTGCCAAGCTGGCTAAGTACCGCCATGAGGGACAGGCTGCCGAGGGAGAAGATGGCATCGGCCACGTGCAGGCCACGGAGGCGACACAGCCAAGATTCTGGAGGCAGTCTCTTCGTGCCAAACCGCGCTCACCTCCAAGATAGAGGAGGTTAAAATGGATATTTCCCTCATCCCTCAAGACATTCAAAAGCTGCGGGATAGGGCCACCGAGACGGAGCGCAGAGTAGCCAGAACGGAGGCGGACATCACCCCGCTCCAAATCTCCACTGAACAGCTGCAGCACCAACTTAGCTTCGTCCTCCATAAACAGGACGACATGGAGAATCGCCTTAGGAGATGCAACCTCCGCTTCGTAGGCCTCCCGGAAAGGGCTGAAGGCTCAGACCCCCCTACTTACCTGGAGAATCTCCTCATCAAGACGTATGGGAGGCAGGACTCAGAAAATTAACTACAGATGATAGGAACACACTTGAGGAACCATTTACTATGGAGGAAGTAAGGCGGGCACTGAAGAGCACCCCAGTGGGGAAGAGCCCTGGGCCGGATGGCTTTACGGCGCTCTACTATAAAACTTTTCAAGAGATATTGATCCCAAGACTCCGCAACTATTTAAATGGCCTGGGGGCGGAGTATAGAATGAGCGAGGAATCCCTGACCGCCAGTATCACAGTAATTCTGAAGGAAGGAAAGGATGGATCAGTGTGCTCGGGTTATAGGCCAATATCACTCTTGAATGCAGATACAAAAATCTATGCGAAAATATTGGCAGAAAGAGTCAAGGTCCACTTGAGCACACTGGTCCATCCGGACCAAGTTGGGTTTGTGGCGGGCAGGGAGGGTAGGGACAACGGGGTGCGGGCGCTGCTGCTCCTCCAGAGGATTCAGGAGGTCGGGACCCACGGTCTACTCCTGTCAATAGATGCCGAAAAGGCCTTTGACAGGGTAGACTGGGGGTTCATGATGGATACACTCGAGCATATGGGCTTTGGTCCAAAGATAATCCAACGCATCAAGGTGTTATACGACCACCCGAAAGCAAAAGTGAAAATAAATGGATTCTCATCACCTCTGTTCGAGATGAGGAACGGGACAAGGCAGGAATGTCCGCTGTCCCCCCTCCTTTTTGTTTTGACCATGGAGCCCCTATTGGCCACAATTAGAGCCAACCCAGAGATTGAAGGGATTGAGGCGTGAGGGGATATACATAAGCTATCCGCCTTCGCGGACGATATCTTGTTTTTTATAGGCAACCCACGTACGTCCATGCCGCACTTACTGTCTGACCTAAAGCGTTATGGGGAAATGTCAAACTTTAAAGTTAATCGTACGAAATCCTTCATCTTGAATGTAAACATAGGAACACTGGATCAGCTTTCTCTACAAGAGAGCTTTGACTTTCCCTGGAGGAAGCAGATCAAGTACCTAGGAATAAATTTAGCTAAATCGATTAAAGAAATGTACAATATTAATTATCTCCCGCTCCTCGATGAAGTAAAAAAGAAATGCAAAGAATATACTAATAGACCCCTATCCTGGATGGGGCGCATAAATACAGTCAAAATGATGGTACTCCCGGTAATCACATACAAATTCCAGATGTTGCCTATACCACTCTCGCCGACTTACCTGAGAAAATTAAAATCGATAATTATAAATTTTATTTGGAATAGCAAAAAACACTGGATAGCACTAAACACACTAAAACAAGATAAAAAGCAGGGAGGCCTCGCGGTTCCTGACATAGTTAACTATTATCATGCTATCGTCATATCTAGAATCCCGGAATGGGGTAAGGAGTCGACGGAAAAAAGATGGGTTAGCCTGGAAAAAGAGATTAGTTCAGCACATTTAGGTAGAATTATCTGGAATCCACCGACACATAGATTTTTAGGTGAGAATACACACACTATCACACTAAATTCACTAAAAATATGGGATAAATGGTATAAAAAAGTAAACCGAAAATACAATTCACCATTAATAATACTAAAAGACAATGAATTTTTTCAGCCCGGGAAAATCGAGGTGGGTGGGGAGTGGATATTAAAAGATGAAACACGTTTAAAGGATGTAATGCACAATGGGAAAATATTATTTGAGGAACTACAAAGTAGGGAAACCCTAAGGCTGGATAGATGGCGTTATCTCCAACTACACCACTTCATCAAAAGCCTACCCCAGCCAATTAGGTCGGAAGCCGATACTACATGGCTCGAGAGTATATGCATGGAACCGAACACAAAAAAAATGATCTCAAGGATTTATAAAAGGATGTTGGAGACGGAAAGAGAGGAGATTCCGCCATATATCCAAAAATGGGAAAGGGAATTAGGTTCACAATTAGACACAGGCACAATAGGAAAAATTATAAGGATGACCCATAGATCTGCAATAGATGTCAGGACGGCTGAGGCTAACTATAAGTGTCTATCGATGTGGTATATCACTCCCGATAAAGCAAGCAGATACCAAAAGGGCTCCTCCCCAGATTGTTGGAGAGGGTGCAAAGAAAGAGGGACTATGGCCCATCTCTGGTGGGAATGCAATAAGATTAAAACCTACTGGGCAAAGATTATAGGATATATCAAGGAGATCACCCACAAGGTCTTAGACAACGACCCTTGGGTGGTCTTGATGCATGCTACAAGGGAGGGGGTAAAGCATTATGAAAACTCATTGGTACCACACTTACTCAATGCAGCAAAAAAACTTATTGCAAAGAGGTGGAGAGAATCAGAGGCCCCACCCATATGGGAATGGGTCGACGCGGTTGAAAGTATTCGACTCATGGAGTCCCTTAAAAGGAATCTAGATGAACTCCACCTTTGTCATAGAGCGTGCCCACCGCCTTGCAGCGCGTCCCCCACCAGCCGGTGCACCCCCGAGAACCTTCATTGCCAAGCTACTCAACTACAGAGACCGGGACACCATGCTGCGCCTCACCCGTGAATGAGGGAACATCCCGGTCGGCAATGTGACAGTCGCGGTGTACCCGGATTTCTCCGCTGAGGTGCAGAAGAAGCGTGCACAGTTCACGGAGGCGAAACGACAATTGCGCATCCACCATCTGCCGTATGCAATGCTGTTCCCGGCAAGACTTCGGGTGACCTGTGACGGAAAGACTCAGTTTTTTGAGGACCCCGCTGCCGTCATATACTGGCTGGAGCAACACAAGGTGGCCGGCCCGGCCCGCGGATGATGCCCGCAACCCGCACCACGCAGCTGCATCCAGGACCTGCTCGGGGGATCCGTGACCATGCTCATCAGCCTGCAAACGTGAGTGTGCCTCCCCCTGCTTGTCCCCTTTCCCACCGCCTCAACCTTGCCCCACACCGTCCCCCTGACCATGCCTCTAGACACACTCCTTGTCCGGTGACCGTCCCAACACTTACCTATGTTCCCAGTTAACTGGCATGGACCCACTGGAGACAGGCCCTGAATGATCCTCCCCACCGCCACCTTCCGCGGTTTCACCCGAGCCGGATCAATGGATGGACAGCCTTGCACGCTACAGCGCCTCAGCATGCTTGCACCCTCGCCCCCTGGTGGACATGTTGCCCGCCTTGCCGAGCCATAACCCGTGCATGAACACCCATCCACAGACGCATGTGCCCCACCACTATCCTTCCCCTTCCCTCTCTCCTATCCGTGAGCCTGCACGAGACCTGTCGGACTGGCTGCCGCAGCCCGACGCACACCTGACCCGCTACCCCCAAACGATGACGCCATGCTCCCCATCAAGATCCCCTCTGATGTCCGGTTTTCCCCCACCATCAACCTCCAAATGATCTCAGGTACCCCCCCTCCCCTGTGTACTTTGAGCTCTCACTCAGACTACCCGCACACCCGGTCTTCCACCAAGCTGTGCGCTCTGCAGTATTTTCCCCTGCCGCCCCGGCACCCTGCCATGGTCATCCTCGGGATCGAGGACTTTTGTGCTGCCGAATTATTGACCTGGCACCTACTAGAACTTGTTAAAAGCTTGTTTCCCTGGCCAGCTATCACTACCACGGATGTGGAGAGTGATCGTTTGAACATTATGCCGTGCTGGTCCAGAGATGGCATGTTTTCATTTACAGTTTGTATATTTTGTATGCCTTTTACTAATTATCTGACTTGCATAGTACTGTATACCTCTAAGATGCAATGTATGAGCGACCCCCCCCTGCCTCACGAGACACGGGGGGTACAATTGGCGCAAGCTGAACCCAGATCAGGCCATTGCAACCTCTGTGGGACCACTAACCCACTAACCACACCAGGTGATACCTGTACAGCACCCGATGGTGCATATACACCTTTTAATATACCACATGGCTACGCTTAAGGTACTTACCTGGAACGTCCGCGGCCTCTGTGCTAAACCCAAGCGCTTGGCAGTCCTCACCCACCTCAAGCGCTTACGCTCTGATATTTCTGTCCTGGTTGAAACGCACCTCACAGGCCAGTCCCAGAGGGCACTGAAGAAGCCATGGGTAGGTTGGTTATACAATGCCCCCCACACCTCCAACTCTCGAGGTATCGCTATCCTCATTGCCAAGACTGTACAGTTTCAGTTACATGATTTGCGGCTGGACCCACTGGGCAGGTTCCTGTTTCTCCATTCCACGGTAGGTGGACGGGAGATACTCATAATGGCATTTTACATTCCTCCGCCCTTTCAATTTTATGCACTGCAGGAAGGATTAGCCTTCATGACCAAATACCCCGCGGTACCAACAATCTGGATAGGTGACTTCAACACGACAATTAACCCTAGTTTAGATAGACTCAGCACGACCACCCCGACACCCCCCCCAATACACCACCAGATTTGGCAAGTTTGCAACTGAATTTGCCATGACAGACACCTGGAGACACAAACACCCCACTAAGGTAGCCTTCTCCTGCTATACCCCATTGCAACAGGCCATGTCTCGCATAGACATGATCCTGCTTTCTTCCGCTCTGTTGCCTGATCTTTTGGAGGTGGGATTCGATACCAGGGTGCTTTCGGATCATTCCTCATATTGGATGACATTGAAACTACCCACCACCTCTCCCCCCCGAATCTGGAGACTGAACCCATTCTGGCTCACGGTCCTGTCTGATTTAGACACCGTGCAAAGAGAATGGATCCACTTCTTCCGCACAAATATGGGGACGGCAAATGCAGGGTGAGTCTGGGAAGCTTTTAAGCTTCACGCCAGGCTCATCCTATCCACACGCATAAACAGACACAAATCCACTTCCAAGCTAGTACTCCAGCAAGCTGAAGAAAGACTTGACTCCCTTGAACAAGTATTCCTTGCTGACCCCTTGGCGGCGAACGCCTCCCTTCTCCGGCTGCAGTCCAGGCTGACCAATCACTTACATTTTGAAAAGGCTAAACAGGGCATTTTTTTCTGTAAACAGCGGATATATGAACACGGCGAATGTGCGGGCAAACTACTAGCCTATATGGCCCACCTGGATCACAGCCCCCCAGTCGTTGTTCAGCTTCGGACTGCAGCTGGGAAGGTGACGTTGGACCCTGACTCAGTAGCAGAGGAGTTTAGGCTATTTTATTCCAACCTATACACCTCTACGGCACGCCACACGCACACTGAACTTTCTCAGTTCCTGCATCCCATCAATTTTCCCACACTCTCCCAGACCCAACGATCCATCCTGGAAGCCCCTATCACCTCCGAGTGTATAGCAGAGGCACTTGCCCAACTTCCACCCTCCAAGGCTCCGGGCTTGGACGGCCTGCACTTGGAGTTCTATGCACAATTTCAGGAAGTCCTTGTCCCCAAGCTGCAAACGCTCTACACCCACATATTCGACACTGCCACCCCCCCCCCCTCCATGGGGAAGGCCCTCATAGTTCTCATCCCCAAGCCTGGCAAAGACCCCCTCTACCCAGAATCTTACCGCCCCATCTCTCTCCTCCAGCTAGACGTAAAAATCTTAGCTAAAATCCTTGCCCTGAGACTCAACGCAGTTATACTCAGCCTGATCCACCCAGATCAGACTGGGTTTATGCCCAACAAGAACACCGCCTTTTAATCTCCGTAGACTCTTCATGAATCTCCAGGCTGTCCATGACAACACTGGATCCAGGGTGGTGGTGAGCCTGGATGCCGCAAAGGCATTTGACTCTGTTGAATGGAGCTATCTTTGGGAGTGCCTGCACAGATACGGCTTCGGCCCTAAATTCATAAAGTGGCTCCAGCTCCTATACCAGGCCCCCACTGCCCGGATCCAGGTTAATGGTAGGACCTCCAACTCTTTCCCGCTGTCCATGGGCACCCGCCAGGGATGCCCGATCTCCCCCCTACTCTATGCCCTGGCGGTGGAACCACTCGCCATCGCTATCCGGACCCACCCCCACATCAAAGGCCTCCGCTCTGGTTCCCTCGTCGAGACTCTCAGTCTTTACGCAGATGACATGCTGCTGTACTTGGAAGACTCGGGCCCCTCCCTAGCGGCAGCTTTGGGGTTGATAGAGCAGTTTGGGGAGTACTCCGGACTACAAATAAACTGGACCAAATCCCAGATACTCCCGATCGATCTGGGAGCCCCGTCTGCATCTCAGGCAGCACTTCCCCTCGTCAGAGCTAATCAAATCAAGTACCTAGGTGTACAATGCTCCAGAAGTCTATTAGACTATGTCAACTTAAACATAGAACCCCTGTTCTCCTTGCTCAAAACCAAAACCCAAGTATGGTCCCGCCTTCCCCTCGGGGTGATGGGACGGATCAATCTGGTTAAGATGATCCTCCTCCCCAAGCTGCTCTATCTGTTTTGGCATGCCCCCCTCAGCATACCCCCCAGAACTTTTAAGTCAATGGAGGCCATCCTCAACACATTTGTATGGGGCACATCCCGTCACAAACTCTCCTGGAGCACCCTGAAACGTCCCACCCACCTAGGTGTCACTGCCCTCCCGGACCTCTTCCTGTACTACATCGCCGCACAACTGTCACATTTTTACTACTACAATCAGGCGGACAAAGACCGCTATACCACCCTAATCTGCTCACCACACTTTGACCAAGTCATCCACCCCTTCCGGATCCTCATGCGTGGCACCTCCAGACCCCTGACTTCCAAGTACACCATGCTGTTCCACCACTGCAAGGTGTGGCGACAAGCCATCACCATCACCAAGGCCCCTGCATTTCACACCTATACACCTCTGTGGGATAACCCCCAACTCCCTGAACTGCGCACTGTCCCGGACCAGAACCAATGGATAAACAATGGCATTATTTTCCTTTTCCAGGTCCTATCACACGGTAGGATTAGACGGTTCCAAACCCTCAAGGATGAGTTTAACCTCCCCAGTCGCATGCTCTTCCGCTACCTCCAGCTCCGCCACGCCCTCAATTCTCAATTTGGGGAAACCATCCCCAGACTCGAGGCACTACCAATCACAAATGTGGTCCGCAGCCATGACCTCAAGAGGTTGACCTCCTTTTTCTACAGCCACCTCATAACACCAGCGGCCACTGAACAGGCATTCCATCTTAAAA
Source organism: Lithobates sylvaticus (assembly GCA_028564925.1). Lineage (NCBI taxonomy): Eukaryota > Metazoa > Chordata > Amphibia > Anura > Ranidae > Lithobates > Lithobates sylvaticus. Next base: position 30,681,292 of record CM053029.1, on the reverse strand, counting down.
CAAGGTGGGGGGCGGACCTGGGGGTGGTCGAGGACGACGACTGGGAAGATGCATTAGCTGCTTCAAAACAGGTCTCCCCCAAACTGTCAGATAGGCTCACCCACTTGTACATGCTCCATAGATCCTATCTTACCCCTGCCCGACTGTCCAAATTTAAACCTGACTCCAGCTCATCTTGCCCAAAATGCGGTGATCCACGAGGCACCTTCTACCATCTTCTATGGTCATGTCCAAAACTCCAGGAATACTGGTTTCAGATTGTAAAGTTCCTCCATGACCGAATGGGGTCTCCTTTGACCCTATGCCCCCGCCAGTGCCTCCTCGGCATCCTCCCCCTCCCAGAAGAGGAGAAACACCTTAGCACATTTCTCCAGGAATCACTTTTCCTGGCCAGACTGCTCATTGCTCGCACCTGGATCAGAGCAACACCTCCCACTATCCAGCAATGGAAGGGGGCGATCAACGCCACTCTCCCCTACAAAAAGGTGCTCTACAAACATAGGGGCTGCCCGGCAAAGTTCAATAAAATTTGGGACAGATGGGTGGAGGACTCTACCACTTGTGTTGAACAGAACTGACCCACATCCATCTAGCCTCGCCCCGCTCAGATGAGACCTCCCGATAACATTGGCCTGGTACAGCCCCGCCCGTCATGTTGATGCACTAGCCTGGACCTCCCGCTTGCATCCAAAACTCAGTCTCGCAAGACCCGCCCTCTTTGCCCTCCGCTAGCTTGCGCTGTTCGGTCCTCCGTAGGCAACCTGGTATACTTGCAATGTTTAACTGTTGATATACGCTCAGCAATGTCAGATGCTTTACCCTTGAATATGGTGCATGTTGCACCCTACACTTGACTATGTATTCGTTTGTATTATGCTCAATAAACGTTTTTCTGATTAAAAAAAAAATCTTGGGGTCACTTGGTGCTAGGAACCCCAAATGGTGTGCAAAACCCAGTGGAACTAGCACTACAAAATATCCAAAGATGGGGTTCCTAGCACCAAGTGGCCACGAGATATAGGGCCCCAAAGTCGGTTCGGAAAATGTCAAGCACTTTTCTGCAGCAGAGAATGACATTTTCCGAACCAACTTTGGTGCCGTATCTTGGGGCCACTTGGATATGTTGTAGTGCTAGTTCCACAGGGTTTGCACACCAAATTTGGGGTTCCTAGCACCAAATGGCCCCAAGATAGTCGGGTCAGAAAATGTAATTCTCTGTTGCAGAAAAGCGCTTGACTCGAGTATAAGCCGAGGGGGGGCATTTTCAGCACAAAAAAATGCGCTAGAAAAACTCGGCTTATACTCGAGTATATATGGTATGTGTTTTTGCATCAAGGCTTTTCAGGGAAGTTCGAGATTATATGGAGAAGGTGGCTGGTCAATTTTGGCCTGAATATGGAAGGAGGATTATAGCTAGCGAGGGGTTAGAGAGGAGAGGGAGAGACTTGATTTTGAATATTTTGTTTGTCATTTTTTTTTTCTTGTTCTATTTGCTTGTATCTGTATTGTATGTATGCAATGTATTGTTTATTTGAGTATGCAAATAAACAAAAAAAAAGTTATTGGATTTAAAGAAAAAAAAAATCATTCAGCTGTATCTGTCATTATGATGTCACTCATCTGTCTTCATCTCATCTTTTTATTGCAGAGAACATCCGAGACACTCAATCTGTCTCACCAAGACCGACTACTATGCAGAATATAACGACTCCGCAGTGTGATAATTGTCCAAAAAAGACCAAAAACTTCCCCACACATCGTACCACTGTGCTATCCACCAATCTTACCACACAAGGACCTTCTCCTCCACCCAAACCCATAGAATACATTGTGGTTAGCAGATCAGGAAGAGTCTGTCTAAGAATGAAAGCAATCTTCATAATAATGCTGAACACCCCCAAGATCAGAAATGTAAGTTAGTTCCCATAGATTGGCAATTTAATGGAAGCCTTGAGCATGATCTAGAAGTTGTGGGGGCTGAAGAGCCAATGCCAATGAGGAACATCCATTCCAATTGTGTGTAGCAGCCATAACCCCAAGGGGCGGCCTTTAACTTTCTGGGCTTACCGGTTACCTCCTTGTGGCTTGTCTGTTGTTGTCTAGGGGTTCCTAGGGTTAGTACCCAGTGACTTCAGATGCTGACACATAAAAGTCCTTTTCAAGGTTTTTATTTTGCAGTGGTAACATTCAACTTAACAGTCTCTGGTGGGAATAAAGGGTACGGGTGATAAACTCAGGCACTCTGAACTGCTGACATCCACTGAATGTCTCTAATTAACCCAGAGAGTAGCCACTCGCAGCTGGGTGCTTCACTGCCGGATAGACCTCTAGCCAGAGATCTAGCAGCCAACATGTGTAACTTGTAACTGAAGATGATTAGGAACCTTTCTCACAGTACCTGGATCTCTCAACCTTCTTGGTGATACTGTGCGAAGTGTGGATTCTTTAGTGTCCATACAACTCAGCTCCCAGGCTCTTACTGAGCAGTAGGGATGAGCTTCGAGTTCGAGTCAAACTCATGTTCGACTCGAACATTGCCTGTTTGCCTGTTCAGCGAACAATTTGGGGTGTTCGCGGCAAATTCGAAAAGCAGTGCAGTGATTTTAACCACTTGCCGACCGCCCCCTGTATATATACGTCGGCAGAATGGCACGTACAGGCAGAACCACGTACCTGTACGTGCCATTCTTCCGGCGGGTGGGGGGTCCGATCGGACCCCCCCGGCCGGCGGGGACGGTCGGGATCGCTTCAGGAGCGATCCGGGATGAGGGGACGGCCAGTGGTTTCTGGCCACCCCCTCGCGATCGCTCCTGGCGAATCAGATGCTTCCTCTGTCTGTGTCAATCAAAACACAGGCAGAGGAAGTGATGTCACGCTCGGTGCGCCGGTCTATGTGACCGGAACGCCGAGCTGTGAACATCTAAAGGTTAGTGCACAAACAGTACACTGACACCAGTACACATAGGCACACAAAACACCCCCCTGTCACCCCCTGATCACCCCCCAGATCACCCCCCCCCCCCCCCAGTCACAGTGTCACTAATTGCAGTGATCATTTTTTTACTGATCACTGCATTTAGTGTCAGTGTGACTGTAATAACTGTCAGGGCAGTTAGTTTTAGGTCCAAGGTAGCCCCCCACCCCCCCCTAATAAAGGTTTAACCCCTTGATTGCCCCCCAGGTAACCCTTTCACCCCCTTTTGCCAGTGTCACTAAGCGATCGTTTTTCTGATCGCTGTATTAGTGTCACTGCTGTCGCTAGGTAACCATTTTTTTTTTTTTTAGGTAACCGCCATGTTTATATAGGTTCATAAATAGGTTTATAGGTCAGGTACCCCCATATTACAACCTAAATAAAGGTTTTAACCCCCTGATTGCCCCTAGAGTTAACCCTTTCACCAGTGATCACAGTATAACTGTCACTGGTGACGCTGGTTAGCCAGTTAGTTATTTCGTTATTTAGGTTCCCCGTCAGGTTTTTATATAGCGTCAGGTACCCCCATATATTACCTAATAAAGGTTTTAACCCCCTGATTGCCCCTAGTTAACCCTTTCACCCCCTTTTGCCAGTGTCACTAAGCGATCGTTTTTCTGATCGCTGCATTAGTGTCGCTAGGTAACCATTTTTTTTTTTTAGGTAACCGCCATGTTTATATAGGTTCATAAATAGGTTTATAGGTCAGGTACCCCCATATTACAACCTAAATAAAGGTTTTAACCCCCTGATTGCCCCTAGAGTTAACCCTTTCACCAGTGATCACTGTATAACTGTCACTGGTGACGCTGGTTAGCCAGTTAGTTATTTCGTTATTTAGGTTCCCCGTCAGGTTTTTATATAGCGTCAGGTACCCCCATATATTACCTAATAAAGGTTTAACCCCCTGATTGCCCCTAGTTAACCCTTTCACCCCCTTTTGCCAGTGTCACTAAGCGATCGTTTTTCTGATCGCTGCATTAGTGTCGCTAGGTAACCAGTTTTTTTTTTGTATTACTGTTACGGGTGACGCTGGTTAGTTAGCTTGTTTTTTATACTGTCAGGGCACCCGCCATTTATTACCCAATAACGGTTTAACCCCCTGATCGCCCGGCGGGTGATATCAATTAGGTTTTAGGGTCAAATAAGGTCTGCGTCGCCCCAGGTTAGTGCCAGTACCGCAAACACCCACGCACAAAGCATACACCTCCCTTAGTGGCACAGTATCTGAACAGATCAATATCTGATCTGATCAGATCTATACTAGCGTCCCAGCAGTTTAGGGTTCCAAAAAAAAAAAACGCATTGTTAGCGGGATCAGCCCAGATACCTGCTAGCACCTGCGTTTTCCCCCTCCGCCCAGCCCAGCCCACCCAAGTGCAGTATCGATCGATCACTGTCACTTACAAAACACTAAGCACACATAACTGCAGCGTTCGCAGAGTCAGGCCTGATCCCTGCGATCGCTAACATTTTTTTTGTGGTAGCGTTTTGATTCAGTCGCTTCAGTCAGGAGCTTTTTTACCTGTGAATCTCAAAAAAATAAAAAAAAATAAAATAGTTGTCGTTTTATTGTTCTCTCTCTCTCACTCTATTCTCTCTCTATTGTTGCTCTTTTTTTACTCCATTCTATTCTGCAATGTTTTATTATGTTTTATTATGTTTTATTATGTTTTATCATGCTTGCTTTTCAGGTATGTAATTTTGTTTACTGTGTGTTTTAGTGTTGAGCATTTTTTTGTTTTCAGGTGCGCCATTCAGTTGCAACGCGGATTTATTTATCTTGACAGCAACAGCGTTTGCTCCCACGATACATAAAGCCGCGACTCCAACGCTGTAGGAGGTGATTTCACCACCACAGTTAAAAAAAAGAGCATATATGCCGAAGCATGGGGGCAGCAGGGGGGGGGAGCGATTGGCTCCTAATGCCACGTACATACGGTCGAAATTCCGACCGTGTGTACACGGCATAACTTTTGCGGGAGGATGCCCCCATGCATCGGCATATATAAATGGTGCATGTATGCCCATCATTAGAAGTGGGTGGATGAAGGGAGGTATTCTAATGGTGGGCATACCCACCAATCAATCTCTTTTTTTCGTTCAGCCAAGAGGCTGCATGAAAAAAAAAAGATTACAATATATGTCCAGTATGTTGCTGGACTTTGAATGGTTATACCAGAATGATGCCTGCAGGTTTAGGTATCATCTTGGTATCATTCTTTTCAGCCAGTGATCGGCTTTCATGTAAAAGCAATTCTAGCGGGTAATTAGCCTCTAGACTGCTTTTACAAGCAGTGGGAGGGAATGTCCCCCCTCCCGGATATAAACCGCGCCATTGGGAAATTGGGAAAGCATTTTATCACACCAATCTTGGTGTGGTCAGATGCTTTGAGGGCAGAGGAAAGATCTAGGGTCTAATAGACCCCAATTTTTTCAAAAAAAGAGTACCTGTCACTGCCTATTGCTATCATAGGGGATATTTACATTCCCTGAGATAACAATAAAAATCATAACAAAGAAAAAAAATGGAAGGAACAGTTTAAAAATAAAATAAAAAAGCTAAATAAAAAAAAAAAAAACAAAAAAAAAAAAAAAAAGCACCCCTGCCCCCCCTTCTCTTGCGCAAAGGCGTACACAAGCGTTGGTCTGGCGTCATATGTAAACAGCAATTGCACCATGCATGTGAGGTATCACCGCGAAGGTCAGATCGAGGGCAGTAATTTTAGCAGTAGACCTCCTCCGTGAATCTAATGTGGTATCATGTAAAGGCTTTTAAAGGCTTTTAAAAATGTATGTAGTTTGTCGCCACTGCGTGTTTGTGCGCAATTTTAAAGCATGTCGTGTTTGGTATCCATGTACTCGGCCTAAGATCATATTTTTTATTTCATCAAAAATTTGAGCAATATAGTGTGTTTTAGTGCATTAAAATAAAAAAAAGTGTATTTTTTCCACAAAAAATGCGTTTGAAAAATCGCTGCGCAAATACTGTGTGGAAAAAAAAAATGCAACACCCACCATTTTAATCTGTAGGGCCTTTGCTTTAACAATATATATAGTGTTTGGGGGTTCAACGTAATTTTCTTGCAAAAAAAAAATATGTTTTCATGTAAACAAAAAGTGTCAGAAAGGGCTTTGTCTACAAGTGGTTAGAAGAGTGGGTGACGTGTGACATAGGCTTCTAAATGTTGTGCATAAAATGCCAGGACAGTTCAAACCCCCCCCAAATGACCCCATTTTGGAAAGTAGACACCCCAAGCTATTTGCTGAGAGCAATGTTGAGCCCATTAAATATTTTTTTTTTTTTGTCCCAAGAGATTGAATAATGAAAAAAAAAAAATATATATATTTTTTTTACAAAAAGTTGTCACTAAATGATATATTGCTCAAACATGTCATGGGCATATGTGGAAATACACCCCAAAATACATTCTGTTGCTTCTCCTGAGTACGGGGATACCACATGTGTGGGACTTTTTGGGAGCCTAGCTGCGTACGGAACCCCAAAAACCAATCACCGCCTTCAGGCTTTCTAAGGGTGTAATTTTTTTATTTCACTTCTCACTGCCAATCACAGTTTCGGAGGCCATGGAATGCCCAGATGGCATAAAACCCCCCAAAATGACCCCATTTTGGAAAGTAGACACCCCAAGCTATTTGCTGAGAGGTATTGTGAGTATTTTGCAGATCTCGCTTTTTGTCACAAAGTTTTGAAAATTTAAAAAAACAAAATATTTTTTTTTTTTTCTTTACTTTCTTCATTTTAAAAAACAAATGAGAGCTGTAAAATACTCACCATGCCTCTCAACAAATAGCTTGGGGTGTCTACTTTCCAAAATGGGGTCATTTGGGGGGGTTTTGTGCTATTTTGGCATTTTATGGCCTTCGAAACGGTGATAGGTAGTGAGGAGTGAAATCAAAAATTTGCACCCTTAGAAATCCTGAAGGCGGTGCTTGGGTTTCGGGGCCCCGTACGCGGCTAGGCTCCCAAAAAGTCCCACACATGTGGTATCCCCATACTCAGGAGAAGCAGCAAAATGTATTTTGGGGTGCAATTCCACATATAACTATGGCATGTGTGAGCAATATATCATTTAGTGACAACTTTTTGAAAAAAAAAAAAAAATCTTTTTTTATTTTTGTCTTTATTCAATCACTTGGGACTAAAAAAAAAAATATTCAATGGGCTCAACATGCCTCTCAGCAAATAGCTTGGGGTGTCTACTTTCCAAAATGGGGTCATTTGGGGGGGTTTTGTACTTCTCTGCCATTTTAGCACCTCAAGAAATGAAATAGGCAGTCATAAATTAAAAGCGGTGTAAATTCCAGAAAATGTACTCTAGTTTGTAGACGCTATAACTTTTGCGCAAACCAATAAATATACGCTTATTGGCATTTTTTTTACTAAAGACATGTGGCTGAATACATTTTGGCCCAAATGTTTGACTAAAATTGAGTTTATTAGATTTTTTTTATAACAAAAAGTAGAAAATCTCTTTTTTTTTCAAAATTTTCGCTCTTTTTCCGTTTATATCGCAAAAAATAAAAATCACAGAGGCAATCAAATACCATCAAAAGAAAGCTCTATTTGTGGGAAGAAAAGGACGCAAATTTCGTTTGGTTACAAAATTGCATGACCGCGCAATTACCAGTTAAAGTAGTGCAGTGCGAAATTGAAAAAAGACCTCTGGTCCTTTGGCTGCCAAATGGTCCGGGGCTGAAGTGGTTAATAATGCTTAAAGTGAAACAATAAAAGTGTAATATTCCTTTAAATTTCATACCTGGGAGGTGTCTATAGTATGCCTGTAAAAGGGCGCATGTTTCCCGTGCTTAGAACTGTCCCTGCACAAAGTGTCATTTTTGCAGGAAAAAAAGCTATTTAAAATCACTTGCAGCTATAATGAATTGCCGGCTCCCATAACACAGAGAACAGTCATTCATTGAAAGTTATTGATAAAAAAACAAAAAACAAACGTGGGGTTCCCCCTAAATATCCATACCAGACCCTTCAGGTCTGCTATAGATATTAAGGGGAACCCCGCCTCAAATTTAAAAAAAAATGGCGTGGGGTCCCCCTCAAAATCCATACCAGACCCTTATCCGAGCACGCAATCTGGCAGGCCGCAGGAAAAGAGGGGGGGATGAGAGCGCCCCCCCTCCTGAACCCTACCAGGCCCCATGCCCTCAACATTGGAAGGATGCTTTGGGGGTCTGTGTCCCCTCAAAGCACCATGTCCCCATGTTGATGGGGACAAGGGCCTCATCCCCACAACCCTGGCCGTTGGTTGTGGGGGTCTGCGGGCGGGGCTTATCGGAATCTGGAAGCCCCCTTTAACAAGGGGACGCCTAGATCCCGGCCTCCCCCCTTGTGTGAAATGGTAAGGGGGTACAAAAGACATCAGCCAGACTGATGCCAAAGTAAATCCTGTACACTTAACCCCCAGAACGCCATTACAGTTCTGAGAAAAACTAAATTTGCACTGATAGCACACACTGAGTAAAGTGTGACCACTACATGTGCAAGATATGATTGGTTTAGATTATCCAATCAAATCCCATGATTATCAGATCAATGATTATATGACATCCTGTTCTGAGGTCATAGATAGAGCTGCCAGCAAAGGGCAATGGCCATAAATCTTACAACAGTGGGCTTTATTAATTGGTTGTATCAGTAGCAATTTTCAAACTCTTATCAGATAATAGCAACAGCATCTCACAAAAGTGAGTACACCCCTCACATTTTTGTAAATATTTTATTATATCTTTTCATGTGAAAGAAGACTGAAGAAATGACACTTTGCTACAATGTACAGAGTGTACAGCTTGTATAACAGTGTAAATTTGCTGTCCCCTCAAAATAACTCAACACACATCCATTAATGTCTAAACCGCTGGCAACAAAAGTGAGTACACCCCTAAGTGAAAATTTCCAAATTGGGGACAATTAGCCATTTTCCCTCCACGGTGTCATGTGACTCGTTAGTGTTACAAGGTCTCAGGTGTGAATTGGGAGCAGGTGTGTTAAACTTGGTGTTATCGCTCTCACTCTCTCATACTGGTCACTGGAAGTTCAACATGGCACCTCATGGCAAAGAACTCTTGGAGAAAAAAAAAGAAAAAAGAATTGTTGCTCTACATAAAGATGGCCTAGGCTATAAGAAGATTGCCAAGACCCTGAAACTGAGCTGCAGCACGGTGGCCAAGACCATACAGCAGTTAAGACATTAATGGCTGTGTGTTGAGTTATTTTGAGGGGACAGCAAATTTACATTGTTATACAAGCTGCACACTCACTACTTTACATTGTAGCAAAGTGTAATTTCTTCAGTGTTGTCACATGAAAAGATAGAAGAAAATATTTACATAAATGTGAGGGGTGTACTCACTTTTGTGAGATACTGTATACTGCAACAGCTAAGGGAAGGGACATATGAAATCTGGAATCATTGCAGCAATTGGACATCACACTGTTGTTGAGTCTTTTCTTAGGTATCACAATTCATTTAGCTTTGTGATTTCCCTTTTGCTGTCAGGTTGCAGTAACAATCCCCGACTCTTCTCAGCTCATAGTTATAATTATACAAAAGCTATTAGAGGTCATAAGGAATTTGGAAACATTCCAATAAATGGACATCACACTGTTGCTGGATGTATGGATTAAGTGACGGGTAACTCCAGTTATCTTTGTGAATTAACCACTTGCCGACCGCCTACCACATATGTACTGCGGCAGGTCGGCTCCATTGTGCGAAACAATGTACCTGTACACATGGGCGTCCGCAGAACTTTTTTCAGGGGGGGGGGGCATCATTTTAATGTCACCCATGCAATATAAATAGATGTACATTCTCTAGGCTATATTTATATGGGCATGGTATGCATGGTCTGAGTAATTTCCAATACAAAGTGACACTGAATTATCTCTTATATAAAGCATATAGCTTTTCAGTGGAAAGCTATGTGTTGTATAAGAAATAATTCAGCTTCACTTTGCATTGGAAGTTACTCAGGCCATGCATACCATGCCCATATAAATATAGCCTAGAGAATGTACATCTATTTATATTGCATGGGTGACATTAAAATGATGCCCCCCCTGAAAAAAGTTCTGCGGACGCCCATGTGTACAGTTACAGGCGTACCCCCAGTCCATGCCCATATACATATAGCCTATAGAATGTACATATTTTTATATTGCAATGTATTGCAATACATCTGTTGCCATATTTTGATCTTGATGAAAACAGCCTATACAAAGTGAAGATGAATTATCTCTTAACATACACAGACAAATCTTTCCAGTAATAGCTGTTCAACTTTCCAGCAATATATATATATATATATATATATCAAAAGCCAGACCCCGCCCTTCCTTTTGACCCCTCCCACTTTGTGAAAATGGGCGTGATTTGAGTGAAATGGTGGGCGTGGCTCTAAGGTGGTGTGGTTAGCGTCTGAGATGAACGAGGGATGGAGGGAGAGGAATAGAGGAATGAAGGGACAACAGGCCCAGATCCATCACAACAATAGAAATGTGTATTCTAGAAAGTTTAACAATCAGCAGATAAAGATACTCCAAACACCTGGTGTTAGCACTTCAATCATCCCAGCACCATGGTTGTTATGGCGTCAGGATGATTGAACCGCATTATTTCTATTATTACATTGTAATATAAAATGAAATCATTCAACTCACCATAATGCAGCATCAGTGGGAGCCTTGAGCGTGTCACTAGCCATGTCGCCTACAACCAGATGCCATCAGGCATCCCAAGCAGGGACCGTCCTTACATCAGGTGCCCCCAGCAGAGTCCCTCCTCACATGCAGCCTGTGTCACATCAAATGCAGCCTCTGGATTATCTCCATCAATCGGGGCAAAGTGTTACTGGGTTTCTTGATGTAAAATAATACATCATCCGCGTATGCGGATAATTTGTGTTCCTCCTTCTCTATCTCGAACCCCGCTATCCCGGAGTCGCCTCGAATCGTGGACAGAAGGGGTTCGAGAGAGAGAACGAACAGAAGGGGGGACAACGGGCATCCCTGTCTGGTTCCGTTCCTCATTTCGAAGGGGGGCGAGTCCACGCCATTGATCTTGATTGTCGCTGTCGGATGGTGGTATAGCGTCCTTATCCATTTCAGCATGTTTGGGCCAAAGCCCAATTCCTCCAGTGTCGTGAACATGAAGTCCCAGTCTACCCGGTCGAAGGCCTTCTGGGCGTCAGTCGACAGGAGCAGACTGGGACCTCCGCCCCCCCTCTCATGCAGCAACAGGAGCAGGGTACGGACCCCGCTATCTCTACACTCCCTCCCTGGGACAAACCCCGCCTGGTCTGGGTGTACCAACTTATTCATCTGCCTTTTGATTCTACTTGCGAGTATCTTGGCAAAAAGTTTGGTATCTGCATTTAGCAAAGATATCGGCCGATAATTCGAACAGCAAGTTCCATCTTTGTCTTCTTTTTTTATGACCGTTATCGAGGCTAACAGAGCTTCTTTGCTCATTTGATAGTCTGTTCCCAGGCCATTCAAGTACTTGCATAGCCATGGGATCAGGGTCTTCTGGAACCTCTTATAATAATATATCGTGAACCCGTCCGGCCCTGGGCTTTTCCCATTTCCCGTGTCGGCCAAAGCGCGACCTATTTCCTCTTCTGTGATTGGGCCTTCCATTTCTTCACTATCATTTGTTGTCATTCTGACTAAGCCCGCCTGCCTTAAAAAGGCTGTGGTGTTTCCCTTCTTATCTAATATTGCGCCCTCCGGTTCGTGCTCTACTGCATATAGTTTCTCGTAATAGCCCTTGAAGGTTTGTGCGATTCCGTTCGTAGTGTATTCTAGGGTCCCCCTATCTGTCTGTATTTTTTCAATAAAATTTAACTTTTTTTTCTCCTGTAACATTTTGGAAAGATATTTGGGGGATTTATTGCTTCCGTAATATTTTTCCCTGGCGAGGAGATAAAATCTTTGCTTGGTTTCTTGTTCCATATGGTTTTTAAGTTCTTCTCTTTTGTTTATTATTTCTAGGTATAGCGAACTGTCGGGTTTTTGGGATATTTTATGTCTCTGTTCTAGTTTAGCTATATCGCCTGTAATCTCTTTTATCTTTCTGGTTCTGTCTCTTTTTTTTTTTGTCCCCTCGGCTATTAGGATGCCTCTTATAAAGGCTTTGTGGGCCTCCCATAGTGACCTACTCGAGATCCCTTCTGTGTCATTTGCCCTGAAGTATTGCTCCAGTTCTGTTCTTATCTTCTCGGCGCCTGCGTCCTCTCTTATTAATTCCTCATTTAGTCGCCACCTAGGGGGCGCTTTGACTACCGGGGTCAGTTGTATTTTCATCCATACCGGGGCATGATCTGATAATGAGATTATCCCAATATTTGATTCTAGTACTTGTTCTAATGTTCTATGTTCAGTTAGAATATAATCGATTCGTGAGTACGTCCCATGCGCCTGGGAGTAAAACGAGAAATCTTTGTCTTTGGGGTGCAGGCATCGCCAAACATCTATCATTTGATATTCCCGAAGTTTTTTCTTAATCCTATGTAGTTGTACGCTGCTAGTCCCAGGTGCCCGGGACGTACTATCCCATTGTGGATCTAAACAGAAATTAAAGTCCCCCATCATAATCAGCCTTCCCCCCCGAAACTCCATCACTTTCCTTAAGATTTTAATTAAATATGCCCCGGGATCAGTGTTAGGGGAGTATACGTTAACCAAGGTAACTTTTGTGTCCTCTAGTTTACCCTCTAGAAAGAGGTATCTTCCTTCTGGGTCAGACTCCCTCTTTTCCAGGCAGAATCTCACATTTTTGGCAAAGCCAATTGCCACTCCTCTACTTCTTGTAGTGACTGTATCCGCTTGATACCATGTGGGGAAATCTTTGGAAATTAGTTTTATATTTGAATTGTGTGAAATGTGTGTCTCCTGTAAGAAGGCTACGTCAGCAGAATATTGTCCCAGTTCCATCAAGATTTTATGGCGCTTATTGGGTGAATTGAGCCCCTTAACGTTATATGATATGAAGTTTATAATAGGCATCCTATTATATTAGCCTGGTATGATCGATCTTCTGGTCCTATTCCCCAAGACTTTCTGGTCGGGCCCCCCTTCTTCCCCCCCTTTTCCTCCCTCCCCTACCCCCCCTCCCCCCCTTCCTCCCCCTCCCTTCCCTATCCCGGGCTTAACCCCCCACTCCCCCCATGGCCTTTCTATGGCCCCAGGCTCGCCTATGGTCCCGGTAATCTTGACCATCATTGAGCCACTTTTGAGGAGCTCTGCGCATTATCCCCTCCCTCTCCGGCTAGGCCCCAAGGGGCCAGTACGTAAGGGCCGAAGGGGCTCCCCCCGCGCCCACCCCCCCCCAAACCCCCCGAACCCCCCCCCCCCTCATAGGCTGACTAGTCCTCCAGCCAGCCGGGCAACTCTGGAATTGGTAAGTCCAATTTTTCGCAGAACTCTTGCAAATCCTCCGGGAATACTAGTTTTGCCGAGGTCCCCTCTCTGAAGCCAATCAGACAAGCGGGAAACCCCCAGCTATATCGGATGTTTCGTGTCCGCATACTCTCCAGGAGGGGTTTCAGCAATCGTCTTCTATCCAACGTTTCGGGTGCGAGGTCCATATATATCTGTAGGTCTTTGCTTTCATACTGTATCTGCGTGGGCCTCTTTATCTTTGCCCAGATCTCAGCTTTATCTTCATAGTACGTAAAACGAACGATGATGTCCCTTGGGCGGTCTGTATTATAATCTCTAGGCTTACCGACCCAATGTATTCTGTCGGTTCTTGGGAAATCTTCTTCTCCTTTGTCGAGGATTGGACCAAATATTTTTTGAATAATCTGCTTAAGATCTTCCCCTCTGGTTTCTGGAACGAATCTAATTCTTATGTTTTGTCGTCTGCTGCGATTTTCCTGGTCCTCAATTCTGTATTGTAGTCTCCTTCTGTGTATCTTTTCTTGATGCAACTGGCCCTGCAACTTATTTATCTCTTGGTCCAGTTTTTCTGTTTTCTCCTCGGCCATTTCCACTCTTGTTAATAGAGAGCCTAAATCTGCTCTCAGGAGGGAGATATCTGTTTTTATAGCCTTCTCCAATCTTGTGAGCATCTTTTCCATCTCCCCTTTTGTTGGAAGATGAGCATCCTCTCTAATCTCCTCTGTTCTGCTCTCCTCCAGTTCGCTTTCTATGATGGACACTGAGGCCATGGTTTCCTCCAATATTTTTTCCACTCCCTTTTTCTTCTCTCCTTTCGGATGAGCTTGCCTTGAACCTTCTGGATTTTTTGGGCTCGCCCCTTGGGTCATGTATTGCTTAATGGTGCTTTCCGAATTTTTCTCTTTACTGCTTTTGGAAGGGGCAGCTTTTGTTGTTTTATTCGTTGATCTGCTCATATTTACTCCCTTGTCTTTAATTTTCCTGATGCGTTTACCCAGCTTTTTTTTTTTTTTTTTGAGGGGCTGGGTTAAATCCCGGCCTCCGTAGGTCCAAGTTACCTGGGAAACAAGGCCCGGGTATGATCAAAATGTCCTAGGGAGGTAAGAGAGAGGGCTGGCTCTATTTAGTTTTACTGGGCTCTTTTTCAAAGAAGAGGAGGTATGACGAAATCGGGGTACAGAAGTGGTTCAGGGGTCAGGCTTTCGGGTATAACAGTATCTGTCCTGCTCAGGCGCTGTTCGTAGTGGGCTATTTTTAGTAGTTAGTCGTTCCTGCTTTTGTGCCCAGACCAGTCCAAAGCTCCAGAGAGATAACTCCACAGACGGGGCCAACAAGAGAGGAACATATTCCCTCCCCTTCCCACTGCTTGACCCTTGGCTGATTGTTATGTATAGGGCCGTAGACCAATATTTATTCCCACCCTTACTCTGCTAGGGCTTCTTATATAATCGATTTTAGTTATCCTGTGCGGGATTTTCCTCTTTAATAAATGGTCAGATTTTGCGATTTCTAGTTCCCTGGGCAATCTATTGTACAGGATGTTTTCTGAGTGTCTCAGGGTATCGTCAGTTTATAATACCTTTACAGAGAATCTTCACTGGGTCAATATAATGCAGCCTTGCACTTTCTACTTTTCGTGAAGTCAGGGTAGGGCCAAGAGAAAAAGTACCCGAAAAGAAAAGACCACTAAAAGGAAGAGAGACCAAGAACGGGGAAAAGAGAAAAGCAAAAAGAAAAGGGGATCAACCCTCCTTCCCTGCCCTGCCCCTCCCCCTCCCCCCCCGGCTGGACTGGTTTTGTTTGCTAGTCACAGAGTGTGCTATTCGTTCGGGGCTTGTCCCCCAGATATTTCGTACAAGTACAGTCCTGGGTTTAAACCTTGCGAAGGTTTCCTATTGCAAACACAGTTATTTCAGATCTCTTCGTCCGTCTCACAGATAACGTGTTTAACATACATTCATTACAGTTGTATTACTACAGTTGTATTATTCAGCATGTATTAAGAGACAGTTTAAGGTACCATTTTGACCCCCCAGTACCTAGATATCCTTAGTAGGTCCCATCATTCACAGAGTGTGCTATTCGTTCGGGGCTTATCCCCCAGATATTTCATACAAGTACAGTCCTGGGTTTAAACCTTGCGAAGGTTTCCTATTGCAAAAACAGTTATTTCAGATATCTTCGTCTGTCTCACAGATACCGTGTTTCACATACCTTCATTACAGTTGTATTAGTACAGTTGTATTATTCAGCATGTATTAAGAGACAGTTTAAGGTACCATTTTGACCCCCCAGTACCTAGATATCCTTAGTAGGTCCCATCATTTATTTTCCGGTAAGAGCCTCTGTCATATAAAACGTTTCAGTATAGATGTTACCTCCAGTTTCTGCTCCTCTGCAAGACCTCCTGTGTTGTGAAGGGGGGGGGGGGGAGGGGGCGTCCGCCCCAGTTGTTTCTCCCCGAGTGAGAGTTACCTTAGTGTGCCGACTGCTAATGCTTGGCTGATAGAGGGGGGGGGGGGGGGAAGACGCCGGGAGGCAAGGAAGAGTAGGGCCCGGGAGATCCCGTTGGCCCCGCACCCCCGCCGCACAGAGGCTGTGTCCGGATCTCAACCTCGCAGCGTACAATGCCCCCCCGTGCCGCGGGACGCCGGGTCCGGAAGGAGTGCGCTGTGGCGGGTGCGGGAGATCTCTCCTCGCCGGTCCGGGGCTCTCACTTCCCGTCTAATCCGGCGTCCCGCATTGTAACTCCCGCCACGAGCGCTATGCGCAGACTCCTCCCACCAGGCCGGCCGGCGTCATCACGTCAGCCGCATCTCTCCTTCCCTCAGGTGGGTTTGTTCTCAAATTTTAAAATAAATCTCGGGAAGTCTGAGGTGTTGAACATCAACACCAGGAAATCAGAGAAGCATACACTCCAAAAGGCTTTCAAATTTCCCTGGCGGGAAGAATTGAGATACTTAGGTATAAAATTAACAACTAATATAAAAAAAATTTTTAAGCTTAACTTTGTCCCACTCTTAGACGACATTAAAAATGACATAAAAAGATTAGGACACAGACCCCTCTCTTGGTTTGGCAGAATCCAAGCATTAAAGATGTTCATTCTTCCTAAAATTGTATATAAAATACAAATGATGCCAATTGCACTCCCCAAATATTACCTAGTAAAACTTAAATCCCTACTGACGGGGTTCATATGGAAAGGGAAAAAACCCAGAATAGCGTTCTCTACCTTGAAACAGGGGAAAAATAACGGGGGGCTAGCAATCCCAGATATAACTCTATACTATAAAGCTATTGTACTCTCAAGAATTACAGAATGGATAAAAGAAAATAAAGAAAAAAGATGGGTTAGCTTGGAGTGCTCCCTGAACAAGGCAAAATTAGGGAACACTATATGGAATCCCCCTAAGTTCAGGACAGCCGAATTAAGTAAATGTAAACTCACACAAAACACATTAAAAATATGGGACGGGATATATAAAAAACACAATATGAAATATAATTCACCACTTATTAGTTTAAAAGAAAACAATTTTTTTGCACCAGGGATGAAGATCAACGGGGGGAACTGGATACAACACGAGCACGCACAGCTTAAGGACATAGTAAAGGAGGGAAAGATTCGTTCACTACAGGAACTAAAAAACACAATAGGTTTTGAGGAGATAGATGGGTGGAGGTATCACCAACTTGCCTGCTTCACGCAGAGCCTCCCACGCCCCCTAAGGGAAGAGACAGAATTAACCACTCTGGAACGGACATGTCTAAATAAGAGCACCAGGGGTACGATATCTAGGTGGGGCAGGCTCCTGCTTGAGGGGGAGGAGGGGGGGACGCCTACATTCATCTCAAAATGGGAAAATGAGTTGGGAACACAATGTGATAGCGCCACTATTAAGAAAATATTGAAACTTACACATAGGTCTGCACACGACAACAAATCGGCTGAAATAAACTACAAAGTATTATCAAGATGGTATGTTACCCCTGATAAATTGCGTAAATACCAACAAGATAACCAAGGGGATTGTTGGAGAGGATGTAGTGAACTAGGCACCATGTCACATATCTGGTGGAGCTGCCCCAAGGTCAGGGGGTTCTGGGAAAAAGTAATACAACATATAAAGGAAATAACCAACAAAACCCTCCCACTGGAACCATGGTCAATATTATTACATGGGACAAAAGAAGGGGTAAAAAAATACCAAGGCTCACTTGTCCCCCACCTCTTAAATGCAGCAAAAATAGCAATACCCAAGAAATGGAAGGAAGTTGAGGGTCCAACAATTTGGGATTGGGTAGACGAGGTAGAAAGGATATACACTATGGAAAGGAGACAGGACGATAAGGGGCAGGTACAGGAAAAACTAGACAAATGGGAAGGATGGCGGGCTTTCAAAAAAACATGGAGCCAGAGGGAACACCTTGTATGTGCCTAAATGTTTATTCATTTATGTCGGTCCTTATTTCTTCTTATTTTTTTCTTATACCAAGGAGAATAACCAAAGCTGGTCGGGCCCGGGGGGGAGGGGGGGGGGGGGGGGGGATGGGAGGGGTTTGGGGGGGAGGGGGAAGAGGTAAATATGCATATGGAGGCCGATTAAAACGAACGAGCCAAGGGCCCGATTTGGAGCCAAAATATATTCGCCCGAAATAATATTACTAATAATAAAAAAAAAAAAAAAAAAAAAAAAAAACGGCACAAACAGGGGAAAAAGTAAAGACGGCTACAATGATGTGAACGGAGACGGGATACGCATGATTACTACAGCTGATCTATAGTCTCCCGAAATATTTCGCTGATGTGGCAAAGAAAAAAAAAAGAAAAAAAGAAAAGAAAAAAAAAAAAAAAAAATGCAGCCTCTGTCCCCCCAAATGCAGCCTCTGTCCCAGCCTCTGTCCCACCAAATGCAGCCTCTGTCCCAGCCTCTGTCCCCCCAAATGCAGCCTCTGTCCCACAAAATGCAGCCTCTGTCCCCCAAATGCAGCCTCTGTCCCCCCAAATGCAGCCTCTATCCCAGCCTCTGTCCCACCAAATGCAGCCTCTGTCCCCCAAATGCAGCCTCTGCCCCCCAAATGCCGCCTCGGTCCCAGCCTCTGTCCCACCAAATGCAGCCTCTGTCCCAGCCTCTGTCTCCCCAAATGCAGCCTCTGTCCCAGTCTCTGTCCCACAAAATGCAGCCTCTGTCCCCCAAATGCAGCCTCTGTCCCCCCAAATGCAGCCTCTGTCCCAGCCTCTGTCCCACCAAATGCAGCCACTGGCCCCCCAAATGCAGCTTCTGGCCCCCCAAATGCAGCCTGCCTGTGTCCTATTAAATGCAGCCTGCCTGTGTCCCATTAAATGCAGCCTCTGCCCCCCCCCAAATGCAGCCTGTGTCCCCGCAAATGCAGCCTGTGCCCCCCCAAATGAAGCCTGCCTGTGTCCCATTAAATGCACCCTGTGTCCCCCCCAATTCAGCCTGCCTGTGTCACATTAAATGCAGCCTCTGCCCCCCCAAAATGCAGCCTGTGTCCCCCCCAAATGCAGCCTGCCTGTGTCCCATTAAATGCAGTCTGTGTCCCCCCTCCACCAAATGCAGCCTGCCTGTGTCCCATTAAATGCAGCCTGCCTGTGCCCCCCAAAATTCAGCCTGCCTGTGTCCCCCCCCCAAATGCAACCTGCCTGTGTCCCATTAAATACAGCCTCTGCCCCCCCCCCAAATGCAGCCTGTGCCCCCCCAAATGCAGCCTGACTGTGTCCCATTAAATGCACCCTGTGTCCCCCCCCCAATTGCACCCTGCGCCCCCCTCCCAAATACAGCAATACAATGCAGCCTCTGCCCCCCCAAATTCAACCTTCCTGGGTCCCATTAAATGCAGCCTCTGTCCCCCCAAATGTAGCCTATGCCCCCCCCCCCAATTGCAGCCTGTGTCCACCCCAAATGCAGCCTGTGCCCCCCCCCCCCCCAAATACAGCCTGCCTGTGTCCCATTAAATGCAGCCTCTGTCCCCCCCAAATGCAGCCTGTGCCCCCCCCCCCCAAATGCAGCCTGTGCCCCCCCCCAAATGCACCCTGCCTGTGTCCTATTAAATGCAGCCTGTGCTCCCACCCCAAATGCAGCCTGCCTGTGTCCCATTAAATGCAGCCTGCCTGTGCCCCCGCAAATGCAGCCTGCCTGTGCCCCCCCAAATGCAGCCTGCCTGTGCCCCCCCAAATGCAGCCTGCCTGTGTCCTCCCCCCCCCCCAAATGCAGCCTGCCTGTGCCCCATTAAAGGCAGCCTCTGTACTTACCTTGCTGTTGATCTCTCCTGCAGTGTCTACTTCCACTGGCAGGCTGATGGAGCGGCATATTTCCTGGTTCCTCTCCCGGGCGCAATGGTCAGATGGTCAGAGGTCAGATGTCAATCAAATCTGAAGCGCTAAAGTAGCTTCCGCCCGGCACCTGTAGCATATGTTACTATGGCCGGGCGGATGCTACTCGGCGCTTCAGAAAATGCCTCAAGGTGGGCTAAACGCCCGCAAATGGCTTCCCATAATGGCCAGTAATAAAAAAAAAAAAAATTTCTGACATTTTGTTTTGTGGCTACCTGGAGGGGGGGGGGGGGGGGGCCCAGGCGCCCCCTGTGGACGGGCCGCCACTGATCAAAATGCTCCTCCTAACTGCTGTTACCTGTGGTACTTCCTCTGTTGCATGCAACTGTATATGCCACTCGCTTCAGGTTAGGATTTCCTGTGATGTGATGATGAGTAGGCACTGGCAGCGTATCACTCAGTGGCTCGGCCACTGACTGCACTGAGTGGGCGGCGCCAGCCAGATCTACACAACACGTACACAGGCAGGCAGCCAATCACTGAAGAGGAGTAGCAGAACGTCCGAGCTGCTGAGTGGCCGAGCCATCTCATCCGATGATCGGGCCGGGGGTGAGGGAGGGACATCAGATGTGTCAGAACAGAGAGCAGCCGGCTGACTCAGAAAAAGTCAGCGGCGACCACGGCCGACACTGTAGCAGGCAACTGCAACACCTTCTTGACGATTCCAGGGGGAGGCAATTGCCCCCCTTGCCCCTAACTGCGGACGCCCATGCCTGTACATCATTTCATGCAATATACACTGAGATCGTTCGTGCGCTGATTGGACAGAGGGGTTCCAATTAGCAGGTCCAGCAGGCCCGATGTCAGCCAGCCACGCGCGATCATTCCCCAGAGAGGCAGAACGGTGATCTGCCTATGTAAACACGGCAGATCGCAGTTCTGACAGGTGAGAAGATAGAGACCGGTGTTCCTGCTGAGCAGGAACACTGATCTCTGTCTTGATCCAGTCAGACTATCCCCCACACAGTTAGTAAGCACCCACTAGGGACTAACTTAACCCTTTGATCACCCCTGATGTTAACCCCTTCCCTGCCATGGTCATTAGTACAGTGACAGAGCATATTTTTAGCACTGATCACTTTATTAGTGTCACTGGTTCCCAAAAAAGTGTCACAAGTGTCAGTTAGGTATCTGGTTTGTCTGCCACAATGTCACAGTCCCTTTAGAAATCACTGATTGCCACCATTACTAGTAAAAAAAATAAAAAAAAAAAAAAAATGCCATAAATATATCTCCTATTTTGTAGACGCTATAACGTTTGCACAAACCAATCAATATACGCTTATTGGGATTTTTTTTTTACCAAAAATATATAACAAATACATATTGGCCTAAACTTAAGAAATTTGATTTTAGAATTTTTTTATTGGATGTGTTTTATAGGAAAAAGTAAAAAATATATATATTTTTTTCCAAAAATGTTGCTTTTTTTTGTTTATAGTGCAAACAAATAAAAATTGCAGAGGTGATTAACCACTTCAACACCGCCTTATGCTCATATGACGCCCACAAGGTGGATCTACCATCCTGGGTGGGCGTCATATGACGTCCTTGCAGTCCCGGCCGCATGGGGGGCGCACACGCGCCGCTGGCGGCATCGCTCGGGACCCGGTGCGGGTGCCCGGCGGACATCGCGATTGCCCGTTAAAACAACGGGACCGCGCGGGACCGTGGAGCTGTGTGTGTAAACACACAGCTCCACGTCCTGTCAGCGAGGAGGAGACCGATCATGTGATCCCAGTACGGAGGAACACATGATCGGTCTTCTCCCCTTGAGTCCCCTCCCCCCCACAGTTGGAATCACTTCTATTAGGGAACACATTACCCCTACAGCGCCCCCTAGTGTTAACCCCTTCCCTGCCAGTCACACTTACACAGTAATCATTGCAATTTTATAGCAACGATTGCTGTGTAAATGTGAATGGTTCCAAAAATGTGTCAAAAGTATCCAAAGTGTCCGCCGCAATGTCGCAGTCACGAAAAAGAAATCGCAGATCGCCGCCATTACTAGTAAAAAAAAAAAAAAAAAAAAAATTCAATAAATCTATCCCCTATTTTGTAGACGCTATAGCTTTTGCGCAAACCGATCAATATACGCTTATTGTGATTTTTTTTTACCAAAAAATATGTAGAAGAATACGTATCGGCCTAAACTTTTTTTTTTTTTTTTTTAAATGGGATATTTATTATAGCAAAAAGTAAAAAATATTGAATTTTTTTTCAAAATTGTCGCTCTTCTTTTGTTTTTTAGCGCAAAAAATAAAAACCGCAGAGGTGATCCAATACCACCAAAAGAAAGCTCTATTTGTGGGAAAAAAAAGGACGTCAATTTTGTTTGGGTGTAACGTCGCACGACCGCGCAATTGTTAGTTAAAGCGACGCAGTGCCGAATCGCAAAAAGTGCTCTGGTAAGGAAGGGTGTTTAAAAGCCCTGTATTGAAGTGGTTAAATACCACCAAAAGAAAGCTCTATTTGTGGGGAAAAAAATCATTTTTATTTGGGTACAACGTTGCACGACCGTGCAATTGTCAGTTAAAATAACGCAGTGCCCCATTGCAAAAAATGGCCTGCTAATTTAGGGGGCAAAACCTGCTGGGGCTGAAGTGGTTAAACATCACAGGGAAATGGTATTACCCCTGGTTGGTCCTGGATACATTTACCAGTCACTGGAGATGTATTCAGCTAAGGCCCAGAAATGCTCCAACAATACATACAAATGCCTCGTACACCTGAGCAGAATTTCTGTCAGAATTCCGCTGAAGCTTGGTTTGCATACACACGGTCACACAAGTTCTCTGAACCTTCGACCGTCAAGAACGCGGTGACGCACAACACTACAACAAGACGAGAAAATTAAGTTCAATGCTTCCGAGCATGCGTCAAATTGTTTCCGAGCATACGCCGGACTTTTGCTCGTCGGAATTGCCACAGAACTTTTTCCGTCGTAAAAATAGAGAACCTGCTCCCAATCTTTTGCTGGCGGAAATTCCACCAGCAAAAGTCCAATGGAGCATACACACGGTCAGAATTTCCAACCAAAAGCGCACATCGGACTTTTGCTGGCAGAATTTCCGCGTGTGTACGGGGAAAAAGGCTGCACAACCAATAATCCCACTATTCAGTCAACTTTATTGTACAATGTTCATTCCATCTTTCCAATCTCTGCATCTTCTGATGCATTTCACCCTCTTTCAGGGCTTAGTTATGGAGGGAAAGGAGTCTTTTCTGTCTCTTTCTTGTTCAGAGGGAACAGTAGAGTACTATAATGTTGGCTGAAAGGTGTCTGAAATGGTAAAAAGGTACTACATAGTGATTTAAATCTTCCAGTATTCATTTTGAATATGAATTGTGTTCTAAATATGGTTTTATTGGACCTCTCCCTTCCTGGATAGTTGGGAGAGGGATCTGAACAGACGCGGACTGTACGAAAGTTCTGCCACTGATGTATAAATCCTCCATTAGCAATAAGTAGCAGGAATTGTGATACATACTACTGACAAGGTGGTACTGGTACTTTATTTTACATCCCACCTCAATGCCAGGGAAAATATACAAGAAATCAGTGGTGCCGCTCGATCCTTCATCCTTGCTTTGTTGAAATCCACAGCTACCCGCACTCTCACACAATGGTTTCGTAAGGTGGAAGATATCCGCCATATGGAGAGCCTGACTAGAGCCCTAAAGGGAACTGTTGAGAAGTTTAATAAGACCTTTTGGCTTAAAACTCTTGCACTGCTGAATTTGACTGCATTTTGGTAGGCCAGCCTCCTTCTACCATGAAGCAGGATTTTAGAATATTGGCCCTTGAGTGATTGGTGGCTGGGCAGGTGGATAAGGAGCAGGTCTGCCCTTCTACTTTCCCTTCCCCCTCCCCCCCCTTTTTTTAACCTAGAAATGTCATATTGAGCTTTGGTATAGATGGGTAAAGTCTAGAGAAGTGAGCACCATTAGGAGATCCTGGTGGGGCCACCCACACAGCTGGGAGGGTGATGAGACCTATTTTGGTTGGACACCGGTCACATGTAAAGAATAGAAAAAGGGAAAAAATGGGCAGTCTCCCAAGAAACACAACATTCTTTAGCAGTGGAATTTAAAGTGGATGTAAACACAATTTTTTATTTTTTTTTATGTCATAATGTAGAGTATAAGATTCCCTATCATTTGAGCCCAGTCTTGCCACAAAGATTTAATCCAGCTCTGAGCAATCCTCTTTTACTGTTCAGTGAGATAAATCTTGACAAACAGAGAAAAACGTTGTCAAATCCTCCCCCTTGCTGTGAGTGACGGGTGATTTACATATCTCATGCACTAGCCTAAGAGACATGCATTATTTTTTAATTCCCTCCCACTCTTTTCTTCCGCTGCTCTGCCAGGATTGGATGTTCCACACCTCAGCATAATTGGGCATGCTGAAGTCATGTGGTTACTTTCCTGTCTTTTCACTGGATGTTGGAGATCATAGCAGAAGTTCAATGTAAGAAATACACAGGAGAAAATGCATGTTGACAAGGGGAGTGTAGAGGTAGGCGGGGAGTCTTCTGACATCATGACTCCACCCACCGAGCGCCAGACAACAGACCCACCCACAGAATCTGCAGTTTTTTTGGGTCTCATAGCAGACAGAGGGGAGACGCTTGACAGGTAAAGATACATGCAGGAGGCATGTATATCCTTCTAGATAACCCCTATGGCAGTAGTTTAGAAAGGATGACATTGAGTTTACATCCACTAAAAGTATAAACATAGTAATGTTTTGTCCTTTAGATCAAAGGAATACAATTTGGTGTGTAAATGAGGGAAGTTTTTCCACTTAAACACTAAACCTTTTTCTGACATTCATTGATTTCAAGTTAAAATATTTTTTTTCTTGCTAGAAAATTACTTAGAATCCCCAAACATTTTATATATATTTTTTTTTAGAAGAGACCCTAGAGAATAAAATGGTGGTTGTTGCAAATGCCATTTTTTGTGAAACAAAATACTTTTTATTCTAAGCAAAAAAAAATCATGATTCTCATTTTGGCCAGAATCGTGCAGCTCTAATGTCTGATATTTTCAACAAAAAAACAAACAAAAAAAACACCAAAGCGCTAAAGTACAAAAGAGTCAATGAGAACAATTAGGATAAATGATGAGATCATGATAAAAGTTCCACAAAAGTTGCTGCTATTTTCAACGCCCACTTTTAGGGAGGTTTATACTGTATTTTGATTTGGAGAATTTTTCCCTTGTACCTGTTGTGGAAAATTTTCTGAAAATGTCTTAGATGTATTTTAATATGTATTATCATAAGAGTCCCCCAGTTTTCGTTCTGTCCCAGCGCGCTCTAAAGAGCTGACTGGGGCAGACTGACGCTGGTTGAGACCTGTTAGGTAGTGGTAAACTTCCTGTTTGGAGAGAGAGGTGTTTGCGGCGTGAGGACATGTCCGCCAGTGAGGGGCCCCTGTGCGATGCATGGAACGATCTTCTGCAGGGATTTGTTCGCCCTGCAGACACATTTTATCGGTTTTAGTGGATTTGCGCTTTTGTCATCCCTGTATGCCTGATCAACATATTTGGGGCTGCATGACGTACACCTGCAGATAATCTCCCATCCATGAGGAACTGTAGTCATTGGTTATTGAATCATTTAGTCAGTTTTCACATGTCGGTTTGCTAGTCTATTTGAATGTATACATGTCTGATTGGTTCTTTTGAAGGAATACAAATGTCTGATTGGCTGTCTGTGAAGACACCACCTTTTTCTGTATTGTCAAAATCTGTTAATACATTTACTCTGTATCATGTCCTTATATGGTCATTCACATCCTGTGTTGCTCCTGTGAGGTCACAAGTAGGGTTGAGCGAACCCGAACTGTAAAGTTCGGGTTCGTAGCAGACTTTTGGGTTTTTGGGTCCCGGACCCAAACCCGAACAATTTACTGTATGTCTAGTGTTCGGCAATGTAATGGCGCATTTTAAAAGCTGCAGGGCAGCCAATCAAAATTTGTTTAACTGGAGTGCCCTTAGAAGCCATCACAGCCATGCCTACTAATGGCATGGCTGTGATTGGCCAGTGCAGCATGTGACCCAGCCCCTATATAATCTAGGGGCACACAGCACAGCGCGTCACTCTGCTTTAGATAGTGTAGGGAAAGGTTGCTGCTGCTGCTTTGAGGGAGAGAATTAGATAGGAGTCCTGATTCAGAAATCTATTCTAATTACTCATCAGCGATCTACATAGACTTAGTTGTGTGGGTGCAGTGCACAAGCTTTTTACACTGCACTGAGAGAAAAGATAGGCAGTGTAGGGCAAGGTTTCTGTTGCTGCTTTGAGGGAGAGAATTAGAGGAGTCCTGATTCAGAAATCTATTCTAATTACTCATCAGCGATCTACATAGACTTAGTTGTGTGGGTGCAGTGCACAAGCTTTTTACACTGCACTGAGAGAAAAGATAGGCAGTGTAGGGCAAGGTTTCTGTTGCTGCTTTGAGGGAGAGAATTAGAGGAGTCCTGATTCAGAAATCTATTCTAATTACTCAGCGATCTACATTGATTTTGTGGGTGCAGTGCACAGTCTGTTTACACTGCCCTGAGCCCAGTGCAAGAGAAAATAAATTTGAAAAATATGAGGACGGGGGCGCATGCGCGAGGCTCTACATGGCGGACGTGTTCCACTAGAGCTCCGCACCTCCCGCCGCAACATCGGGACCATACGCCGCGCCTGAGCCACCCTGCAACCCCGCTTCTCCTTGATACAGCCTCCGGAACAGCCACAGCATCACCCGAGATGGTTTTAACCGGCCACCGCGGCAAGACCAAACCAAAACCGATCAAGGAAGCCCTGGCCCGCGCCTCATCCAAGATGGCGGCGAAGGCCCTGGCTAAACAGCACGCTGCCTCACCGGACAGACCGGCACAAAATACCGCTGAGAGCGACGACGAAGAGGATAACCCTGACTATACAACCGGCTGTTCTCCCTTCCTGCCTCCCTCAGGTATGTCTCAGGGGGACTTTATACAACTGATGGAATCCATGTTACATAAAGCCCTAAAAGCCACCTCAGACCAGATAACCAACAGACTGACACGTGAGATCAGGGAGCTAGGCCAACGCACAGCAGACCTGGAGACCAGGGTGGATGACATGGAACTCACACTGCAGGAGCAGGCCCAAGAGCAGGCAGCCCTCCGTGACGAGAATGCTATGCTACTTTCCCGCCTCGAGGACGCTGAAAATCGCTCCCGAAGGTCAAACTTGCGCCTGAGAGGTATACCAGAAAGTGTGGATGACCTATTGTCCTTCTCCACGGCCCTATTCCAAGAGCTAGCACCCTCTATCCCCATAGAACGCCTGGAATTTGACAGGATACACAGGGCCCTGACCCGCCGCCAGCAAGACGGGCCGCCACGAGATATTATTATCAAACTGCACTTTTTCCGCACAAAGGAACAACTCCTAGCTGCTGCTCGCAACAAGGACACTCTCCTATTCCAGGGCCACGCATACCAACTATTCTCTGACCTGGCTCCATCCACAATTGCCAAGCGCCGTGCCATGAAGCCGCAGCTTCAAATCCTCCTGCAACACCAACTGAAGTACACCTGGCGCTTCCCCTTTGCTTTGCAATTTTCTTACCAGGGACAACAACACTCCTGTACCTCGCCAGAATCCCTCCAACGCCTTTTTGAATCCCTGCGCCTAACTTCCCCAGAACAACCCACGGAGACAACGCTACCTCGCACCCCTGCCCGAGCGACAACCCATCCCTATGCAGCCACCCCAAGGAGGCCTAATCCGGGCCCCTCATCCATCCGCAAAGGTACCCCAGCTCGCTCACCCAGAGACAATCTGCCGGATCGACAAACACACTCGCCACGTTGAACCTGAATCGCTATACCAATTGACCACTTGATGCTAGTTCCCGGAGACCAACTGACTGAAGCTACTCTGCTCTTTGTCACCTGAAGCAACTGTTATCTCTTCAGTCAAGTTAAAGGTGGTCTGCCCGGTTATAGGCTACCCCCCAATGGTAAAAGGGGAGCCTATACAGTCCACCTAACCCCTCCGGGGTTGCAGGGGCTCAGACCCCACGCTATTATTACATCTTCTTTACCATCAACATGTATGAGGGAAAAATCTCCCTCCCCTCTTTCTTTATCTTTTTTACTCCCTTTTAAGGAAGAAGAGACCCTTTTTTACCCCCCCCGTTTTTTTTTTCTCTCTCCTCCCCTACAGGTTAATTTTTTTTTTTTTTTCTCCTTCCCCTTGTTATTGGGAAGAGACAACACACGTCATGCATAAATGCCTCTATATCATATATCATCGGGCGCGGTCTGTCTGGCTCGCTGCAGGTACCCAGGGTTTACCCTGGGGGCCTGCGGCGACCCAGACGCTGCTGCCTATTTGTTACCTACTAACCCAAGTTATTGGTTACTTGAAATGTTATGCTTGATTGCTTTTTGCTTTTTTTCTTATTCATCCTGTGTTTAAGACATATGTAACAGGACACATGTACATGGATACACTCAACACGAAAACTCAAGTATCCCTGGCCATGTTCCCTGAGTACTACCCTGAAGACCTCTACCACCCCAGATAGAAATGGGTTATATCGCAATGTCAATGCAACTAATGTCCTTCTTCCCTATTGTCATTTTTTTTATATACTGTTATGGTTACTCAAATTTTCAGGATATACGCTGTAATCCCCCTCTTGCGGCGGGAGGCTGTCACTGCCCCCCCCCCTACATGGTGAGCACACTCGCGAGTCGGCTGGCCGGCTGGCGAGTCTGCCCACTACTTGGTCGGGCGACCAAACTTCACCTTTACCTACTCTACCTACTTATTCATAAGCCATACAACTACTACCTACCCCTCCCTCCCCTTCTCTCTTTCCACCCCCCCTCCCTCCATCCCCCTCCTGATCCTTGTCGGCGGGGTTGCGGAGTCCCCGGGCCCCTCCACATCAACAACCTACCCTCCCCTCTATGGCCCCCCTGAATATTCTCTCCCTTAATGTGAAGGGACTCAACTCACCTCACAAACGAGTGAAAGCCTTCAACTCCTTTGCAGCACTCAAAGCTGGCATTGTGTCCCTCCAAGAGACCCACTACACGACGCAATCAACCCCCAAATCTTTTAACCACCGATACCCCCAAATATATACTGCCTCAGCCAATGTCAAAAAACGCGGCGTGCTGATAGCGCTCCACCAATCCCTTCCCTTTGTTTTGGCATCCGAAATTAAAGACCCAGAAGGGCGTTATATAATCCTAGTAGGCACCCTCCAGGAAGTAGAGACTACACTGGTCTCCTATTATGCTCCAAACGATAACCCGATTCCCTTCTTCTCCCACCTGCTACAAGTTATAAGAACACATTGTAAGGGCACAGTGATTCTCTGTGGTGACTCCAATACAGTGTTGCACCCGCACATAGATAAATCCCCATACGCTCCAGACCAATATACCCCCTCCACGCGCTTTAGGAAGCTGCTACAGCAAGCTACACTGCTTGACACTTGGCGAGAATGCAACCCGACAAAGAGGAACTACACATTCTACTCATACCCCCATAAATCCTTTTCTAGGATTGATCACATATTCCTCTCGGTCGCATCCTCCCCAACACTTGTCAAATCTTCCATACAACCTATACCCTGGTCGGACCACTGTGCAGTAATTACCACGATCTCCTCCTTAATCCCCCAAACTAGGGACCGCTCCTGGTGCATTAATGAAGCCCACCTAACTAACCCATCCTACTGTCTTGACATCCAAGTAGCCCTCACGGACTACCTACGACACAACAACACCCCTGAAATCTCCCCGGTTCTCCTCTGGGAAGCACACAAACCAGTAATACGGGGCACATGTATATCAGTATCCACACACCTCAAAAGGGACAAGAAGCTCCAACTAGCTAATCTCGAAAAAGAATATCACCATCACTTTCTTCAATTTCAAGCGACCCCATCTGAACCCCATAGGGTAGCAATGGAAAAAGCCAGAACTGAACTGGATCTGCTGTTGGCTGAATCGGCCGATAAGGCCATCCGCAGATCTAATCACACCATATACACCAAGGCCAACAAACCTGACACCTTTCTAGCTATGCGCCTTCGTCGCCCCGAACGGAACCATGTCCCCATTAGGCTAAAAATCGACAAAAACTCCTACACCAGTAACCCCATCAAAATCCTGAGAGAATTCCGAAAACGATTAGAGGACCTCTATAGAGCCAAATCCACCTTCTCCCCCTCAACCGCTGACGCACTTCTACAAGACGCACCGCTTCCTAAACTATCAGACACAGACCGCGAACCCCTAGAAGCGCCCATCTCTGCAGAAGAAGTACTTGCTGCAATAAAAACCCTCAAACCCCACAAACGACCTGGCCCAGACGGACTCTCTGCCACTTATTACAAAAAATTTGCTGCAACTCTCACCCCACTCCTATGTAAGTCATTTAATGCCCTCTTACAGAACCATGCCTTTGGTCGAGACACACTAACAGCTATTATAGCAATGATACCCAAGCCAAACACCGATAACTCCCTGTGGTCCAACTTCAGGCCCATCTCCTTACTCAACCTGGACATTAAAATCTTGGCCAAAATATTAGCCCTCCGCCTCAACCCTCTTATCGGTAAATTAGTAGATAGAGACCAAGTTGGCTTTATCCCCCGAAGACAAGCTAGCGATAACATAAGGCGAGTGATACTCCTCCAACACATTGCAAAAACCCGTAACATTCCAATGCATTTGTTATCCCTTGACATAAGGAAGGCATTCGACACGGTATCCTGGCCGTACCTAGACTACATTCTTAAGCGCTGGGGCTTCGGCCCACACTTTTTACAATGGATAAACTCCCTCTACAACCAACCACAAGCCTATATCAGGTACTCAGGATTCCGCTCAGACTCCTTCTCTATAGCAAGAGGAACCAGACAAGGATGCCCCCTCTCCCCTCTAATCTTTGCGCTGGCTATCGAACCCCTGGCGGCCCTGATTCGATCCAACGTCAATATCAAAGGACTTGAAATAGCCTCCACATCACACAAGGTCTGTCTGTTCGCAGATGACGCACTCTTATTCATTACGTCACCCCTCACTACCCTCCCCAACCTTATCCACACCTTAGATAAATTCGCCTCCATCTCAGGACTAGAAGTCAACCAAGCCAAATCTAAAGCCCTCAATGTGTCCCTTTCACCCCAAGAAGTCTCTCATCTACAACTAAACTTCCCGTTTACTTGGTCCACCACCTCCCTCCCATACCTAGGTATAAAATTGACTGGAAACCCAACCTCACTGTACCAAGCCAACTACCTCCCCATGCTGGCACATCTGTCATCCCTCCTTGACACCTGGAAGCCCTTATGTGTATCCTGGCTGGGTCGGGTTGCAGCGGTCAAAATGTCTCTACTCCCCAAGCTTCTATACCTCTACAGAGTCCTCCCAATCAATGTCCCCTCATACTATCATAGGATTATCCAAGCAAGAGTCTTCAAATATATCTGGGGCCCCACCAAACCCAGAGTCCCACGGTCAATTCTCCTACGACACAAACTACACGGAGGCCTGGGTATACCAAGTTTTGCTAAATACTACCACGCAGCCCAACTAGCCCAACTCACACTATTGCACGCCCTCACAGAAACCCCAAAATGGGTCTCCCTCGAAGCAGTAGATCTCCACCCCTTGACAGTTGATAACGTACTATGGCTACCCCCTCTCACCCGAGGTCATCTAACCAACCCCATCACCTGTCACTCCTTGAGAATCTGGGACAGACTACGTAAACAATTCAAACTGATCTCCCCACATAACCCCTTACTCTCCTTCCTACACCACCCTTCCTTCTACCCTGCCTACTCCGAACCCAGCACCTTTTCATGTTGGTTACAGGCAGGTATAACTAGAATACGCGACCTTACCACCAGCTCCACCTTTAAGACATTCACGGACCTTCAAACTAACGCCAAACTCCCATCCTCGGAATCCTTCCGATACCTCCAAGTGATCCACTTTGCAAAAACAGTAATTGGTTCCTGTACCGGCTTAAATACCCAATCGCCCTACGAAAGAATTTGCATGACAGACCCCCACACCCCAGGCATCATTTCTGATCTGTATACGCACTTCACCGCACCAAACGCCGCCTTACCCCACTATGCTGCACAGTGGTCCAAGGACCTAGACATATCCCTCTCTCCTGAAGAATGGTCCGACATCTGGGCCACCACGAAATCATCCTCTCAAAATGTGGTAGCACTCGAAACAAATTATAAAGTACTAATGCGCTGGTACCTTGTCCCAGCCAGAATATCCAAATTCATATCGAACTACCCACCCCACTGCTTTCGTGGATGCAACGAACATGGCACCCACCTCCACATTTGGTGGT
Source organism: Lithobates sylvaticus (assembly GCA_028564925.1). Lineage (NCBI taxonomy): Eukaryota > Metazoa > Chordata > Amphibia > Anura > Ranidae > Lithobates > Lithobates sylvaticus. Next base: position 30,649,125 of record CM053029.1, on the reverse strand, counting down.
CCTGCCAGGTAGCTCAACAATTCTGGACAAATGTCTTCCAAATGATCTCCACAATACTGCATGAGACTGTGCTCCCTGACCCAGCCCTAGCCCTACTTAATCATATCCAGGGAGAATACACCAGAAGTCAGATCAACCTCCTCCTCCAGTTGACCACAGCGGCCAAGCAAACTATCGCTAAGGCCTGGAAAACCCCCAAACTCCACATAGCAGAAATGAAGAATAGAGTAACCCAAGCCATGATCCACAGCAAAATCGAGGCCACCATACTAGACAGGGTCCCTCGACATACTAAAATATGGACCCCCTGGGTAGACAACTTTCTGCCCCTAGACTTTGACCACAATCTCCTCATCCCATAATTCTCTGCTCACCTCCGCCCCTGCAAATATAATGGCCCCCTCGGCCGTGCCGCAGCCTCGCCGACACTGATCCCCCCCCCCCACCCTATCTTCTCCCCTCTCTCCCACCTACCTTTCCCAACCCTCCCACCGTTTCCCTTCTTTACAAACTCAACTTGAACCTATGTTCACCTACCTTTTCAACAAGAACAAGCCCTTGAGGCTATGACTCCACCAAGTAAACATTCCAGGAACCTGCTCCACACGATTGATACCCCATGCTGTCATAGTTCCTGGGATGCTACATGCTGATACATGCCGACCCCACCATGTTACTATAACCTCACTTACTTATCAGCAACTAATAAAAGCACTTAGGTTATTTTTTTCTTGATATTCTGTAACGTTTACATTCTGTATGCATCGTGAATGGATGTTCATCAGTCTTTCACCTCACCCCGTTGCAAATCAGCCAAGCAGTCTGAGCCCCAAATCATGCAGCAGTCTCTTCTGCTTTTTTGTTGTACTTTGTACATTGTTTCAATGTTTCATGGAAAAAGACTCTAGTATTTTTTGGACTTTAAGAGGCACATGAGTAGTATGACTAAAAGGTAAAAAAGATTTATTTAACAAAATAACAAAAATTGTACAATTACATGTGCACACAATAAAAAAGGAAAAAGATGGAACTAGTAGGGCCTACACAGGGACAAATCTGACATCCTCCAATAAGACTTGTAATCAAATATGCAATACAAAACCATTAATTTAACGGTAATCGTAATAAATTGGTTAAAGATATGCTGAGTCTTGTAGCGGTAGTAAGTCAGGCGTGTAGGTCCAAGTTAGTTGAAATGGTTGCTCGACATGTTCCGCGCCTAGGATGGCGCTTCTTCAGGAGCGGTTAACTCTAGTAAAGTACATATATAGAAAGATATATTTACAAATTTATACATAACATACATTTTTAGCACAAAAATAAACAATTTAGCAAGAAAAAACAATAAAAACACCTATCGCCTATAGGGGGCACCTCGGTACGGTTAGGGTGGCAACAAGGATCATACAAAGCCATCTCAGGGGTTCCGACAGGTGAGGAGTAAAGTAGGTTGATTGGAATCTGTAGCCACCAAGTATGCATGCAGCAAAGTGCACAGCACCATTTAATCCTCCCTGCATGCACTACTTATATAGGCTTTAGATAGAATATGTCTGTTGGGCATGGAAGAATATATATATATATATATATATATATATATATATATATATATATATATATATATATATATATATATATATATATATATATATATATATATATATATATTGTAGGGTAATCCGTAAACGTATATATATACTATATAGTGTTATCAACCCAAACAGGGTTTATCTCACCACAAATATAGTTCATAGATATGATTTTTACACAATTCCATACAGTTTAATTACAGAGAAACCAATCTATTAAGGTATCTTATCGTAGGATTGTAAAGAGCAAAGAGTGCAAAGAATTTGTGTTTGTCAAGTTGCTGGTAAGCAACTTAAATGAAAAAAGGTGCAGCGCTAAACATACATAAATAGAAAACAATGGAAATTGTCCATAAACAGTCCAATGGTGTCTTCTAAAGTGATGACGATGATACACATGCAGGTGACAACGTGAAAGAAAACCTCCACCACAGATGCAATGGCCGCTCACCTCACCGAGTGGACCCTTAGATCATAAAGGGTCACTAAAGCCTTCCCACCAGGGGTTAAATGATAGCGATCCACTGGAGATTAGGGATGAGCCGAACACCCCCCTGTTCGGCTCGCACCAGAACCCGCGAACGGACCTAAAGTCCGTGCGAGCTTTAGAACCCTATTAGTTATAATGGATGCGAACGTTCAAAATTAAAAGTGCTAATTTTAAAGGCTAATATGCATGTTAATGTCATAAAAAGTGTTTGGGGACCTGGGTCCTGCCCCAGGGGACATGTATCAATGCAAAAAAAAGTTTTAAAAACGGCCGTTTTTTTCAGGAGCAGTGATTTTAATAATGCTTAAATTGAAACAATAAAAGTGTAATATTCCTTTAAATTTCGTACCTGGGGGGTGTCTATAGTATGCCTGTGAAGGGGCGCATGTTTCCCATGTTTAGAAGTGTCTCTGCGCAAAGTGTCATTTTTGCAAGTAAAAAAGCTATTTAAAATCACTCGCGGCTAATGTGTATTGACGGCTCCCGTAATACAGAGAACAGTCATTCATTGAAACTCATTCATAAAAAAAGTCATTGATAAAAAAAAAAAAAAAATGGAAAAAAAAAAGCGTAGGGGTCCCCCCAAATTCAATAACCAGGCCCTTCAGGTCTGGGATGGATATTAAGGGGAACCCCAGCAAAAAAAAAAAAAAAAAATGGCGTAGGGTCCCCCTCAAAATCCATACCAGACCCTTGAGGTCTGGTATGGATTTTAAGGGGAACCCTAGCCAAAAAAAATGGCGTGGGGTCCCCCTCAAAATCCATACCAGACCCTTATCCGAGCACGCAACCTGGCAGGCCGCAGGAAAAGAGGGGGGGACGAGAGCGGCCCCCCCCTCCCGCCTGAACCGTACCAGGCCACATGCCCTCAACATTGGGAGGATGCTTTGGGGGTCTAAGACCCCTAAAGCACCTTGTCCCCATGTTGATGAGGACAAGGGCCTCTTCCCCACAACTGTGTCCGGTGGTTGTGGGGGTCTGCGGGCGGGGGGCTTATCGGAATCTGGAAGCCCCCTTTAACAAGGGGACCCCCAGATCCCGCCCCCCCCCCCTGTGTGAAATGGTAAGGGGGTACAAAAGTACCCCTACCATTTCACCAAAAAAGTGGCAAAAATTGTAAAAATGACAGGAGACGGTCTTTGACAATTCCTTTATTAAAAATCTTCTTTCTTCTTTCTTCATCCTTCGGTTTCTTCATCTTTTCCTTCCGTCATCTTCTTCCATCTTCTTCTTCCATTTTCTTCTTCCTCCGATCCGCTTCTTCTTGCGCTGGTCTTCTCGTCCTTCTCGTCCGGCATCTTCTTCCGTCGGCGTCGGTGTCGGTGTCCCTGTCTCTTCTTGGGCCGCTCCGCGCAATGGGAGGCTCCCGCTGTGTGAGGCTCCGCTCCGTCTGACAGGTCTTTTTATAATGGAGGGCACCTGGTGACCCCGCCCCCTCTGACGCACAGGGACACATTTCACACAGGGGGGGGGGCGGGATCTGGGGGTCCCCCTTGTTAAAGGGGGCTTCCAGATTACGATAAGCCCCCCGCCCCTCAGACCCCCACAACCACCGGGCACGGTTGTGGGGAAGAGGCCCTTGTCCTCATCAACATGGGGACAAGGTGCTTTAGGGGTCTTAGACCCCCAAAGCATCCTCCTAATGTTGAGGGCATGTGGCCTGGTACGGTTCAGGCGGGAGGGGGGGCCGCTCTCGTCCCCCCCTCTTTTCCTGCGGCCTGCCCGGTTGCGTGCTCGGATAAGGGTCTGGTATGGATTTTGAGGGGGACCCCACGCCATTTTTTTTTTTTTTTTTGGCTAGGGTTCCACTTAAAATCCATACCAGACCTCAAGGGTCTGGTATGGATTTTGAGGGGGACCCTACGCCATTTTTTTTTTTTTTTGGCTGGGGTCCCCCTTAATATCCATCCCAGACCTGAAGGGCCTGTTTATTGAATTATTATTGAATTATTGAAACCCCCACGCTTTTTTTTTGTTTTTTATTAATGAATGACAGTTCTCTGTGTTACAGGAGCCATCAATTCATTAGCCGCGAGTGCTTTTAAATAGCTTTTTTCCTGCAAAAATGACACTTTTTTGCAGGGACAGTTCTAAGCACAGGAAACCTGCTCCCCTTCACAGGCCACCTATAGACACCCCCCAGATGTGATACTGCAATGCTGTTCTAACAGCACGCACACACATATCCCCAGAAATATAGCATATCTTGTCAGCAGCACACTGACACGCTGACACAGTGACTGAAACAGAATATGCGAGGCCGCCGGCTCGGCGGCCTCTTATACCATGGGGCGTGTACTAAAGCCCCTGAGCTATAATTGGCTACAGGCATCCTGCCTGTAGCCAATTATGGCTCTCCTCGCTGCCGGCGCTGTGATTGGCCAAGCATGCGGGGTCACAGTGCATGCTTGGCCAATCATCAGCCAGCATTGCACTGCGCGGGCCGCAATGCATTGCGGGGCCGCTCGCATCACACGAATTTGATGCGAGCGGCCCCAATAGTTCTGGGCTCGCCGACCGAGCGAACGCCCGGTGCTCGATTCGAACATGGGTTTGAATCGAACACCGGGCTCATCCCTACTGGAGATCACACTTAGGTCACACTTAGCAGATATGCTGGATAGATGTCAGTCAGTCCTTACAGCAAAGCTCAATCCCATATCGCCATCAATCATGTGAATGAAAAATTAAAAAAACCATAGTGTTCTCTGCTTATAAACAGTTTATTAAGTAAAAAAGGGGGAGTAATAAAACTTACAAAGAGAGCACCTATATCCCGGTGCTTGGAGGATACAGCGTATAACAAAGTGCACAGATAGGGCTGCGGGTGATGTCACTTTCGTCCATATGCATTACGTCCATAAGAAGGACTTCATCAGCGGAACATGGTAAGCAACTAAATAGCGCTGGATTATTTGCAGAGAAACCATATGCAAATATATAGTGATGTAGAGCCCCTCTCATGGGAGATAATCCACAAGGATTTAATCAGATAATAACAGGGTATAGCTGGCAATCCAGTCAGAGACTGATTAATAAGCCTAAAGCAGTCTTCACACAGACTGCAATCTGAAGGGAAAAACAAAAATATAAACCACAGGTAAGACTACAATGACGTCAATAAGAAGTCAGCTGAAAAAGTAGTATGTGCATTCAAACTGGAGCCCAATCAAGTGAGGAAACCACACATTCAGATTTGAGCTTTAGCACACATTTAGATTTGAGTTTAGCAAGTTACCTCCAATGAGAAAAAGAGCATAAAGCATCCACTTCCTTCCCAGTGCTAATCAGCACTGCACCTACGGCAAACTGAAGTTGGTGAGTGACGCTTAAAAGGGGGATTGCGGCCATGGGCATATCACTCGGGGAGGAGCTACGCACCATGGGCCGGGCGAAGGCTACTGCGCATGCGTCGAACAGTGGCATTGAATGACGGCGCCGAAAGGAGGCAGTGTCAATAGCAGAGGCGGGGAAACCAAAAGACACAGTGAGTGACCCCCGATTCCCGTCAATCGCCGTGCATCCGGTCAGAGAAAGGAACGGATGCGCGGCGCAATACGGCCAAATCAACCCGCCAAATACCCCAACACCCACCAAGATACCCAGAGGGGGATGGAATAAAAAAATGCATAGCACATCGCCAACGCAACTGATCGATAGACATATATGTACAGAAACATTCTTTAGAAAAATCGCAAGACATCCTGGTAATAACCAGAGGGTGTCATTGCAACACAAGTAAAACATGTACTAAAATAACAATATATCAATAGAGATATCATCCCAGAGTAGTATATCAGATATGCAATTGTAAAATAATAAAAAATAAAAATGACAATAATCATGGAGATATTTGGGACCATTGTGGCAAAAATAATGCATTTAAGTAAGATAATGATAACAGTAACGTGAATGTGTTTAAAGCCAGATCTGGCAAAACACTGTGTATGGGCTAAGATTTAGAGATTACATTTCATATAATTAGGAAAAAATAGAGTAAAAATTAGAAACTTGGCAGTGGTTAGATTGAAATTTCCAACCTGCAGAAAATCTACACAGTAGCTGGAAATCAATAGTGATCTACATGAAGTTATTATTAGTTAGTATTAGTAGGTGTTAAGTACCGGAGGGAAAATCATAGGAAAGGCCTGTAGGATTGAGTTTCGTTAAGGCATGGCAATCGTGTCGCATTTAAACGCTCTATCCATAGAGTTTCTCTTTGGAGGATAAATTTATCCCACTCACGCCCCTCTGGCTTTTAGGGACGACAGCCAGGACAGCGAAAGACACAACAGAGGTGTCAAAGCGATGGTATAGGTAGCATAAGGTAGATTAGCCCTTGTGTGTAGCATGTAGCAGCAAATTTGGGGCGATAAATTTCTCCATTAGGGAGCGCGAGTGTGGAACTAGTTAAAACCCAGGGCAAAAAGCACAACCCCCACACGGAGATGTCCCAAATGGTAGCTCAGTCCTCCCATTCTCAAAAGTAGTGTAGTGGCTGCTTACCAATTTGTCTCTGAGTGAGTTAGCGTGTCTAAACATGATCTCTCGATCGTGTTTAGATGCGCTAACTCGCTCAGAGACAAATTGGTAAGCAGCCACTACACTACTTTTGCACTGCTGCATGCATACTTGGTGGCTATATATTCCAATTAACCTACTTTACTCCTCACCTGCCGGAACCCCTGAGATGGCTTTGTATGATCCTTGTTGCTGCCCTAACCGTACCGAGGCATCCCCTATAGGCGATAGGCAATCTTCTAGGTGTTTTTATTGTTTTTTCTTGCTAAATTGTTTATTTTTGTGCTAAAAATTTATGTCATGTATAAATTTGTAAATATATCTTTCTATATATGTACTTTACTAGAGTTAACCGCTCCTGAAAAAGCGCCATCCTAGGCGCAGAACATGTCGAGCCACCATTTCAACTAACTTGGACCTACACGCCTGACTTACTACCGCTACTCAGCATATCTTTAACCAATTTATTACGATTACTGTTAAATTAATGGTTTTGTATTGCATATTTGATTACGAGTCTTATTGGAGGATGTCAGATTTGTCCCTGTGTAGACCCTACTAGTACTATCTTTTTCCTGTTTTATTGTTTCCACATGTAATTGTACAATCTTTGTTATTTTGTTAAATAAATCTTTTTTACCTTTTAGACATACTACTCATGTGCCTCTTAAAGTCCAAAAAATACTAGAGTCTTTTTCCATATCCATTATCGGGACGTTGGCACATTAATACTCGGTGTATTCGTAGTGTCACCCTGCGACAACACCTTTTAAACTGCACACTTTAATTTCCACTTATGTTTCATGGTGAGTACATGAGAGGACCATCGCAGCATGTCTCGGATGATGACGAAACACAGGTGCCAACTAGAGTTGAGCGGACACCTGGATGTTCGGGTTCGGCGGGTTCGGCCGAACTTCGGAAAAAAGTCCGGGTTCTGGACCGAACTTGACCCGAACTTAACCCGAACTTGACCCCGAACTCCGAACCCCATTGAATTTAATGGGACCCGGACTTTTGAACACTAAAATGGCTGTAAAAAGGTAATGGAAAGGGCTAGAGGGCTGCAAATGGCAACAACATGTTGTTAAGAGCATGGCAAGTGATCTGCAAAGAAATGTGGATAGGGAAATAACTTAAAATAACATAAAAAAATAAAAATAAAATGCTGGAGGCCCCCTTCTCAGCAGAAGAGGTACAGGAAGTCATTAAGAACCTCAGAAACTCAACGGCACGATGCCGCACATATGGTGGGAATACCCCAGAATACGCAACTTTCTGGAAAAAATTATTAACTTTCATCAGGAGCCTGGGTGGGAGACAATGTGAAGGAACTGGAGTCACTGTCAGCAACCCAATCTACTATCGCCTGTACTTGTCCTGGCCTCAACATTCGTACAGCCTCATTAGGCGCGCCAAAATACCGCTGCAGGCTCTGTCGCCTACTCACACCTAAGGAAGGTGTTTCACTAGTGCGTGTAGCTGGCACAGATCGACCACGTCCTCTCCCTGCAACAGGAGCGCCACCAGCAGCACCACGACCCGGGCCACGTCCCCTTTTTGATGATCTCCTCATATTTTCAAAATGTCTGATCTCGCCCTAAATGGGTGTGTTTGTCAATAGCAGAATACACGTACAGTGTCTAAAGCGTTTATGAACACGCAGAAAATGCTATTGGGAAGAAAAAAAAACGCAAAATTTAATTTTTTTGCAATGTTTTTCCAATATCAGAATAAACGGATAGTGTCTAAAGCGTTTATGAAAACGCAGAAAATGCTATTGGGGAAAAAAAACACTGCAAAATTGAATTTTTTTGCAATGTTTTTCCAATATCAGAAATTAAAGTTTTTTGCAATATCAGAATACACGTATAGTGTCTACAGCGTGTATGTATGATGTATATATGAACACGCAGAAAATGCTATTGGGAAAAAAAAAAAAAAAGCAAAATTAAATTTTTATGCAATGTTTTTCCAATAGCAGAATACACACAGACTATGGTGTATCTCTTAGTATATGCAGTGTTGGTCCTAATGTTGCACTGAGCTTGCAGGTAAAACTTTTATATTTTGTCTGGCACTGGCCTCATGGCACTGTTAAAAGACTGTGCACTGCACCCCAGCCAGGGTACAATTGATTTAGGAATCTCTTAAATAATTCTCTCTGCCTCTTTCTCTTCTTTCCATAAGAAACTCCCTACTCTACACTAGCTATGTAGATCGCTCACTGATCTAACTAATTAGAAGCAAAGTTAAGGAATGCTGACTGCCTGACTGACTCACACTAACTCCTAAAATCCTCTCAGCAGCACAGGAACCTGTCTATAGCAGAATGATGCTGTGTGCTGTGTGTCTGGACTATATATAGAGGCTGGGTCACATGCTGCACTGCCCAATCACAGCCATGCCATTAGTAGGCATGGCTGTGATGGCTTCTAAGGGCACACTAGTGAAACGATCATCGATTGGCTGCCCTACAGCTGTTAAATTGGCGCCAATACAGCGCCGAACACCGGACCCGAACCCGAACTTACAGCCAATAGTTCGGGTCCGGGTCCCGAACACCCAAAAGTCCGGTACGGACCCAAACTTTACAGTTCGGGTTCGCTCAACCCTAGTGCCAACTGCTGCTGCTTTTGCAATTGTGCAGACCGACAAGGAGGGCAGGGGTGAAGACTGGGTGGAAGATGATGTGGAGGACGATGAGGTCCTCGACCCCACATGGAATCAACGCCATGCAGGTGACCAGTGTTCGGAGGAAGAGGCAGAGCCACCAGCACAGCAGAAGAGGGAGCAGGGTGCAAAAGCGGAGCGTCCGTCCCCTATACAGTACGTCTGCTACTGCCCAACGCAGCAAGGGACCGAGCACACCAAAGCCAGGTCCAAGGAGTTCCCTAGCATGGCAGTTCTTCAGACAATGTGCTGATGACAAGACACAAGTGGTTTGCATGCTGTGCAATCAGAGCCTGAAGTGAGGCATAAACGTTCTCAACCTGAGCACAACCTGCATGACCAGGCATCTAAGTGCAAAGCACGAGCTGCAATAGAGTAGACACCTCAAAAACCAAGAAAGGTCTCTAGCTCCTCCTGCTTCCTCTTCTGCTGCAGTCTCGGCCTCTTCATCCACCACTGTAGTAACAGTGGCACCTGCCAAACCGAGGATCTACCAGCAACACTACCACCTGGGTCACCAACCATCTCCACAATGTCCCATGGAAGCGTTCAGCTCTCTATCTCCCAAACACTGGAGCGGAAGAGGAAGTACCCCCCTAGCCACCCGCGATCCCTGGCCCTGAATGCCAGAATTTAAAAATTCCTCGCCTTTGAAATGCTGTCATTCCGTCTGGTCGAGACGCAGAGTTTTAAAAGCCTGATGGCATTTGGCTGTCCCACAGTACGTCGTGCCCAGCCACCACTACTTTTCCAGGTGAGCTATCCCTTCCCTGCACAACCAAGTGGGGGACAAAATCAGGCGTGCACTGCTCAACGCACATCTGTGGCAAGGACCACCTAACTACGGATGCGTGGACCAGTAAGCATGATCAGGGACGTTATATCTCCCTAACAGCACACTGGGTAAATGCAATGGTGTCTGGGCCTGAGGCGGATAGCAGTTTGGCACATGTCCTTCCACCACCGAGGATTGCAGGGCGCTTCAGTTTGCCTCCTGTTGCTAACTCCTTCTACTCCGCTTCCTCATCCTCTACCGCCTCCTCATCTGGTCAGCGTAACACCTTCACCACCAACTTCAGCACAGCCTGGGGTAAACAGCAGCAAACAGTTTTAAAACGTTCCTGTTTGGGGAAAAAAACCACACCGCGCAGGAGTTGTGGAGGGACATGGAACAACAGACCGATGAGTGGTTGGTGGCAGTGAGCCTCAAGCCCGGTCTGGTGTGCGATAATGGGCGAAATCTCGTAGCAGCTCTGGGCCTAGCCGATTTGACGCACATCACACCCCGATATGCCAGAGCTGCTGCAGAAAGTGCGGGCCGTCTGTGCGCACTTTCGGCGTTCTCGCCCTACTGCTGCTCGCCTGTCAGCGCTGCAACATAACTTCAGCCTTCCCGTTCACCGCCTCATATGTGAGGTGCCCACAAGGTGGAACTCCTCCTTGCACATGCTGGCCAGACTGTGCGAGCAGCAGCAGGCGATAGTGGAGTTCCAGTTGCAGCACGCACGCGTGAGTCGCTCTGCGGAACAGCACCACTTCACCACCAATAACTGGGCCTCCATGCGAGACCTGTGTGCCTTGTTGCGCTGTTTCGAGTACTCCACCAACATGGCCAGTGCCGATGACGCCGTTCTCATCGTTACTATACCAGTTCTATGCCTCCTTGAAAAAACGCTTCGGGCGAGGATGGAAGAGGATGTGGCACATGAGGAGGAAGAGGGATAATTTCCAAGGCTTTCAGGGCAGTCATTCACAAGTGGCTACGAGGGTGGGTTCCTGCACCAAATGCCAGGTACACAATTGTCCAGCAAGGGCACAGTTCTGGAGCATGACGAGGTGGAGGATGAGGAGGAGGAGATGGAGGAGGAGGAACCATGTTCACAGCAGGGTGGCACCCAGACCAGCTCATGGCCATCACTGGTGCGTGGCTGGGGGGATACAGAGGACACAGACGATACACCTCCCACAGAGGACAGCTTTTCGTTGCCTCTGGGCAGCCTGGCACACATGAGCGATTACATGCTGCAGTGTCTCCGCAACGACCGCCGAGTTGCCCACATTCTAACTGGTGCTGATTTCTGGGTGGCCACCCTGCTGGATCCCCGTTACAAGTACAGCGTACCGTCCTTAATTCCCTCACTGGAGCGCGATCATAAAATGCGCGAGTACAAGCGCACGCTGGTAGACGCGCTGCTGGTGGCATTCCCACCTGACAGCGGGGGTACGGTAGAAGCACAAGGCGAAGGCAGAGGAGGAGGAAGAGGTCGCCAACGCAGCTGGGGCACTGCCAGCACCTCAGAAGGCAGGGTTAGCATGGCCGAAATGTGAAAAGGCTTTGTCAGCATGCCACAACAACCAGCACCACCGGCTGAGATGTAATGTCTTAGCAGGAGGCAGCATTTCACCAACATGGTGGAGCAGTATGTGTGCACACGCCTACACGTACTGACTGACGGGTCTGCCCCCTTCAACTCCTGGGTCTCCAAATTGGGCACATGGCCTGAGCTTGCCCTTTACACCTTGGAGGTGCTGGCCTTCCCTGCAGCCAGTGTATTATCTGAACGTGTATTTAGCACGGCAGGGGTCGTTATCACAGACAAGCGCAGCCGCCTGTCCACAGCCAATGTGGACAAGCTCACGTTCATTAAAATGAACCAGGCATGGATCCCACAGGATTTGTCCGTACATTGTGCAGAATAGACACGTATACCAGTGTTCTGACAAAAACTGTCTGGCCATCGGATAGTGTCCGGCACTTGCGCAGTACGGAGGACAAGGAGATTCCGAAAATCTCTGAAGATGAATGGCGCCTGCGCTGTGAGTTCAGGTTCAAGCCCCCCTATCTAAGTGGACATACGGTAGCACATAGTAACAGGGCCCCTTCGCTCGCCACGCTTTGGGCACAGCCTCGTTTCGCTCAGCTTGAACCTCGGATATTGGGGCTTGAACCTGGACTCACCGCGCAGGCGCCGTTCATCTTAGGAGATTTTCGTAATCCCCTTGTCCTCCGTACTGCGCAAGCGCAGTACAGGGCGGACACTATTCGATGGGGGACAGAATTCGACACATCACGGGCCTTACCGAGCCATTGTTGTAATTTTGATCTTTCTCACTCTTTTGGGGTGTACCCTAATTTAAAAATAAAATGTAATTAAAAACAAAAACCAGTGTTGGCTACCTCGTCCTCCTCCACCGCCGCTTCCACCTACACCGCCACATCCACCGCCACCAAACTCCATATGGACCTCGTCCTCCTAGGTCAAGATTATTATTTTTTATTTTTTTAATTTCAAAGTATTTTATTTTCCCCACTAGCTTATCCATTAAATTTAATATTTTTTTCCAGAAAGGGCGTATTCTGGGGCATTCCCACCATATGTGTGGCATTGTGACGTTGAGTTTATGAGGTTCTTAATGACTTCCTGTACCTCTTCTTCTGAGAAGGGGGCCTCCAGCATATTATTTTTATGTATTTTATGTTATGTTAAGTTATTTCCCTATACACATTTGTTTGCAGAGCACTATTGTAATGCTCTTAACCACTTGCCGACCGCCTCCTGTACATATACGTCGGCAGAATGGCACGTACAGGCAAAACCCTGTACCTGTACGTGCCTGCCTTCCAGCGGGTAGGGGGGTCCGATCGCCCCCCCGCGTCGGCAGAGGCGGTCGGCTTCGCTTCAGGAGTGATCCGAGATGAGGGGGCGGCCAGTGATTTCTGGCCACCCCCTCGTGATCGCTCCTGGCGAATGAGAAGCTTCCCCTGCCTGTGTATTGTAAAATGTCACACTCCTCGTGTTGGTCTTTTTGACCGGGACGCCGAGGAGTGAACACATTCCAAGTAAGTGCACAAACAGTACACTGACACCAGGACACGTAGGCACGCATTTCACCCCCCAGTCACCCCCCAGATCACCCCCTGCCCCCCCCCCCCCAGTCACAGTGTCACTGATTGCAGTGATCATTTATTTACTGATCACTGCATTTAGTTTCAGTTGTGACTGTAAAAACTGCCAGGGCAGTTAGCTTTAGGCCAAGGCCTACCCCCTTAATAAAGGTTTAACCCCTTGATTGCCCCCCAGGTAACCCTTTCACCCCCTTTTGCCAGTGTCACTAAGCAATCTTTTTTCTGATCGCTGCATTAGTGTCACTGGTGCCGCTAGGTAGCCAGTTATTTTTTTAGGCTAACCGCCAGATTTATATAGGTTCATAAATAGGTTTATAGGTTAGGTACCCCCATATTACAACCTAAATTTTGGTGGAATGGGAGGAAGAAAAGGGAGAAAACAGCCCCCGGTCAGGATGAACATTAGCACACGTTCCTCCCAAGATGGCCGCCGCTCCACCATGCTACAAACGCCTTTCTCCTCTACACCGGAGCTCTTTGGTGACCATCTGGACCCCTCACTACCACCATCCCCTGGGACTTCAGCCCCTTCAGCACCCTCGGCCCACCCCGCTCCTAGCGATGACGGCTTCGGGTAAGGGACAGAACCAGGGCCTACCCTGCTTGATGTTCTCAAAATCCTGAAGGTAAACCATTCTGATATTATGGGGAAGGTGGAGGAACTAAAGCTGGACATTACCATAATGCGCCAGGACATGCATAAGGTCAGGGACCGGGTCGCTGAGACGGAACGCTGCATTAGTGACCTGGAAGACACTGTAGGCCCGGCCCTGCCTGTACTGAAAACCCATGGCACCAGAATTCAATCGTTGGCAGATAAGATCGACGATTTGGAAAATCGTCTACGCAGGAACAACCTGCGCCTGGTGGGCCTCCCAGAACGGGTCGAGGGTGCGGACCCGGTATCCTTCTTAGAATGCTGGTTTACCCAGGAATTTGGCAAAGACTGCCTGTCCCCATGCTTTGTGATTGAACGGGCCCACAGGGTCCCTGGGAGACCGCTCCCTGCTGGCAACCATGGTTATCCGTCTCCTAAATTATAAGGACAGGGACGCTATCCTGAGGGCTGCCCGCATAAAGGGAAGCCTGAAAATCAACAACGCATCGATCTCCCTCTTCCCAGATTACTCCCCAGAAGTCCGTGCTGCGAGAGCCAAGTATCAACAGAAGTTGAGAGAACAGACCATACAATACTCCATGCAATTTCCTGCGACGCTGTAAGTCGTCCACCAGGGCCAAGTGCACTTTTTCCAGAACCCTGCTACTGCACTTTCCTGGTATGAATCCCTGTACCAATCAGGCCGCGCATCTGAGCGACCACCTGCAACCTGATTGGGGTATCCCCCGCACTGGATATAATGCCACTTCATTCTCTTTTCCTCGCCCCAATCGGGGGTTCTTTGTGTCTATGGCAGGTACCTTATTCTACAGCTCGACAAGAGGCTACGGATCTTCATGTGGAAGATTGAGTTGCTGCAGTTTTTTGTTCCCTGATCGTTGACTGATCGAAGTTGTTTGCTGACTTGCCTGTATTGGCCATGTTCCTAGTGTCTACTAGAAGTTTCGGGACAAAGCCGGCCCCTTGTTCTTGGGGCACGGCAGGGGTAGTAACGGAATCAATGTGGATTTCAACTGGTAATGTATGTGTAATGGTATGTGTGTTTGCATGGATGGTGGTTGTGTGTTTGTGTGCATGGGTACTCTTTTTCTCCTGCTCCCCCCCAGTGTTGGATTGCAGCCGTGCTGGTGACAAGTGTCTAAATTGTGCCATCATATATGGGCCCCTTTTTAACCCCCCGCCATGTCTATGATCACATGCATCTCCTGGAATGTCCGGGGGTTAAATTCTAAATTTAAAAGAGCATCCTTATTTGAATTTCTCAAACCGCATAAGCCACAGATACTATGCCTGCAGGAGACACATCTCCTAGGCTCCAAAATACTTGCTTTGAAAAAACACTGGGTGTCACAGGGGTATCACTCCACGTACTCTAATTATGCTAGGGGAGTCTCTGTCCTCATAAGGAAGGAACTCCCTTTCTTCTGTGACCAGGTAGTTATTGACCCGAAGGGTCGGTATGTTTTTTTACTGTGTAAAATCCACGCCACCCCATTGCTTTTAGTGGTAGTATACGCCCCCCCCCCCCTCTGTCACGGCTGCAGTCTTTACTGATTTAAGTTTACAGTTTTCTAAGTTGCCGGGTCTGCCTACCCTTGTGTTGGGGGATTTCAACTCTGTACTGGACCCTGGTCTGGACAGATTGAGGCCCCTCTAATATGAATCCAAGCTATTTAGCCAATGGTGTGCCTCCTTTGGTTACGTCTACCTTTGGCGGCGTGGCCATCCACTGACAAAAGAGTACTCCTGTCAATCCAGAACGTATGGTACTCTTTCCAGGCTGGATTATGCCCTGGGAACCTCTGATATGGTCCCTTATGTTAAGTCGGTCGCATACCTTTCACAGACAATCTCAGACCATTCAGCCCTTAGGATAGATTTAGTGGTGGGCCATCGACCCTCTTTTTGGCAGTGGAGACTCAGCCCCTGCTGGATCTCCACCCCCGAAGTACAGGACCCGGTTGGACAGGACATGTCCCACTTTTGGGCGGATAATGAAGGATCTGCCTCCTTGGAGACTGCTAGGGCCCAGTACTCTGCGTCCCCCACCCTGGACTCCCATGGGGTCCTGGTGGGGGGGCATAGGGCCCTGGATCTCCACAGGGTGGATGTAACGCAGAAACAACAGAGATGTCTGACGGCCAGGCTGCTTGAACACAGTCGGAAAAATGGTAAGATGTTAGCATATCTCTCCCGCATGGACTATGTTGATAGGACTATTCTGCAAATCCAGGTGCCGGACGGCTCCATCGCTTCAGACCCTATGACCATTAATCTAACTTTTAAATCCTTCTATGAGGATCTATATTCATCCCAGCCCTCTCCACCTGAATGGGAATCTCTGGGTTTCTTTGAATCTCTCCAGTTCCCTGTACTGGAGGACTCACATAAATCTATTTTAAATGAAACTTTGACAGTAGACGAAATTACCACTGCCATATACTCACTCCCCCCGAACAAAACTCCTGGATTGGATGGCTTGCCCTCTGAATGGTACAAACACTATGCTAAAGACTTGGCACAGAAATTACACTCTCAGTTCAGGCAGGCAATGGAGGAGGGCACTGATTGTGGTAATTCCCAAGCCTGACAAAGATCCATTGAAATGCGGCTCATACCGTCCAATCTCCTTACTCAATAGCGATGTTAAGATATTGGCTAAGGTACTGGCAGTCAGACTGCAAAAGGTTATCCTACATCTTATCCATAGGGACCAGACTGGATTCATGCCTGTAAAGAGTACATACGACAACATTAGACGATTGTTCATACATATTCATAGAGCTGACACTGAGCATAAAAGTGGCCTAGTGTTATCACTTGACGTAATGAATGCCTTTGATACTGTGAATTGGACCTTTTTGTGGGAAGTCATGCACCGAATGGGTTTTAGTCACCAATTTATTAAATGGGTTCGCCTGCTGTACACCAATCCCAGGGCAAGAATATGTACTAACAAAGATGTGTCGGATGTCTTTTCTTTACACAGGGGAACACGGCAGGGCTGCCCACTCTCGTCACTCCTGTTTGCACTTGCCATAAAGCCTTTGGCTCTGGCAGTGCGGCAGACGACGTCGGTGGGCAGCATCTGTTATGGTAATTTTAAAGAGAAGATATCACTATATGCTGATGATGTGCTAATATACCTTGATGGCACAGAACAGTCCTTTAAATCTTTAATGGAAGTGGTGGAGGAGTTTGGGAAGGTCTCGGGACTAAAGGTGGGCTGGGACAAGTCTGTTGCTTTTCCCATAGGCCCCAAACAGAATTATATTTACTTATCTCACTCTAAACTGTCAGTCAGATCCACGTTTAAATATTTGGGCATTTACATTAATGCAGACTTGTCCCTTTTTGAATCTCTTAACATTGCTCCAATTGTTACACACATGGAGACCAGGTTGCAAACTTGGGCCTCATTACCTTTGAATTTGATAGGGCGGGTGAACATATTTAAAATGATATACCTACCTAAATTTTTATATGCCTTTAGGGCATCCCCTATTTTTCTCTACAAAAAACTCTTCAAAAGAATAGACTTGTTATTATCCTCCTTCCTCTGGCAGGGGACTAACCCCAGAATAGCGAAGGCTTCCCTCCAGGCCCCTAAGGGGGATGGGGGACTGGCCTGCCCAAACTTGCGACACTATTTTATAGCAGCCCAACTAACCTATGTCTATGAATGGTTCCAGGAGGCCTCTACATCCTGCTCTACCTATCTACTGCAGGCACTTGCTGGCCTAGGGACCCCACTTGTAGATATTGTGCATAGATCTTTACCAAAACGATGCTCCCGCGGTTCCCCGATAGAAGTAAGTTGGTTGGCCTGGCATGAAGGGAACAAGACATTTTCAGAAATGGGGGGGGGGGTCTCACCGTAAAGCCCCCCTAATGGCATAACCCCAATCTTCTAAAGCTCATGGGTCACCCCGATGCATTGTGGAGGACACGGCTGGGCATTACCCATGCCGCCCACATTTTTCTCAATAATGAATTTATCTCTTTTGAAGTCCTAAAAGCTAACAGTGGATCATCAAATAAATTCTATTTCAAATATCTTCTCATACGACACGCTGTCCGTGTGCAATTTCACGGTCTGACCCTTGAGCTTGCTGAATCCCCACTCGAGGCATTGATGTCGTGTTCTGACATTACGAAACTAGTCACAACCATCTACTCCCGACTGCAGACGGGGGGGAGTTCTCCCTTCCGTGCTGCACAGCGGAAGTGGATGGTCGACATCCCTGGGCTTTCAGAGGAGGGGTGGGAAGAGGCCTCCGAGGCCTGTTTCTTGGATATTGTTGGGTCTAACGACCAATATATACAGTTCAAATTTATTCATCAACTCCATTACACGCCGGCTTGTCTGGCTCGCATGGGTTATGATTCAGGGGCCTCCTGCCCTAGATGTAATTGCACTAATGCTGGTTATGTACACATGTTTTGGTCCTGCCCGGCCCTCTCTGGGTTCTGGGTGGACCTATTTTCTTTTTTTGAAAACAAGCTATGCCTAGTGACCCCCCGCACTGTTGAGGTGGGGCTCCTGGGCACCCTTAATGACCACATACCCAGAACCCACAAACGGACCCTAGTCCGCTTGATACTCTTTTATGCTAGAAAACTGATATTACTACAATGGAAGAGTGTATCTGCTCCCAATATCCAACTGTTGTATCGCATGATAAACAAAGTGGTACCAATCTTTAACCTGTAGCTGACCGCCCACTGTCAAATGACGGCGGAGCGGTGCAGCTATTGTGGCGGGCCGCCCTCATATGACGGCACTCGCTTTTTGGCCACTAGGGGGCGCGCGCGCGTGCCCGCCGCGTAGCTGGGGACACGATGCGCGTGCCCGGCGGCCGCGATGTCCGCCAGGCACCTGCGATTGCCCGGTAAGTGAGCAGGACGTGGATCTGTGTGTGTAAACACACAGATCCACGTCCTGTCAGAGGAGAGGAGGCCGATGGTGTGTCCCTTGTACATAGGGATACCGATCGGTCCCCTCCCCCAGTCAATCCCCTCCCCCCACAGTTAGAATCACTCATATAGGGAACATATTAACCCCTGCAGCGCCCCCTAGTGTTAACCCCTTCCCTGCCAGTCACATTTATACAGTAATCAATGCATTTTTATAGCACGGATCGCTGTATAAATGTGAATGGTCCCAAAAATGTGTCAAAAATGTCCGATATGTCCGCCGCAATGTCGCAGTCATGATACAAATCGCAGATCGCCGCCATTACTAGTAAAAAAAAAATAATAATAAAAATGCTATAAATCTATCCCCTATTTTGAAGACGCTATAACTTTTGCGCAAACCAATCAATATACGCTTATTGCGATATTTTTTTTTTACCAAAAATATGTAGAAGAAAACGTATCGGTCTAAACTGAGGAAAAATAAAAAATAAAATAAAAAATTGGATATTAATTATAATAAAAAGTAAAAAATATTATGTTTCAAACTTGTCGCTCTTCTTTGGTTTATAGCGCAAGAAATAAAAACCGCAGAGGTGATCAAATACCACCAAAATAAAGCTCTATCTGTGGGGAAAAAATGATAAAAATGTTATTTGGGTACAGCGTTGCATGACCGCGCAATTGTCATTCAAAATGCGACAACGCTAAAAGCTGAAAAATGGCTTGGTCAGGAAGGAGGTGTTCGTGCCTGGTAGGCAAGTAGTTAAACTAATCTATAAAGGAAGGGCCTGTATAGTCCAGTGAAAATCTCAGTCAAATACTCTCGATACACTTTTGGTTTTAGTTTTTTCCTCCGTTGAGGAACTGGGACATTTATGAGGCCATGTGGCCACAAGCTGTAAGCCTTATTAGGCTTGAATATTATTTCGAGACTCTATTGTTTATACTGCCGCTTCACAGTGTAATACTGGTAATTTGTTACTGAATACAAGACAATAATGTGTAAGCGTGTATGTTGATATGTTCTGTAATTTTTTCTCTGTTTATTGGAAAACCAATAAACATAAATTAAAAAAAAAAAAAAGGTCAGGCGTACCCGATCCTGATCTTCTGCTGTTGTTGAGATGCAAGAACCGCAGGTCTCTCGTATGGAGCAGAGAAGTACTAGTGCCGCCATTCCTTCTGGTGAACTGGCAAGCACCAGCGGCCTAGTACACCCTGGATGTACATCCAGCACTGCAGTATCACGTGGTGACGTGGCGAGTCCCATAAGTGCAGTTCAAGCTGGCGAGGTGGCAAGCACAAGTAGTGTCCCGCTGCCACCAAGAAGACAAAGGCAGGCCCGTCGATCACATAGTGTCCTTCCTGCAGAATTTGCCAATCCTGATTGGGTGCCCACTACTTCTGCAGAACCTGTACTTCCCCCATTCACTGGCCAACCCAGTATTCAGGTGGAAACAGCTGATTTTAAGCCATCCGATTTTTATTTGCTGTTTTTCACGGAAGATCTCTATAGATCTATTGTGGACCAAAGTAATATATATGCTGGTCAATACATCGCCGCTAATCCCCAGTCGTCTTCCCTTGCCAGAGATTGGAAACCAATTACGGTTTCCAAATTTAAGTCCTTTCTGGGCCTTTCCCTCAACATGGGCATACGTAAATTCCCGACTCTGAGGACTTATCGGTCCACCTCACCAGTCCACCATATGCCCGTGTTCTCTGCCTCCATGTCCAGGGCACGATACAAACAGATCTTGCGGTTCTCCTCGTGGAGACCTTGAATTTGATCGGCTCTACAAAATTCGGCCCCTCATAAACCACTTCAACCAATGTTTTGCAGATTAGTTTACTCCCAATCAAGTTGTCTGCGTTGATGAGTCCCTGATTAAGTTTTCTGGCCGCTTGTCTTTCAAACAGTACCTTCCCAGCAAGCATGCCAGATATGGGGTCAAGCTCTATAAGCTCTGTGACAGGGCAACAGGCTATACATGGAGCTTTTCGGTTTATGAGGGAAAAGATAGTTACGTAGAGCCGGAGAACTGTCCAGATTACATAGGAGCGCTGGCAAGATAGTGTGGAACTTGGTGTCACCCTTATTCGGAAAGGGGTTGGGTTCCATTGTTACCCACACCTACATCCGACCTTTGTCTGATTATTAGTGTGTTTCAATCAATATTTTCTCTGGTAGTTGATATATTATGCTTTTTTGTTTATGTGCTCATTTTTTGTAGATGTGTACAAATTTATTTTGTGTATTTAATAATAAAACTTTTGTACTTTTCATATATATACTAGTTTTGATACATTGTTTTTCTCTTATCCAACACTTTTTTCTCTCTACCCACACTATCCCTTGGGGCCATTCACAGTAGTTTATTCGGAAAGGGGTACCACATGTACGTGGACAATTATTACACAAGCGTGCCACTGTTTAGTCACTTGTTTGATCATCAGATTGGAGCATATGGCACCGCGCGACCTAATCGCCGGGGCTTTCCCCAGCGGCTTGTAGATTCCCCTCTTAGGCTGGGGAAGAGAGCCTGCTTTCAGTGTAATAATTTGCTCGCTGTGAAGTGGAGGGATAATAAGAATGTTTTCGTTCTTACCTCCCTTCATGCAGAAATGACAGTCCAAATGCGTACGGCGGCTGGTGTTGTTGAGAAACCCCTCTGTGTCCACGAATATAACCAAAATATGGGAGGGGTGGATCTCAACGACCAGTTGTTGGCGCCGTATCTAGTTGCCCATAAGGCTAGACGCTGGTACAAAAAAGTGTCTATTTATTCCAATTGGCTTTACTGAACGCTCATGTGCTATACGGAGCTTCAGGCGGGACTTTACCCTTCCTTGAATTCCAGGAAGAGGTTGTCACAGACCTTCTGTTTCCAGACGGTTCTGCACCTCACCATTCCCAACCAAATGCAGTTAGCCGGCTGTATGAGAGGCATTATCCTTATGTCCTCCCGAGTACCCCTACCCAACGAGCCCCCCAAAGAAGATGTCATGTCTGTAGCAAGCGCGGATATAGGCGTGACACCCGTTATTATTGTCCACGCTGTCCTGACAATCCTGGTCTTTGCATTGGTGAATGTTTTGAACGCTACCACTCACTAGTGAAGTATTAGCGTAGGGTACAGAATTTCACAGGCTAGGATACACTTTCACATGGTCTCAAGAATGCCATCGCATTTTGAGACCTGACCGTTACAGTTAAAATTATGGTTACAAAAAAAAAGTGTAAAAAAAATTAATATAAAAAAAAAGTGCAACCCCCCCCCCAAAAAAAAAATATAAAATAAAAAACCAAAAATAGTTGCTGTTTTATTCTTCTCTCTCTCTCTCTCTCTCTCTCTATTCTCTCTCTATTGTTGCTCTTTTTTTACTGTATTCTATTCTGCAATGTCTTATTGTTTTATCATGCTTGCTTTTCAGGTATGTAATTTTGTCATTCTTTACTGTTTACTGTGTTTTATTGTTAACCATTTTTTTGTTTTCAGGTGCGCCATTCAGCTGCAGCGCGGATTTATTTATCTTGACAGCAACAGCGTTTGCTCCCACGATACATAAAGCCGTGACTCCAGTTCTGTCGGAGGTGATTTCACCACCACAGTTTTAAAAAAAAGAGCATATATGCTGAAGCGGAGGAGCGATTTGCTCCTAATGCCACGTACATACAGTCGAAATTCCGACGGAGGCTTGCCCGTGGAAAAGTCCGACCATGTGTACGTGGCATAACTTTTTTGCGGGAGGATGCCCCCATGCTTCGGCATATATATATTTTAGGCACCGGTTGCGTTAAAAAAATGTTTAATTTTTTACTATGTTTTTTTTTGGTATTTGCTTTGCAGGCATGGTATGGTAAGGTCTTACTGTTATACTGTAATGTTACTTTGTTTTAATGTTAACCATAATTTGCTTAGCAGGTACGCCATTCAGTTTCAGCGCGGATTTATTTATCTTGACAGCAACAGCGTTTGCTCCCACGATACATAAAGCCGCGACTCCAACGCTGTAGGAGGTGATTTCACCACCACAGTTAAAAAAAAAGAGCATATATGCCGAAGCATGGGGGCAGCAGGGGCGGAGGAGCGATTTGCTCCTAATGCCACATACATCCGGTCGAAATTCTGACGGAGGCTTGCCCGTGGAAAAGTCAGACCGTGTGTACGCGGCATAACTTTTGCGGGAGGATGCCCCCATGCTTCGGCATATATAAATGGTGCATGTATGCCCATCATTAGAAGTGGGTGGATGAAGGGAGGTATTCTAATGGTGGGCATACCCACCAATCAATCTTTTTTTTTTTTTTCGTTCAGCCAAGAGGCTGCATGAAAAAAAAAAGATTACAATATATGTCCAGTATGTTGCTGGACTTTGAATGGTTATACCAGAATGATGCCTGCAGGTTTAGGTATCATCTTGGTATCATTCTTTTCAGCCAGTGATCGGCTTTCATATAAAAGCAATTCTAGCGGGTAATTAGCCTCTAGACTACTTTTACAAGCAGTGGGAGGGAATGTCCCCCCTCCCGGATATAAACAGCGACATTGGGAAATTGGGGAAAGCGTTTTATCACACCGATCTTGGTGTGGTCAGATGCTTTGAGGGCAGAGGAAAGATCTAGGGTCTAATAGACCCCAATTTTTTTCAAAAAAAGAGTACCTGTCACTGCCTATTGCTATCATAGGGGATATTTACATTCCCTGAGATAACAATAAAAATGATAACAAAAAAAAATAATGGAAGGAACAGTTTAAAAATAAAATAAAAAAGCTAAATAAATGAAAAATAAATAAATAAATAAAAGCACCCCTGCCCCCCCTTCTCTCGCGGAAAGGCGAACACAAGCGTCGGTCTGGCGTCATATGTAAACAGCAATTGCACCATGCATGTGAGGTATCACCGCGAAGGTCAGATCGAGGGCAGTCATTTTAGCAGTAGTCCTCCTCCGTGAATCTAATCTGGTAACCTGTAAAGGCTTTTAAAAATGTATGTAGTTTGCCGCCACTGCGTGTTTGTGCGCAATTTTAAAGCATGTCGTGTTCGGTATCCATGTATTCGGCCTAAGATCATCTTTTTTATTTCATCAAAAATTTGAGCAATATAGTGTGTTTTAGAAAAGATATTAAATGTTGCGCTCGGAAGATGGTATACGTGTACACTCACTCTTACATAGTATTTGCATACATGCAAGTTATAATGAAAGTATCCATATAAATCTTAAATAAGATAAAACAATATATAAAATTATATATAAAAGAACAGTAATAAAAAATATTCCTAGATGAGGTGATGGTGATCCTGTTTGGAAATAGGTAAGCCGCGCTTGGGAGAAAAAGAGAGTGTGAGGGAAAAGGTTGAGGGAAAATGCAACCAATGAATAAGAGAGTTCTAAAAAATAAAAAATAAAAAATATATAGAGGCTGCTGCTAAAAAGTGGGATACTACACACTAAGCAAATATACAGTGGGGTAAAGCTGCGCCAATGTAAAAAGAAAATGAACATAAAAAAATGTGTAAACCATAATAAACATATTAAACATATAGAAATTCTCATACAGAACAGTCCAGATAAAAATGAATTAGTCCAGAACGATTCCTCTAAGCATCAGACATGGGGTAAATTAAATCAACCAATCCAGCATGTTCAAAGATAACACCTCCGTGCTCGTGCTAAGGGCATCCACTGTGACATGAAAAAAACGGTGCTTTATCCCGACCATGCTGCAGGGCCACAGAAGAAATTCCACGTTGCGCTGAGCTTTTCATTCCCAGTAGAAGCAAGCATGTGGCAGCCAGCCATGTTTTTTTTTCATCTGGAGGTCCCAGATGAAAAAAAAACATGGCTGGCTGCCACATGCTTGCTTCTACTGGGAATGAAAAGCTCAGCGCAACGTGGAATTTCTTCTGTGGCCCTGCAGCATCAAATGGATTATACTAGGATGTGGCTGGCTATCTAGTCTGTGAACGGATCTCAGGACGGATCCCTCCCCTCCTTCCCTGTTTGCATTTGGATTATTTTCCTCCCTGGAGTGGCCGTTAACCCTACCTACGCTGGTCTACTGGATACACTACAAGCTTATATCCAATGCTCGATTATCTATACCTTCTGGTAAGCCTCCCACTTATTAGGTGGTCGGGATAAAGCACCGTTTTTTTCATGTCACAGTGGATGCCCTTAGCACGAGCACGGAGGTGTTATCTTTGAACATGCTGGATTGGTTGATTTAATTTACCCCATGTCTGATGCTTAGAGGAATCGTTCTGGACTGATCCTGTTTGGTCGGCGTCAATGCCTATTGAAAGGAGGCTTACCAGAAGTCACAGACTAAATGAGACGTACGCCTCATAAGTCGTGACAAGCTTTATGAAGGGTTCCCGGATCCCTATTCCACGGGTGGTTTCCAGATGGTATGCGCGTAAAAGGGCAAAGGGGATGCGGTCATCAAAATCTCCAATAGCATACGGTCATATTTGGAAAAAGAGAACTCGCATAGTGTGATACCGTAAAAATACTTTTAATGAGGTAAAACAGATTAAAAACACTCACATTATAGAAGTAACATTCAGGCTCATAGAATCGTGATGAATATCAAATAGTGCTGCTGCTGTAGTCCATCCGACGCGTTTCGTCCTCAGGGACTTCGTCTGGGGTGTGGACTACAAGCCTCAGCAGTGCATTTAAATAGGGAGAGTGACCCCAATCAGTTTGTGGAATTGCGTGACCTTTCCAGACCGGAAGTTGACCTCACTTCCGGTCCGGCGGTAATATGCTCTTATATTTTTGAAAATAAGTGCAGTTAGTGCCTAAAATATATTACAGATAATGGGGATTAGCTTTATAATGCGAAAAACATGATATGGGTTGCGATTTAAGGAGAGACACAGTGAGGTGTCATCTCCTGGGTTAAATCCGTTGGTTTGCGGCGGTGGAACGCACCGCAAACGTGGCGTGCGTGACGTCATGACGTCATTTCCGCTGCCGCTGGTTAAGCTTATGTGAGGTCCAAGCCTCAATGTGGAGAGGGGCGGAAAGGGGCGGAGCGGCCGCACGCAACTATAGCACGTCGCGGCCGCTCCGAATGACATGTAGGAGCCCTTACTGATAGGAAGGACGGCATTACAGCCCCCTAGTGCGCATGCGCCGCACGCAGTCTCATATTGCTGACAGTACTAGATGTGGATCTTAGGGGATTGATATCTCAATGTGGGCATGGCCTGGCTTAAAAAAATGGACGTATAATGGACGTGTAAAAAGGGAAAGAATGTATAAAATAACAAGATAAAAACAAGGGCAGGACAAACGGAGAGGAGTCACTCCATTTTCAATGACCCATGCATTAACCTGTATACATACATATATACATGTGTGCAAATTGTTATACATCTTATAGACATATATAGAAAGTGGAGATTTAAGATATATAAAAAGGAGGTGGTGATAAATGGAAACCGCGGGCGGTTGGATATGCGTTAAAAAACAGGCCAAATCCATGTGTATATAAAATATGTAGAATTATATAAAACCATATATGTATGAACATGTAAAAACATGGATTCATAAAACATATAAAAAAGTTTTTTTATATTTTTTTAAAAAAGTTTTTTTTTTATAAAATTACACATAAAAGTTTCCATAAAGCTCCAATATATATAAGAGAAAATATTATTAAAAAAATCTCTTAAAATCTCCAGAGTAAAATAGAGTAAAATAAAATAAAATATATGTATATATATAAGCCGTAAAACCTCGCCTTTGCTACTAGAGATTGTGTGTAAAACTCCATTTTAAACCGCAAGGAAAGAGATTTTTTAATCCCCCGAGCCCCCCGTATTCCCATTATTTATTATTTACCAAA
This sequence comes from Lithobates sylvaticus, assembly GCA_028564925.1. Lineage (NCBI taxonomy): Eukaryota > Metazoa > Chordata > Amphibia > Anura > Ranidae > Lithobates > Lithobates sylvaticus. Next base: position 30,622,544 of record CM053029.1, on the reverse strand, counting down.
GATTCACAAAGATACAACAAACCCTCCTGGACGACCGATCATCAGTGGCATTGATTCTGTAACGTCCAGGATCGGTAAATATATAGATCATTTTTTACAGCCAATAGTTAAAAAAATTCCTTCTTACCTCAAAGATTCTAAGCATGTTATCAATAAACTTACTTCCCTGAATATTGACAATGATTACATCATGGCCACTGCTGATGTAGCATCACTATATACATGCATAGCACACTCCAAGGGCCTAGAAGCAGTGAAAATTTTTCTAGAAAGGGAGAATACCTTAATACGTACCCAAACTAACTTTATTATAGAATTATTGAACTTTGCCACCCATCATAACTACTTCTGGTTCGACGGACGCTTCTATTCACAGGAAAAAGGGGTGGCCATGGGTGCCAAGTTTGCCCCAAGCCTGGCAAACATATTTATGGCCAAATGGGAAGAGGATGTCGTCTATGCCATGGAAAGACCTCAACTGATACTCTGGGCACGATATATTGACGACATCCTCCTCCTATGGAATGGCACCTCAGAGTCATTAGAATCTTTCTTCACGTCTCTCAATGATAATGATAGAGGTATAGCCCTCACATTCGAATCAAGTAAAACCAAGATACATTTTTTAGACTTGGAAATTACAATAAAGGAACGCAAGTTTGAACTTGGCATATACTTCAAACCTACAGATCGCAATGGCTACATACCAATTGACAGCTGTCACCATAAAGCATGGTTGCGATCTGTACCTAAGAGTCAGTTTTTGCGATTACGCAGAAACTGCACAGATGTTACCAGATTCAAAGAACAGGCTAACATTGAGAGACTGTTTTAAAGAAAAAGGTTATAATATGGATGAAGTAGATCAAGACCTAAACAGAGTTTTAGAAGTCGATCGGGCAACACTTATTATAATATAATAGATAAACCGAGCCAGCCTCATAATGACAATTTCAGATGGTCTTTTCTAACATCATATTCAATTCAACACAGGCAAATCAAATCTATCTTTGAGCGACATTGGGGCATCCTCAGGAACGACAAAATTCTTGGTAACCTTATACCTGATAGAGCAAAAGTCATCTATAAGGGAGCTCCATCTCTCAACAGTCAAATCGCTCCAACAATCATTAATCCACCTGTGAGGCCCTCTTTTTTCCATAATCTTACAGGCTACTACCCTTGCAAAAAATGCACAGTGTGTCACTTTAACATAAGCGGCAGACAAAACACCAAGGAATTCGAATCTTCAGTTACTAGGCAAAAGTTTCCAATTAAAAACTTCTGTACTTGCTCCACAACCCATGTTGTATATCTCATCACATGTCCGTGTTCAAAACAGTATGTAGGACGCACTATACGTTCCTTCACGACACGAGTCACGGAACATATCACTAAGATTAAAAGCGGTAGCACAAAACATACAGTCCCGAGGCACTATCGAGAGTATCACAATCGAGATCCTCGTGGCACACAGTTTTTAATTATAGACAAATTCACTGCACCATGGAGGGGCGGAGCTAAGACTAGAGGGGTATCAAAACTGGAAAAATATTGGATATATCAGTTACAATCCCACTCCCCGTTGGGTATGAACGTGGAGTGGGACATTAACGCCTTTATAAACAAGGCCTGATCATCCTTCCACGTCCCCCGTTTTTAATATACGCTATAGTAGCCCCCCATTTTCTTTTAATCCCAACCCGCTACATGTTGATTCATAACTATTACAACTCTTTCACCAGCTGCTGCTTTTAAATGTTTTAAAATTATTGTATCTCCATATATAAACCATAGTATTAACCCGCTTTTATTGTTTTTACACACAATCTCTAGTAGCAAAGGCAAGGTTTTATGGCTTATATATATATATACATACATATATTTATTTTATTTTACTCTATTTTACTCTGGAGATTTTAAGAGATTTTTTAAATATTATTTTCTCTTATATATATTGGAGCTTTATGGAAACTTTTATGTGTAATTTTATAAAAAAACTTTTTTATATGTTTTATGAATCCATGTTCTTACATGTTCATACATATATGGTTTTATATAATTCTACATACTTTATATACACATGGATTTGGCCTGTTTTTTAACGCATATCCAACCGCCCGCGGTTTCCATTTATCACCGCCTCCTTTTTATATATCTTAAATCTCCACTTTCTATATATGTCTATAAGATGTATAACAATTTGCACACATGTATATATGTATGTATACAGGTTAATGCATGGGTCATTGAAAATGGAGTGACTCCTCTCTGTTTGTCCTGCCCTTGTTTTTATCTTGTTGTTTTATACATTCTTTCCCTTTTTACACGTCCATTATACGTCCATTTTTTTAAGCCAGGCCATGCCCACATTGAGATATCAATCCCCTGAGATCCACATCTAGTACTGTCAGCAATATGAGACTGCGTGCGGCGCATGCGCACTAGGGGGCTGTAATGCCGTCCTTCCTATCCGTAAGGGCTCCTACATGTCATTCGGAGCGGCCGTGACGTGCTATAGTTGCGTGCGGCCGCTCCGCCCCTCTCCGCCCCTCTCCACATTGAGGCTTGGACCTCACAAAAGCTTAACCAGCGGCAGCGGAAATGACGTCATGACGTCACGCACGCCACGTTTGCGCTGCGTTCCACCGCCGCAAACCAACGGATTTAACCCAGGAGATGACACCTCACTGTGTCTCTCCTTAAATCGCAACTCATATCATGTTTTTCGCATTATAAAGCTAATCCCCATTATCTGTAATATATTTTAGGCACTAACTGCACTTATTTTCAAAAATATAAGAGCATATTACCGCCGGACCGGAAGTGAGGTCAACTTCCGGTCTGGAAAGGTCACACAATTCCACCAACGGATTGGGGTCACTCTCCCTATTTAAATGCACTGCTGAGGCTTGTAGTCCACACCCCAGACGAAGTCCCTGAGGACGAAACGCGTCGGATGGACTACAGCAGCAGCACTATTTGATATTCATCACGATTCTATGAGCCTGAATGTTACTTCTAAAATGTGAGTGTTTTTAATCTGTTTTTACGTCATTAAAAGTATTTTTACGGTATCACACTATGCAAGTTCTCTTTTTCCAAATATGACCGTATGCTATTGGAGATTTTGATGACCGCATCCCCTTTGCCCTTTTACGCGCATACCATCTGGAAATCACCCGTGGAATAGGGATCCGGGAAACCTTCACTTCTTAACCACTTCCCGACCGCCCCATGTACATATACGTCAGCAGAATGGCACGTACAGGCAAAACCACGTACCTGTACGTGCCATTCTTCAGGCGCGTGGGGGGTCCGATCGGACCCCCCCCGGCCGGCGTGGGGGGGGGACCCCCCCCGGCCGGCGGGGGTGGTCGGGATCGCTTCAGGAGCGATCCGGGATGAGGGGACGGCCAGTGGTTTCTGGCCACCCCCTCGCGATCGCTCCTGGCGAATCAGATGCTTCCTCTGTCTGTGTCAATCAAAACACAGGCAGAGGAAGTGATGTCACACTCGGCGCGCCGGTCAGAAAGACCGGAACGCCGAGGAGTCAACACACACAGGTTAGTGCACCAACAGTACACTGACACCAGTACACATAGGCACACAATCCACCCCCCTGTCACCCCCAGATCACCCCCCAGATCACCCCCTGCCCCCCCGTCACAGTGTCACTAATTGCCGTGATCATTTATTTACTGATCACTGCATTTAGTGTCAGTGTGACTGTAATAACTGTCAGGGCAGTTAGTTTTAGGTCCAAGGTAGCCCCCTACCCCCCCCCCCCCTAATAAAGGTTTAACCCCTTGATTGCCCCCCAGGTAACCCTTTCACCCCCTTTTGCCAGTGTCACTAAGCGATCGTTTTTCTGATCGCTGCATTAGTGTCACTGGTGTCGCTAGGTAACCATTTTTTTTTTTAGGTTAACCGCCATGTTTATATAGGTTCATAAATAGGTTTATAGGTCAGGTACCCCCATATTACAACCTAAATAAAGGTTTTAACCCCCTGATTGCCCCTAGAGTTAACCCTTTCACCAGTGATCACCGTATAAGTGTCACTGGTGACGCTGGTTAGCCAGTTAGTTATTTCGTTATTTAGGTTCCCCGTCAGGTTTTTATATAGCGTCAGGTACCCCCATATATTACCTAATAAAGGTTTTAACCCCCTGATTGCCCCTAGTTAACCCTTTCACCCCCTTTTGCCAGTGTCACTAAGCGATCGTTTTTCTGATCGCTGCATTAGTGTCACTGGTGCCGCTAGGTAGCCAGTTTTTTTTTTTTTAGGTTAACCGCCAGGTTTATATAGGTTCATAAATAGGTTTATAGGTCAGGTACCCCCATATTACAACCTAAATAAAGGTTTTAACCCCTTGATTGCACCTAGAGTTAACCCTTTCACCAGTGATCACCGTATAAGTGTCACTGGTGACGCTGGTTAGCCAGTTAGTTAGTTATTTAGGTTCCCCGTCTTTATATAGCGTCAGGTACCCCCATATATTACCTAATAAAGGTTTTAACCCCCTGATTGCCCCTAGTTAACCCTTTCACCAGTGATCACCGTATAACTGTTACGGGTGACGCTGGTTAGATAGTTTGTTTTTTATACTGTCAGGGCACCCGCCATTTATTACCCAATAACTGTTTAACCCCCTGATCGCCCGGCGGGTGATATCAATTAGGTTTTAGGGTCAAATAAGGTCTGCGTCGCCCCAGGTTAGTGCCAGTACCGCAAACACCCACGCGCAAAGCATACACCTCCCTTAGTGGTACAGTATCTGAACAGATCAATATCTGATCTGATCAGATCTATACTAGCGTCCCAGCAGTTTATGGTTCCAAAAAACACATTGTTAGCGGCATCAGCCCAGATACCTGCTAGCACCTGCGTTTTCCCCCTCCGCCCAGCCCAGCCCAGCCCACCCAAGTGCAGTATCGATCGATCACTGTCACTTACAAAACACTAAGCACACATAACTGCAGCGTTCGCAGAGTCAGGCCCGATCCCTTCGATCGCTAACATTTTTTTTGTGGTAGCGTTTTGATTCAGTCGCTAACAGTCAGGAGCTTTTTTACCTGTAAATCTCAAAAAAATAAAAAAATAGTTGTCGTTTTATTGTTGTTCTCTCTATTCTCTCTCTATTGTTGCTCTTTTTTTACTCCATTCTATTCTGCAATGTTTTATTATGTTTTATCATGCTTGCTTTTCAGGTATGTAATTTTGTTTACTGTGTTTTAGTGTTAACCATTTTTTTGTTTTTAGGTGCGCCATTCAGTTGCAGCGTGGATTTATTTATCTTGACAGCAACAGCGTTTGCTCCCACGATACATAAAGACGCGACTCCAACGCTGTAGGAGGTGATTTCACCACCACAGTTAAAAAAAAGAGCATATATGCCGAAGCATGGGGGCAGCAGGGGGCGGAGGAGCGATTGGCTCCTAATGCTGCGTACATACGGTCGAAATTCCGACGGAGCCTTGCCCCGTGGAAAAGTGCGACCGTGTGTACATGGCATAACTTTTGTGGGATGATGCCCCCATGCTTCGGCATATATAAATGGTGCATGTATGCCCATCATTAGAAGTGGGTGGATGAAGGGAGGTATTCTAATGGTGGGCATACCCACCAATCAATCTCTTTTTTTCGTTCAGCCAAGAGGCTGCATGAAAAATAAAGATTACAATATATGTCCAGTATGTTGCTGGACTTTGAATGGTTATACCAGAATGATGCCTGCAGGTTTAGGTATCATCTTGGTATCATTCTTTTCAGCCAGTGATCGGCTTTCATGTAAAAGCAATTCTAGCGGGTAATTAGCCTCTAGACTGCTTTTACAAGCAGTGGGAGGGAATGTCCCCCCTCCCGGATATAAACCGCGCCATTGGGAAATTGGGAAAGCGTTTTATCACACCGATCTTGGTGTGGTCAGATGCTTTGAGGGCAGAGGAAAGATCTAGGGTCTAACAGACCCCAATTTTTTCAAAAAAAGAGTACCTGTCACTGCCTATTGCTATCATAGGGGATATTTACATTCCCTGAGATAACAATAAAAATGATAACAAAGAAAAAAAATGGAAGGAACAGTTTAAAAATAAAATAAAAAAGCTAAAAAAAAAAAAAAAAATAAAAAAAATAAAAAAGCACCCCTGCCCCCCCTTCTCTTGCGCAAAGGCGAACACAAGCGTTGGTCTGGCGTCATATGTAAACAGCAATTGCACCACGCATGTGAGGTATCACCGCGAAGGTCAGATCGAGGGCAGTAATTTTAGCAGTAGACCTCCTCCGTGAATCTAATGTGGTATCATGTAAAGGCTTTTAAAGGCTTTTAAAAATGTATGTAGTTTGTCGCCACTGCGTGTCTGTGCGCAATTTCAAAGCATGTCGTGTTTGGTATCCATGTACTCGGCCTAAGATCATATTTTTTATTTCATCAAAAATTTGAGCAATGTAGTGTGTTTTAGTGCATTAAAATAAAAAAAAGTGTATTTTTTCCACAAAAAATGCGTTTGAAAAATCGCTGCGCAAATACTGTGTGGAAAAAAAAAATGCAACACCCACCATTTTAATCTGTAGGGCCTTTGCTTTAACAATATATATAGTGTTTGGGGGTTCAACGTAATTTTCTTGCAAAAAAAAAAAATGTTTTCATGTAAACAAAAAGTGTCAGAAAAGGCTTTGTCTACAAGTGGTTAGAAGAGTGGGTGACGTGTGACATAGGCTTCTAAATGTTGTGCATAAAATGCCAGGACAGTTCCCCCCCCCCCCCCCAAATGACCCCATTTTGGAAAGTAGACACCCCAAGCTATTTGCTGAGAGCAATGTTGAGCCCATTAAATTTTTTTTTTTTTTGTCCCAAGAGATTGAATAATGAAAAAAAAAAATATATATATTTTTTTTTTACAAAAAGTTGTCACTAAATGATATATTGCTCAAACATGTCATGGGCATATGTGGAAATACACCCCAAAATACATTCTGTTGCTTCTCCTGAGTACGGGGATACCACATGTGTGGGACTTTTTGGGAGCCTAGCTGCGTACGGGACCCCAAAAAAACCAAGCACCGCCTTCAGGCTTTCTAAGGGTGTAATTTTTTTATTTCACTTCTCACTGCCAATCACAGTTTCGGAGGCCATGGAATGCCCAGATGGCATAAAACCCCCCAAAATGACCCCATTTTGGAAAGTAGACACCCCAAGCTATTTGCTGAGAGGTATGGTGAGTATTTTGCAGATCTCGCTTTTTGTCACAAAGTTTTGAAAATTGAAAAAAAAAAAAAATATTTTTTTTTCTTTACTTTCTTCATTTTCAAAAACAAATGAGAGCTGTAAAATACTCACCATGCCTCTCAACAAATAGCTTGGGGTGTCTACTTTCCAAAATGGGGTCATTTGGGGGGGTTTTGTGCTATTTTGGCATTTTATGGCCTTCGAAACTGTGATAGGTAGTGAGGAGTGAAATCAAAAATTTGCACCCTTAGAAATCCTGAAGGCGGTGCTTGGGTTTCGGGGCCCCGTACGCGGCTAGGCTCCCAAAAAGTGCCACACATGTGGTATCCCCATGCTCAGGAGAAGTAGCAAAATGTATTTTGGGGTGCAATTCCACATATAACTATGGCATGTGTGAGCAATATATCATTTAGTGACAACTTTTTGAAAATTTTTTTTTTTTTTTTTGTCTTTATTCAATCACTTGGGACTAAAAAAAAAAAATATTCAATGGGCTCAACATGCCTCTCAACAAATAGCCTGGGGTGTCTACTTTCCAAAATGGGGTCATTTGGGGGGGGGGGTTTTGTGCTATTTTGGCATTTTATGGCCTTCGAAACTGTGATAGGTAGTGAGGAGTGAAATCAAAAATTTGCACCCTTAGAAATCCTGAAGGCGGTGCTTGGGTTTCGGGGCCCCGTACGCGGCTAGGCTCCCAAAAAGTCCCACACATGTGGTATCCCCATACTCAGGAGAAGCAGCAAAATGTATTTTGGGGTGCAATTCCACATATAACCATGGCATGTGTGAGCAATATATCATTTAGTGACAACTTTTTGAAATTTTTTTTTTTTTTTTTTTTTTTTTGTCTTTATTCAATCACTTGGGACTAAAAAAAAAAAATATTCAATGGGCTCAACATGCCTCTCAGCAAATAGCTTGGGGTGTCTACTTTCCAAAATGGGGTCATTTGGGGGGGTTTTGTACTTCCCTGCCATTTTAGCACCTCAAGAAATGAGATAGGCAGTCATAAATTAAAAGCGGTGTAAATTCCAGAAAATGTACTCTAGTTTGTAGACGCTATAACTTTTGCGCAAACCAATAAATATACGCTTATTGGCATTTTTTTTTTACTAAAGACATGTGGCTAAATACATTTTGGCCCAAATGTTTGACTAAAATTGAGTTTATTGGATTTTTCTTATAACAAAAAGTAGAAAATATCTTTTTTTTTTTTCAAAATTTGCGGTCTTTTTCCGTTTATAGCGCAATAAAAAATAAAAATCACAGAGGCAATCAAATACCATCAAAAGAGTGCTCTATTTGTGGGAAGAAAAGGACGCCAATTTCGTTTGGGTACAACATTGCATGACCGCGCAATTACCAGTTAAAGCAGTGCAGTGCGAAATTGAAAAAAGACCTCTGGTCCATTTGGCTGCCAATTGGTCCGGGGCTGAAGAGGTTAAGCACCGCCTTCAGGCTTTCTAAGGGTGTAATTTTTTTATTTCACTCCTCACTACTATCACAGTTTTGCACCCTTAGAAATCCTGAAGGCGGTGAATGGTTTTCGGGGCCCCGTACGCAGCTAGGCTCCCAAAAAGTCCCACACATGTGGTATCCCCATACTCAGGAGAAGCAGCTAAATGTATTTTGGGGTGCAATTCCACATATAACCATGGCATGTGTGAGCAATATATCATTTAGTGATTTTATTTTTGTCTTTATTCAATCACTTGGGACTAAAAAAAAAAAATATTCAATGGGCTCAACATGCCTCTCAGCAAATAGCTTGGGGTGTCTACTTTCCAAAATGGGGTCATTTGGGTTTTTTTTTTTTTACTGCTCTGCCATTTATTTAGCACCTCAAGAAATGAGATAGGCAGTCATAAATTAAAAGCTGTCTAAATTCCAGAAAATGTACTCTAGTTTGTAGACGCTATAACTTTTGCGCAAACCAATAAATATACGCTTATTGGCATTTTTTTTACTAAAGACATGTGGCTGAATACATTTTGGCCCAAATGTTTGACTAAAATTTAGTTTATTAGATTTTTCTTATAACAAAAATTAGAAAATATCTTTTTTTTTCCAAATTTTCAGTCTTTTTCCGTTTATATCGCAAAAAATAAAAATCACAGAGGCAAATACCATCAAAAGAAAGCTCTGCAACATTGCATGACCGCGCAATTACCAGTTAAAGCAGTGCTGTGAAAAATTGAAAAAAGACCTCTGGTCCTTAAGCTGACAATTGGTCCGGGGCTGAAGTGGTTAACAGCATTTTTCTGCCATTTGCAGCCCTCTAGCCCTTTCCATTACATTTTTAGAGCCATTTTAGTCCTAAAAAGTTTGGGTCCCCATTGACTTCAATGAAGGTCGGGTTCAGGGTCAAGTTCGGATCAAGATCGGTCCCGAACTCGAACTTTTTTCTGAATTTCGGCTGAACCCTTTGAACCCGAACGTCCAGGTGTCCGCTCAAATCTAACCACTTCAGCCCCGGACCAATTGTCAGCTTAAGGACCAGAGGTCTTTTTTCAATTTCGCACTGCACTGCTTTAACTGGTAATTGCGCGGTCATGCAATGTTGTAACCAAACAAAATTTGCGTCCTTTTCTTCCCACAAATAGAGCTTTCTTTTGATGGTATTTGATTGCCTCTGTGATTTTTATTTTTGTGCGATATAAACGAAAAAAAGACCGAAAATTTATGAAAAAAAAAAAAATAAAAGATATTTTCTACTTTGTTATGAGAAAAATCTAATAAACTCAATTTTAGTCAAACATTTGGGCCAAAATGTATTCAGCCACATGTCTTTAGTAAAAAAAATGCCAATAAGCGTATATTTATTGGTTTGCGCAAAAGTTATAGCGTCTACAAACTAGAGTTCATTTTCTGGAATTTACACAGCTTTTAATTTATGACTGCCTATCTCATTTCTTGAGGTGCTAAAATGGCAGAGCAGTAAAAAAAACCCCCCCCCCCCAAATGACCCCATTTTGGAAAGTAGACACCCCAAGCTATTTGCTGAGAGGCATGTTGAGCCCATTGAATATTTTTTTCTTTTTTGTCCTAAGTGATTGAATAAAGAAAAACAAAAAAAAATTTTTTTCAAAAAGTTGTCACTAAATGATATATTGCTCACACATGCCATGGTTATATGTGGAATTGCACCCCAAAATACATTTTGCTGCTTCTCCTGAGTATGGGGATACCACATGTGTGGGACTTTTTGGGAGCCTAGCCGCGTACGGGGCCCCGAAAACCAATCACCGCCTTCAGGATTTCTAAGGGTGCAAATTTTTGATTTCACTCCTCACTACCTATCATAGTTTCGAAGGCCATAAAATGCCAAAATAGCACAAACCCCCCCCCCCCCCCCAAATGACCCCATTTTGGAAAGTAGACACCCCAAGCTATTTGCTGAGAGGCATGTTGAGTCCATGGAATATTTTATATTTTGCCACAAGTTGCGGGAATATTACATTTTTTTTTTTTTTTTTTTTTGCCCAAAGTTGTCACTAAATGATATATTGCCCACACATGCCATGGGCATATGTGGAATTACACCCCAAAATACATTCTGCTGCTTCTCCTGAGTACGGGGATACCACATGTGTGGGACTTTTTGGGAGCCTATCCGCATACGGGACCCCAAAAACCAAGCACCGCCTTCAAGATTTCTAAGGGCATAAATTTTTGATTTCACTCCTCACTACCTATCACTCCCTATCACAGTTTTGAAGGCCATAAAATGCCAAGATGGCACAAACCCCCCCCCCCCCAAATGACCCCATTTTGGAAAGTAGACACCCCAAGCTATTTGCTAAGAGGCATGTTGAGCCCGTTGAATATTTTTTTTTTTTTGTCCCAAGTGATTGAATAAAGAAAAAAAAAAAAAAAAATGTTTTACAAAAAGTTGTCGCTAAATGATATATTGCTCACACATGCCATGGTTATATGTGGAATTGCACCCCAAAATACATTTTGCTGCTTCTCCTGAGTACGGGGATACCACATGTGTGGGACTTTTTGGAAGCCTAGCCGTGTACGGCACCCCGAAAACCAATCACCGCCTTCAGGATTTCTAAGGGTGCAAATTTTTGATTTCACTCCTCACTACCTATCACAGTTTCGAAGGCCATAAAATGCCAAAATAGCACCCCCCCCCCCCCCAAATGACCCCATTTTGGAAAGTAGACACCCCAAGCTATTTGTTGAGAGGCATGGTGAGTATTTACAGCTCTCATTTGTTTTTGAAAATGAAGAAAGTAAAAAAAAAAAAATTTTTTTGTTTTTCTTTTTTCACTTTTCAAAACTTTGTGACAAAAAGCGAGATCTGCAAAATACTCACCATACCTCTCAGCAAATAGCTTGGGGTGTCTACTTTCCAAAATGGGGTCATTTGGGGGGGGGGGGGGGGGGGGGTTGTGCCATCTGGGCATTCCATGGCCTCCGAAACTGTGATTGGCAGTGAGGAGTGAAAAAAAAAAAATTACACCCTTAGAAAGCCTGAAGGCGGTGCTTGGTTTTTGGGGTCCCGTACGCAGCTAGGCTCCCAAAAAGTCTCACACATGTGGTATCCCCGTACTCAGGAGAAGCAACAGAATGTATTTTGGGGTGTAATTCCACATATGCCCATGACATGTTTGAGCAATATATCATTTAGTGACAACTTTTTGTAAAAAAAAAAAATTTTTTTTTTTTTTTTTTTCATTATTCAATCTCTTGGGACAAAAAAAAAAAAAAAAATATTCAATGGGCTCAACATGCCTCTCAGCAAATAGCTTGGGGTGTCTACTTTCCAAAATGGGGTCATTGGGGGGGGGGGTTTGAACTGTCCTGGCATTTTATGCACAACATTTAGAAGCTTATGTCACACATCACCCACTCTTCTAACAAATTGAAGACAAAGCCCTTTCTGACACTTTTTGTTTACATGAAAACATATTTTTTTTTTTGCAAGAAAATTACGTTGAACCCCCAAACACTATATATATTGTTAAAGCAAAGGCCGTACAGATTAAAATGGTGGGTGTTGCATTTTTTTTTTTTTCCACACAGTATTTGCGCAGCGATTTTTCAAACGCATTTTTGGTGGAAAAAATACACTTTTTTTTATATTAATGCACTAAAACACACTATATTGCTCAAAATTTTTGATGAAATAAAAAAGATGATCTTAGGCCGAGTACATGGATACCAAACACGACATGCTTTAAAATTGCGCACAAACACGCAGTGGCGACAAACTACATACATTTTTAAAAGCCTTTAAAAGCCTTTACAGGTTACCACATTAGATTCACGGAGGAGGTCTACTGCTAAAATTACTGCCCTCGATCTGACCTTCGCGGTGATACCTCACATGCATGGTGCAATTGCTGTTTACATATGACGCCAGACCGACGCTTGTGTTCGCCTTTGCGCAAGAGAAGGGGGGGGGGGCAGGGGTTTTTTTTTTTTTTTTTTTTTTTTTTTTTTTTTTTTTAGCTTTTTTATTTTTTTTTTAAACTGTTCCTTCCATTTTTTTTTTTTTTTTTTGTTATCATTTTTATTGTTATCTCAGGGAATGTAAATATCCCCTATGATAGCAATAGGCAGTGACAGGTACTTTTTAAAAAAAAAAATTGGGGTCTATTAGACCCTAGATCTTTCCTCTGCCCTCAAAGCATCTGACCACACCAAGATCGGTGTGATAAAACGCTTTCCCAATTTCCCAATGGCGCTGTTTATATCCGGGAGGGGGGACATTCCCTCCCACTGCTTGTAAAAGCAGTCTAGAGGCTAATTACCCGCTAGAATTGCTTTTACATGAAAGCCGATCACTGGCTGAAAAGAATGATACCAAGATGATACCTAAACCTGCAGGCATCATTCTGGTATAACCATTCAAAGTCCAGCAACATACTGGACATATATTGTAATCTTTTTTTTTTTTTTTTCATGCAGCCTCTTGGCTGAACGAAAAAAAGAGATTGATCGGTGGGTATGCCCACCATTAGAATACCTCCCTTCATCCACCCACTTCTAATGATGGGCATACATGCACCATTTATATATGCCGAAGCATGGGGGCATCCTCCCGCAAAAGTTATGCCGCGTACACACGGTCGGACTTTTCCACGGGCAAGCCTCCGTCGGAATTTCGACCGTATGTACGCGGCATTAGGAGCCAATCGCTCCTCCGCCCCTGCTGCCCCCATGCTTCGGCATATATGCTCTTTTTTTTTTTAACTGTGGTGGTGAAATCACATCCTACAGCGCTGGAGTCACGGCTTTATGTATCGTGGGAGCAAACGCTGTTGCTGTCAAGATAAATAAATCCGCGCTGCAACTGAATGGCGTACCTGCTAAGCAAATTATGGTTAACATTAAAACAAAGTAACATTACAGTATAACAGTAAGACCTTACCATACCATACCTGCAAAGCAAATACCAAAAAAAAAAAACATAGTAAAAAATAAAACATTTTTTTAACGCAACCGGTGCCTAAAAAATATATATATGCCGAAGCATGGGGGCATCCTCCCGCAAAAAAGTTATGCCACGTACACATGGTCGGACTTTTCCACGGGCAAGCCTCCGTCGGAATTTCGACCGTATGTACGTGGCATTAGGAGCAAATCGCTCCTCCGCCCCTGCTGCCCCCATGCTTCGGCATATATGCTTTTTTTTTTAACTGTGGTGGTGAAATCACCTCCGACAGCACTGGAGTCACGGCTTTATGTATCGTGGGAGCAAACGCTGTTGCTGTCAAGATAAATAAATCTGCGCTGCAGCTGAATGGCGCACCTGAAAACAAAAAAATTGGTTAACAATAAAACACAGTAAACAGTAAAGTATAACAAAATTACATACCTGAAAAGCAAGCATGATAAAACAACATAAAACATTGCAGAATAGAATACAGTAAAAAAAAGCAACAAAAGAGAGAGAGATAGAGAGAGAGAGAGAGAACAATAAAACAACAACTATTTTTTTTTTTGTTTTTTTTATTTATTTTTTTGGGGTTTTTTTTTTTACTTTTTTTTTTTTTTTATTTTTATTTTAACATTTTTTTTTGTAACTATAATTTTAACTGTAACGGTCGGGTCTCAAAATGCGATGGCATTCTTGAGACCCTGTGAAAGTGTATCCTAGCCTGTGAAATGCTGTACCCTACGCTAATACTTCACTAGTGAGTGGTAGCGTTCAAAATATTCACCAATGCAAAGACCAGGATTGTCAGGACAGCGTGGACAATAATAACGGGTGTCACGCCTAAATCCGCGCTTGGTACAGACACGACATCTTTTTTGGGGGGGCTCGTTGGGTAGGGGTACTCGGGAGGGCATAAGAAAATGCCTCTCATGCAGCCTGCTTACTGCATTTGGTTGGGAATGGTGAGGTGCAGAACCGTCTGGATACAGAAGGTCTGTGACAACCTCTTCCTGGAATTCAAGGAAGGGTAAAGTCCCGCCTGAAGCTCCGTATAGCACATGAGCGTTCAGCAAAGCCAATTGGAATAAATAAATAGACACTTTTTTGTACCAGCGTCTAGCCTTACGGGCAACTAGATACGGCGCCAACAACTGGTCGTTGAGATCCACCCCTCCCATATTTTGGTTATATTCGTGGACACAGAGGGGTTTCTCCACAACACCAGCCGCCGTACGAATTTGGACTGTCGTGTCTGCATGAAGGGAGGTAAGAACGAAAACATTCTTATTATCCCTCCACTTCACAGCGAGCAAATTATTACACTGAAAGCAGGCTCTCTCCCCCAGCCTAAGAGGGGAATCTACAAGCCGCTGGGGAAAGCCCCGCGATTAGGTCGCACGGTGCCACATGCTCCAATCTGATGATCAAACAAGTGACTAAACAGTGGCACGCTCGTGTAATAATTGTCCACGTACAAGTGGTACCCCTTTCCGAATAAGGGTGACACCAAGTTCCACACTATCTTGCCAGCGCTCCCTATGTAATCTGGACAGTTCTCCGGCTCTACGTAACTATCTTTTCCCTCATAAACCGAAAAGCTCCATGTATAGCCTGTTGCCCTGTCACAGAGCTTATAGAGCTTGACCCCGTATCTGGCACGCTTGCTGGGAAGGTACTGTTTGAAAGACAAGCGGCCAGAAAACTTAATCAGGGACTCGTCAATGCAGACAACTTGATTGGGAGTAAACAAGGCTGCAAAACGTTGGTTGAAATGGTTTATGAGGGGCCGAATTTTGTAGAGCCGATCAAATTCAGGGTCTCCACGAGGACGACAGAGTTCATTGTCACTGAAGTGCATGAACCGCAAGATCTGTTCGTATCGTGCCCTGGACATGGAGGCAGAGAACACGGGCATATGGTGGACTGGTGAGGTGGACCAATAAGTCCTCAGAGTCGGGAATTTATGTATGCCCATGTTGAGGGAAAGGCCCAGAAAGGACTTAAATTCGGAAACCGTAATTGGTTTCCAATCTCTGGCAAGGGAAGGCAACTGGGGATTAGCGGCGATGTATTGACCAGCATATATATTACTTTGGTCCACAATAGATCTATAGAGATCTTCCGTGAAAAACAGCGAATAAAAATCGGATGGCTTAAAATCAGCTGTTTCCACCTGAATACCGGGTTGGCCAGTGAATGGGGGAAGTACGGGTTCTGCAGAAGTGGTGGGCACCCAATCAGGATTGGCGAATTCTGCAGGAAGGACACTATGTGATCGACGGGCCTGCCTTTGTCTTCTTCTTCTTGGTGGCAGCGGGACACTACTTGTGCTTGCCACCTCGCCAGCTTGAACTGCACTTATGGGACTCGCCACGTCACCACGTGATACTGCAGTGCTGGATGTACGTCCAGGGTGTACTAGGCCGCTGGTGCTTGCCAGTTCACCAGAAGGAATAGCGGCGCTAGTACTTCTCTGCTCCATACGAGAGACCTGCGGTTCTTGCATCTCAACAACAGCAGAAGATCGGGATCGGGTACGCCTGACCTTAGCAGGGACCACACCTCTGTCGTCAGAGCTATCTGTCATGGAGCCGCTGTCGTCTACAGGATCGTATTCTGAGCCTGATTCTGACAGATGAGTGACCTCCTCTTCACTATCTGTCATGCTCAGAAACGTGTAGGCCTGTTCACTAGTGTACTTTCGATTTGCCATTTTGGGCTCTAAATTTAGTAGTACACTAGTGAGATTCACAGGTAAAAAAGCTCCTGACTGTTAGCGACTGAATCAAAACGCTACCAAAAAAACTGTTAGCGATCGCAGGGATCAGGCCTGACTCTGCGAACGCTGCAGTTATGTGTGCTTAGTGTTTTGTAAGTGACAGTGATCGATCGATACTGCACTTGGGCTGGGCTGGGCTGGGCGGAGGGGGAAAACGCAGGTGCTAGCAGGTATCTGGGCTGATCCCGCTAACAATGCGTTTTTTGGAACCCTAAACTGCTGGGACGCTAGTATAGATCTGATCAGATCAGATATTGATCTGTTCAGATACTATACCACTAAGGGAGGTGTATGCTTTGCGCGTGGGTGTTTGCGGTACTGGCACTAACCTGGGGCGACGCAGACCTTATTTGACCCTAAAACCTAATTGATATCACCCGCCGGGCGATCAGGGGGTTAAACCGTTATTGGGTAATAAATGGCGGGTGCCCTGACAGTAAAAAAAAACAAACTAACTAACCAGCGTCACCCGTAACAGTTATACGGTGATCACTGGTGAAAGGGTTAACTAGGGGCAATCAGGGGGTTAAAACCTTTATTAGGTAATATATGGGGGTACCTGACGCTATATAAAAACCTGACGGGGAACCTAAATAACTAATAACTAACTGGCTAACCAGCGTCACCAGTGACACTTATACGGTGATCACTGGTGAAAGAGTTAACTCTAGGGGCAATCAGGGGGTTAAAACCTTTATTTAGGTTGTAATATGGGGGTACCTAACCTATAAACCTATTTATGAACCTATATAAATCTGGCGGTTAACCTAAAAAAATAACTGGCTACCTAGCGGCACCAGTGACACTAATGCAGCGATCAGAAAAAACGATTGCTTAGTGACACTGGCAAAAGGGGGTGAAAGGGTTACCTGGGGGGCAATCAAGGGGTTAAACCTTTATTAGGGGGGGGGGGGGGGGGGGCTACCTTGGACCTAAAGGGGCCTAAAGCTAACTGCCCTGACAGTTATTACAGTCACAACTGACACTAAATGCAGTGATCAGTAAATAAATGATCACTGCAATCAGTGACACTGTGACTGGGGGGGGGGGGGGGGGTGATCTGGGGGGTGACTGGGGGGTGAAATGTGTGCCTATGTGTCCTGGTGTCAGTGTACTGTTTGTGCACTTACTTGATGTCTTCACTCCTCGGCGTCCCGGTCAGAAAGACCGACACGAGGAGTGTGACATCACTTCCTCCTGCCTGTGTTTACAATTCACAATCAGGGGAAGCTTCTCATTCGCCAGGAGCGATCGCGAGGGGGTGGCCAGAAATCACTGGCCGCCCCCTCATCTCGGATCGCTCCTGAAGCGAAGCCGACCGTCTCCGCCGGCGGGGGTCCGATCGGACCCCCCACCCGCTGGAAGGCAAGCACGTATATATACGTACTTTTGCCTGTACATGTCATTCTGAGGACGTATATGTACAGGAGGCGGTCGGCAAGTGGTTAAATCAGTATATATAAAATAATATGCAAAGTGGTTGGAGGGAAGCTTCAGAATAGCAAAGATGTTTTTCTTACAAACTATGTGAGCAGACTGCAGTTCCTCTTTAAGACTGAAAAAGGAACAATGTAATATGGATGTGTTGTACCTTTGGGATTGTAAATTGTGGGAATGCTGTACAAATTGTCACCCCCCCCCCCCCCCCCCACTCCTCTCTAAATCCTGACAGAGGATAAAACATGTCAGTAATGAGCAGAGTTTGGGGGAAGATAAAATATATATTTACACTACAAATGTTAGACAGTAAAAAATAAAAACCTTTTAAGCTTTCATCCTGGTCATCCTCACACTGATCCTTCTGTTCTTTGTGTTCTTCAGATCACAATCCCACCACCTCCAATCACAAAGGTCTCTGGTGAATGTTATGATGACGATGCAGAGCTGAGACTGACATTTACAGGAGGATATCTTAGCCTGGATTTCAGAGAGGTATGAAGGGCACAGACTGAGGGAGGGGTGTGAAGGGTAGATGGGACATTGAAGGCACAGATTGGGGGAGGGGTGTGAAGGGTAGATGGGACATTGAAGGCACAGATTGGGTGAGGGGTGTAATGGGTAGATGGGACATGGAGGGCACAGACAGGGGGAGGGGTGTGAACAGTAGATGGGACATGGAGGGGACAGACTGGGGGAGGGGTGTGATGGGTAGATGGGACATGGAAGTTTGGGGGGAGGGGTGTAATGGGTAGATGGGACATGGAAGGTACCGATTGGGGGAGGGGTGTAATGGGTTGATGGGACATGGAGAGCATAGACTGGGGGAGGGGTGTAATGGATAGATGGGACATGAAGGGCACAGACTGGGGGAGGGGGGGGTAATGGGTAGATGGGATATAGAGGGAACAGGCTGGGGGAAGGGTGTAATGGGTAGATGGGACATGGAGGGTACAGACTGGGGGAGGGGTGTAATGGGTAGATGGGACATGGAGGGCACAGACTGAGGGAGGGGTGTGAAGGGTAGATGGGACATGGAAGGCACAGATTGGGTGAGGGGTGTAAT
This sequence comes from Lithobates sylvaticus, assembly GCA_028564925.1. Classification (NCBI taxonomy): domain Eukaryota; kingdom Metazoa; phylum Chordata; class Amphibia; order Anura; family Ranidae; genus Lithobates; species Lithobates sylvaticus. The sequence goes on along the minus strand of CM053029.1, from coordinate 30,603,634 downwards.
GGGTAGATGGGAAATGGAGGGCACAGATTGGGGGGTGTGTGTAATGGGTAGATGGGACATGGAGGGCACAGACTGGGGGAGGGGTGTAATAGGTAGATTCGACATGTAAGGCACAGACTGGGGGAGGGGTGCAATGGTAGATGGGACATGGAGGACACAGTCTGGGGGAGGAGTGTAATGAGTAGATGGGACATGGAAGGTTTTTTTGTGGGGGAGGGGTGTAATGGGTTGATGGGACATGGAGAGCATAGACTGGGGGAGGGGTGTAATGGATAGATGGGACATGAAGGGCACAGACTGTGGGGAGGGGGGGTAATGGGTAGATGGGATATAGAGGGAACAGGCTGGGGGAAGGGTGTAATGGGTAGATGGGACATGGAGGGTACAGACTGGGGGAGGGGTGTAATGGGTAGATGGGACATGGAGGGCACAGACCGTGGAGGGGTGTAATGGGTAGATGGGACATGGAGGGCACAGATTAAGTGAGGGGTGTAATGGGTAGATGGGAAATGGAGGGCACAGATTGGGGGGTGTGTGTAATGGGTAGATGGGACATGGAGGGCACAGACTGGGGGAGGGGTGTAATAGGTAGATTCGACATGTAAGGCACAGACTGGGGGAGGGGTGCAATGGTAGATGGGACATGGAGGACACAGTCTGGGGGAGAGTGTAATGGGTAGATGGGACATGGAAGGTACAGAATGGGGGAGGGGTGTAATAGGTAGGTGGGATATACAGGGAACAGGCTGGGGGAGGGGTGTGAAGAGTAGATAGAACATGAAAGGCACAGACTGGGGGAGGGGTGTGAAGGTTAGATGGGTTATGGAGGGGACAGACTGGGGGAGGGGTTTGATTGGTAGTTGGGACATGTAGGGCACAGATTGGGGGAGGGGTGTAATGGGTAGATGGGACATGGAGGGCACAGACTGGGGGAGGGATGTAAAAGGTAGATGGGACATGGAAGGCAGAGACTGGGGGAGGAGTGTGATGGGTATATAAGAAATGGAGGGCACAGACTGGGGAGGGGAGTAATGGGTAGATGGGACATGGAGGGCACATACTGGGGGAGGGGTGTAATGGGTAGATGGGACATGGGGGGCACAGACTGGGGGAGGGTGTAATGGGTAGATGGGACATGGGGGGCACAGACTGGGAGAGGGGTGTAATGGGTAGATGGGACATGGAGGGCACAGACTGGGGGAGGGGTGTAATGGTTAAATGGGACATGGAGGGCACAGACTGGGGGAGGGGTGTAATTGGTAGATGGGACATGGAGTACACAGACTGGGGGAGGGGTGTAATGGGTAGATGGGACATGGAGGGCACAGACTGGGGGAGGGGTGTGATGGGTAGATATGAAATGGAGGGCACAGACTGGGGAGGGGAGAAATGGGTAGATGGGACATGGAGAGCACAGACTGTGGGAGGGGTGTAATGGGTAGATGGGACATGGAGGGCACAGACTGGGGGAGAGGTGTAATTGGTAGATGGGACATGGAGGGCACAGACTGGGGGGGTAGATGGGACATGGAGTACACCGACTGGGGGAGGGGTCTAATGGGTAGATGGGACATGGAGGGCACAGACTGGGGGAGGGGTGTGATGGGTAGATATGAAATGGAGGGCACAGACTGGGGAGGGGAGAAATGGGTAGATGGGACATGGAGAGCACAGACTGGGGGAGGGGTGTGATGGGTAGATGGGACATGGAAGGTACCGATTGGGGGAGGGGTGTAATGGGTAGAAGGGACATGGAGAGCATAGACTGGGGGAGGGGTGTAATGGATAGATGGGACATGAAGGGCACAGACTGGGGGAGGGGGGTAATGGGTAGATGGGATATAGAGGGAACAGGCTGGGGGAAGGGTGTAATGGGTAGATGGGACATGGAGGGTACAGACTGGGGAAGGGGTGTGATAGGTAGATGGGACATGGAAGGCACAGACTGGGGGAGGGGTGTAATGGGTAGATGGGACATGGAGGGCACAGACCGTGGAGGGGTGTAATGGGTAGATAGGATATGGAGGGCACAGACTGGGGGAGGGGTGCAATGGGTAGATTTGACATGGAGGGCACAGACTGGGGGAGGGGTGTGAAGAGTAGATGGGACATGGAAGGCACAGACGGTGGGAGGGGTGTGAAGGGTAGATGGGACATGGAAGGCACAGACTGGGGGAGGGCTGTGAAGGGTAGATTGGACATAGAGGGGACAGACTGGGGGATGGGTGTGATGGGTAGATGGGACATGGAGGGCACAGATTAGGTGAGGGGTGTAATAGGTAGATGGGAAATGGAAGGTACAGACTGGGGGAGGGGTGTAATGGGTAGATGGGAAATGGAGGGCACAGATTGGGGGGTGTGTGTAATGGGTAGATGGGACATGGAGGGCACAGACTAGGGGAGGGGTGTAATAGGTAGATTCGACATGTAAGGCACAGACTGGGGGAGGGGTGCAATGGTAGATGGGACATGGAAGGTACAGAATGGGGGAGGGGTGTAATGGGTAGGTGGGATATACAGGGAACAGGCTGGGGGAGGGATGTGAAGAGTAGATAGAACATGAAAGGCACAGACTGGGGGAGGGGTGTGAAGGTTAGATGGGATATGGAGGGGACAGACTGGGGGAGGGGTTTGATGGGTAGTTGGGACATGGAGGGCACAGATTGGGGGAGGGGTGTAATGGGTAGATGGGACATGGAGGGCACAGACTGGGGAAGGGGTGTAATGGGTAGAGGGAACATGGAGGGCACAGACTGGGGGAGGGATGTAAAAGGTAGATGGGACATGAAAGGCACAGACTGGGGGAGGGGTGTGATGGGTATATGGGAAATGGAGGGCACAGACTGGGGAGGGGTGTAATGGGTAGATGGGACATGGGGGGCACAGACTGGGGGAGGGGTGTAATGGGTAGATGGGACATGGAGGTCACAGACTGGGGGAGGGGTGTAATGATTAAATGGGACATGGAGGGCACAGACTGGGGGAGGGGTGTAATGGGTAGATGGGACATGGAGGGCACAGACTGGGGGAGGGGTGTAATGGGTAGATGGGACATGGAGGGCACAGACTGGGGGAGAGTATAATTGGTAGATGGGACATGGAGGGCACAGACTGGGGGGGGGGAGGTAGATGGGACATGGAGTATACCGACTGGGGGAGGGGTCTAATGGGTAGATGGGACATGGAGGGCACAGACTGGGGGAGGGGTGTGATGGGTAGATATGAAATGGAGGGCACAGACTGGGGAGGGGAGAAATGGGTAGATGGGACATGGAGAGCACAGACTGGGGGAGGGGTGTAATGGGTAGATGGGACATGGGGGGCACAGACTGGGGGAGGGGTGTAATGGGTAGATGGGACATGGAGGGCACAGACTGGGGGAGGGGTGTAATGGTTAAATGGGACATGGAGGGCACAGACTGGGGGAGGGGTGTAATGGGTAGATGGGACATGGAGGGCACAGACTGGGGGAGGGGTGTGATGGGTAGATATGAAATGGAGGGCACAGACTGGGGAGGGGAGAAATGGGTAGATGGGACATGGAGAGCACAGACTGGGGGAGGGGTGTAATGGGTAGATGGGACATGGAGTACACCGACTGGGGGAGGGGTGTAATGGGTAGATGGGACATGGAGGGCACAGACTGGGGGAGGGGTGTGATGGGTAGATATGAAATGGAGGGCACAGACTGGGGAGGGGAGAAATGGGTAGATGGGACATGGAGAGAACAGACTGTGGGAGGGGTGTAATGGGTAGATGGGACATGGAGGGCACAGACTGGGGAGGGGAGAAATGGGTAGATGGGACATGGATAGAACAGACTGTGGGAGGGGTGTAATGGGTAGATGGGACACGGAGGGCACAGACTGGCGGAGTGGTGTATAGAGTAGATGGGACATGGAGGGGACAGACTGGGGGAGGGGTGTGAAGAGTAGATGGGACATGGAGGGCACAGACTGGGGGAGGGGTGTGAAGAGTAGATGGGACATGGAAGGCACAGACTGGGGGAGGGCTGTGAAGGGTAGATTGGACATAGAGGGGACAGACTGGGGGATGGGTGTGATGGGTAGATGGGACATGGAGGGCACAGATTAGGTGAGGGGTGTAATGGGTAGATGGGAAATGGAAGGTACAGACTGGGGGAGGGGTGTAATGGTTAGATGGGACATGGAGGGCACATACTGGGGGAGGGGTGTGAACCGTAGATGGGACATGGAGGGGACAGACTGGGGGAGGGGTGTGATGGGTAGATGGGACATGGAGGGCACAGACTGGGGGAGGGGTATGAAGAGTAGATGGGACATGGTAGGCACAGACTGGGGGAGGAGTGTGAAGGGTAGATGGGACATGGAGGGGACAGACTGGGGGAGGGAAGTGATGAGTAGATGGGACATGGAGGACACATACTGGGGGAGGGGTATGATGGGTAGATTGGATATAAAGGGCACTGACTGGGCGAGGGGGGTAATAGGTAGAAGGGACATGGAGGGCACAGACTGGGGGAGGGGTGTGATGGCTAAATGGGACACAGAGGCACAAACTGGAGGAGGGATGTAATGGGTAGATGGGACATGGAGGGCACAGACTGGGGGAGGGGTGTAATGGGTAGATGGGACATGGAGGGCACAGACTGCAGGAGGGGTGTAATGGGTAGATGGGACATGGAAGGCACAGACAGGGGGAGGGGTGCAATTGGAGATGGGACATGGAAGGCACAGACTGGGGGAGGTGTGTGAAGAGTAGATGGGACATGGAAGGCACAGACTGGGGGAGTGGTGTGAAGGGTAGATGGGACATTGAGGGGACAGACTGGGGGAGGGGTGTGATGGGTAGATGGGACATGGAAGGCACAGCCTGGGGGAGGGGTGTGAAGGGTAGATGGGACATGGAGGGCACAGACTGGGGGAGGGGTGTGATGGGTAGATGGGACATGGAAGGCACAGCCTGGGGGAGGGGTGTGAAGGGTAGATGGGACATGGAGGGCACAGATTGGATGAGGGGGGTAATGGGTAGATGGGACATGGAGGGCACAGACTTGGGGAGGGGTGTAATGGGTAGATGGGACATGGAAGGTACAGAATGGGGGAGGGGTGTAATGGGTAGATGGGATACACAGGAAACAGGCTGGGGGAGGGGTGTGAAGAGTAGATGGGACATGGAAGGCACAGACTGGGGGAGGGGTGTGAAGGGTAGATGGGTTATGGAGGGGACAGACTGGGGGAGGGGTGTAATGGGTAGCTGGGACATGGAGGGCACAGACTGGGGAGGGGTGTTATAGGTAGATGGGACATGGAGGGCACAGACTGGGGGAGGGGTGTAATGGGTAGATGGGACATGGAAGGTACAGACTGGGGGAGTGGTGTAATGGCTAGATGGGACATGAAGGGCACAGACTGGGGGAGGGGTGTATAGGGTAGATGGAACATGGAGGGTACAGACTGGGGGAGGGGTGCAATGGGCAGATGGGTCATGGAGGGCAAAGACTGGGGGAGGGGTGTGAAGAGTAGATGGGACATGGAGGGCACAGACTGGGGGAGGGGTGTGAAGGGTAGATGGGACATGGAGGGGACAGACTGCAGGAGGAGTATGATGGGTAGATGGGGCATGGAGGGCACAGACTGGGGGAGGGGTGCAATGGGTAGATCTGACATGTTAGGCACAGACTGGGTGAGGGGTGTGAAGGGAAGATGGGACATGGAGGGCACAGTTTGGGTGAGGGGTATGATGGGTAGATGGGACATGGAAGGCATATACTGGGGGAGGGGTGTGAAAGGTAGATGGGACATGTTTGGCACAGACTAGGGGAGGGGTGTGAAGGGTAGATGGAACATGGAGGGGACAGACAAGGGGAGGGGTGTGATGGGTATATGGGACATGGAGGGCACAGATTGGGCGAGGGGTGTAATTGATAGATGGGAAATGGAAGGTACAGACTGGGGGAGGGGTGTAATGGGTAGATGGGACATGGAGGGCACAGACTGGGGGAGTGGTGCAATGGGTAGATGGGACATGGAGGGCACAGACTGGGGGAGGGTTGTGAAGGGTAGATGGGACATGGAGGGGACAGACTGGGGCAGGGGTGTAATGGGTAGATGGGACATGGAGAGCACAGACTAGGGGAGGGGTGTAATGGTTAGATGGGACATGGAGGGCACAGATTGGGGGAGGGTTGTAATGGGTAGATGGGACATTGAGAGAACACAGACTAGGGGAGGGGTGTAATGGTTAGATGGGATATGGAGGGCACAGATTGGGGGAGGGGTGTATTAGGTAGATGGGACATGGAGAGCACAGACTGGGGGAGGGGTGTAATGGGTAGATGGGACATGGAGGTGACAGACTGGGGAGGGGTGTGAAGAGTAGTTGGGACATGGAGGGCATAGACTGGAGGAGGGTTGTGAAGAGTAGATGGGACATGGAAGGCACAGACTGGGGGAGGGGTGTGAAGGGTAGATGGTACATGGAGGGGACAGACTTAGGATGGGTGTAATGGGTAGATTGGACATGGAAGGCACAGACTGGGGGAGGGGTGTAATGGGTAGATGGGACAAGGAGGACACAGACAGGGGGAGGGGTGTGATGGGTAGATGGGACATAGAGGGGACAGACTGGGGGGGGGGGGGTAATGGGTAGATGTGGCATGGTGGCCACAGACTGGGGGAGGGGGGTAATGGGTAGATGGGACATGGAGGGCACTGACTGGGGAGGGGTGTACTGGATAGATGGGACATGGAGGGCACAGACTGCGGGAAGGGTGTAATGGGTAGATGGGATATAGAGGGAACAGGCTGGGGGAAGGGTGTAATGGGTAGATGGGACATGGAGGGCACAGACTTGGGAAGGGGTGTGATAGGTAGATGGGACATGGAAGGCACAGACTTGGGAAGGGGTGTGATAGGTAGATGGGACATGGAAGGCACAGACTGGGGGAGGGGTGTAATGGGTAGATGGGACATGGAGGGCACAGACTGGGGATGGGTGTAATGGGTAGATGGGACATGGAGGGCATAGACTGGGGGAAGGGTGTAATGGGTAGATGGGACATGGAGGGCACAGACTGGAGGAGGGGTGTTTTAGGTAGATGGGACATGGAGAGCACAGACTGGGGGAAGGATGTAATGGGTAGATGGGACATGGAGGGGAAATACTGGAGGAGGAGTGTAATGGGTAAATGGGACATGGAGGGTACAGACTGGGGGAGGGGTGTCATGGGTAGATGGGATATGGAGGGCACAGACTGGGGGAGGGGTGTAATGGGTAGATGGGACCCGGAAGGCACAGACTGGGGGAGGGGTGTGAAGAGTACATGGGACATGGAATACACAGACTGGGGGAGGGGTGTGAAGGGTAGATGGGACAATAGAGGGCACAGACTGGGGGAGGGGTGTGAAGGGTAGATGGGACAATGGAAGGCACAGACGGGGGAGGGGTGTGAAGGGTAGATCGGTTATGGAGGGCACAGACTGGGGGAGGGGTGCAATGGGTAGTTTGGACAAGGAGGGCACAGACTGGGGGAGGGGTGTGAAGGTTATATGGGACATGGAGGGGACAGACTTAGGATGGGTGTAATGGGACATGGAAGGCACAGACTGGGGGAGGGGTGTAATTGGTAGATCGAACATGTAAGCACATACTGGGGGAGGGGTGCAATGGGTAGATGGGAAATGGAGGGCACAGACTGGGGAAGGGGTGTGAAGAGCAGATGGGACATGGAAGGCACAGACTGGGGGAGGGGTGTGATGGGTAGATGGGACATGGAGAGAACAGACTGGGGGAAGGGTGTAATGGGTAGATGGGACATGGAAGGCACAGACTTGGGGAGGGGTGCAATGGGTAGATGGGAAATGGAGGGCACAGACTGGGGGGGTGCAATGGGGTTGATGGGACATGGAAGGTATAGACTGGGGAGGGATGTAATGGGTAGTTGGGGCATGGGGGCACAGACTGGGGGAGGGGTGTGAAGAGTAGATGGGACATGGAAGGCACAGACTGGGGGAGGGATGTGAAGGATAGATGGGTTATGGAGGGGACAGACTGGGGGAGGGGTGTGATGGGTAGATGGGACATGGAGGGCACAGACTAGGGTAGGGGTGTAATTGGTAGATGGAACATGAAAGCACAGACTGGGGGAGGGGTGCAATGGGTAGATGGGAAATGGAGGGCACAGACTGGGGAAGGGGTGTGAAGAGCAGATGGGACATGGAAGGCACAGACTGGGGGAGGGGTGTGATGGGTAGATGGGGCATGGACGGCACAGATTGGGGGAGAGTGTGAGGGGTAGATGGGGCATGGAAGGCACAGACTGGGGAGGGGTGCAATGGGTAGATGGGAAATGGAGGGCACAGACTGGGGGAGGGGTGCAATGGGGTTGATGGGACATGAAAGGTATAGACTGGGGGAGGGATGTAATGGGTAGATGGGACATGGGGGGCACAGACTGGGGAGGGGTGTGAAGGATAGATGGGTTATGGAGGGGACAGACTGGGGGAGGGGTGTGATGGGTAGATGGGACATGAAAGGCACAGACTGGAGGAGGGGTGCAATGGGTAGATGGGACATGGAGGGCACAGACTGGGGGAGGGGTGTAATGGGAAGCTGGGAAATGGAGGGCACAGACTGGGGGAGGGGTGTAATGGGTAGATGGGACATGGAAGGCACAATTACCAAAGCTACTTCCCAAGCTATGAATCTCTCCACCACCTTGTTCACTCTGATCCGGGCCTTGTTAATCCTTTATACGGATCGAGCCATACGCCATTTTGTCCTTGCCACCATATCCGACCATACCAACAGCGTGCCAGGGAATGTGGCACGCAGGTACACCAGATCTGCCTTGATGCCAGCTATAAGGTCCCTGTCACGTACCTGGTGGTGTGAGCCCGAATTTGCAGAGGAGGGCCTCCCTTGCTGCTCCCACTCCCGGCTCCCTGGTAGGGTGACAGGAGACCCAGGAGTGAGGAGGAGCACGGGTGCCTGGCAGGATCAACAGACCGGTGGAGCAACCCAGAGTCAACTCAGCGGACAAGGTGAGTGGGTAGGCCAGTTCAGTACAGCAGACTGGATCAGCAAGGCAGACTAGATCAGCACAGGCAGACTGGACAGCACAGCAAACTGGATCAGGATCAGCACAGCAGACTGGATCAGCAAAGCAGACTGGATCAGCAGAGGCAAACTGGATCAGCAAAGCAGACTGGACAGCACAGCAGACTGGATCAGGGTCAGCACAGCAGACTGGATCAGCACAGGCAGACTGGATCAGCAAAGCAGACTGGACAGCACAGCAGACTGGATCAGCACAGGCAGACTGGATCAGCACAGGCAGACTGGATCAGCACAGGCAGACTGGATCAGCACAGGCAGACTGGATCAGCACAGGCAGACTGGATCAGCACAGGCAGACTGGATCAGCACAGGCAGACTGGATCAGCACAGGCAGACTAGATCAGCAAAGCAGACCGGACAGCACAGCAGACTTGATTAGCACAGGCAGACTGGATCTCTGGTAATCAGGCTGGGTAGTCAAGACAGGCCGGGTCGGGTATCAGGCTGGCAGCAAGGTACAGGTGGATCAGGCAGAAGGATGGTCACAGACAAGCCGGGGTCGAATACAGGCAGACAGAGGGATGGTCATTGGTAAGCCGGGTCAAACACAGGTAAAGGTATCACAGGTCAGGTTTCAGGCACTATAACGCTGTAGAGCAGACAGTGGGGACCGTCTGCACTGGCTGTGTTTAAATAGCCTACCTGGCGCCAACAGGAGTGCGCGCTCCCGCACGCGGTCGTGCACGTGCACGCGCGCATGCGCAATGGCACCTGCGGACCAGGAAGCCCAGGGTTCTGATTTCTGGCAGGATCTTCATGACAGTCCCTGACTGTCCGGACTCCCAGCACACCTGGTGGCCTGTCCAGCCACGCATATCTCTCCACCTCAGGGACCACCCTGCCCCACATCATACCTGGTCTACCCAGCCATCGTGTCACCTCCTCCCTCCTGGAAATGCCCAGCTGTCTCCCACCTGGTCTCACGTCCCCTCTCCGGGCACCCCAGCACACATACGAATGCCCGAGGATCCAGACGAGGCGTGGGAGCCCTCCATCTTAAACGACAAGCACAACGTTACACATCAGTCCCCAACTTAATTCCCCAACCTAAACACCACCCATACCATGTATCCAAAACAGCATCAGTAACCTCCCCCCCCCCCCCATCCCTCCTTTTTTTTTTTTATTCGCAAACCAACTGCGGCCGAATATAGGTACGGAATCTCCCCATCCGACGCACATCAACCTCATCCAGCCCGCGCCTGGAGGCCTCTGTGGCCGCCCAAATGTGGAAGGAGTGTGAAGCGTAGGCGTAACTATTCAATCCCAACCTCCCCAAACATTTCCTCAGAACCGCCACAAATTGAAATTTGGACAGATAAGCACCATCCGCATGCATCAGTAACGGTCCATCACCCCCGGTCTCACCCCAACAAAACTCCCCACTACTTGAACCGAGCACACCACACATTCCTGTAGTGCATACAAACACACTTGTACACCCCTACCTTTTTGGTCCGTTTTGGATTTTCGCACCCAAACCGAAACCCTATCACCCAACACCTCAACATCCTGTACCAACAAACCCCCCGCCACCACTTTTGATGCGCTGACCAACTCTCTTTTGTCTCCAGGAATATGGAAGCGGGTAAGTCAGTATCAGCCATAGAAAAGAAGATGGCTGATACTGACTTACCCGCTTCCATATTCCTGGAGACAAAATAAAGTAACAACAACCTGACCTCTGGATCCTCCCACGTGACCTCCGTCTCAGCCTGTAAATCAGTCCATTCCTTCCATACCTCTTCATAAGCTGACCAAGTGGACACACTTACTGACCTCTGTATCCATCTCGCGGCGGTCCCAACGGCAAGTCCCAAATCCAGCCCGGGCATGGGACACCCTCCTGCTTCGTTTTCGGTGCCAGCTCCCTGAACTTGTCCCACTGAAAGCAAAACAAAGCGTCAGCCAGAATGTTGTCCACTCCCGGGATATGCACAGCATAGAGAAAGATGTTCAACTGCATGCAGCGCAACACCAACTGTCGCATCAACTGTATGACCGGTGGTGAAGCTGCTGACATGCTGTTGATCACCTGTACAACCCCAATGTTGTCGCAGTTCAACCGCAATTTTAGATTACGGAAGGACTGCCCCCACAATTCCAATGCTAGCACTACTGGAAACAGTTCCAAGAGCACTAGGTTCCGAAGAAAACCTGCCTCCCCCCACGATTGTGGCCATGGTTCCGCACTCCAATAACCCTGGAGGAACGCCCCATATCCAGTCGATCCTGCGGCGTCTGTCACCAACTCCACATCGAAGTTGCTCACTGGTCCCGACATCCAAACTGACCTGCCATTGTACTTTGCCAGGAAATGATACCATACCTGGAGGTCCTCCCTATGTTCCCTTGTCAACCTAACGAAATGTGTGGGGGCCCTCACCCCTGCTGTCGCCGCCAACATCCGTCGACAGAAAATCCTCCCCATGGGAATGATCCTGCATGCGAAATTCAATTTCCCTAACAATGATTGTAACGTGCGCAATTGCACTTTCTTACAACCATGGATCTCCCGAATCTCCTTTTTTAAATCCCTGAGCTTCTCCTCCGGTAACCTACATTCCATAGCCATGGAATCTATTATTATACCCAAGAAGCTCAGCTCTGTCCGTGGGCCCTCCGTTTTTTCAGGTGTCAAAGGCACCCAAAATCTCTCCGTAATGTGCTGCAACGTTGACAGTAGTATCGCACACATATTGGAAGAAGGTGGGCCCACGCAGAAAAAATCATCCAAGTAATGGATGACGGAATCAATCCCAGTGACATCTCTCACCACCCATTCTATAAACAAACTAAACGCTTCAAACATAGCGCAGGGAATAGAACAACCCATTGGCAAACACCTATCTACATGAAATTGTTCCTACCAACAGCAACCCAGCAAACGGAAACTGTCCGGGTGCACAGGCAACAGTCTAACAGTCTATGTGATTCCACATCAGATTTTGCCATCAATGCCCCTTCTCCATACTGCCTAGCCCACCTGACCGCGGCATCAAAAGACGTGAACGACACCGTACAAGCCTCCGGATCAATAAAATCATTCACCGAACCCCCTTTGGGGAAAGACAAATGATGGATCAGCCAAAATTTATTCGGCTACTTTTTGGGGACCACCCCTAATAGGGAAACCACCAAATCCTCAAATGGTTTGGCCGAAAACGGTCCCGCCATCCTACCCAAAGCCACCTCCTTGGACAATTTCTCCGACACCACTGTTGGGTGTTGTAGCGCTGATTTTAAATTCTTATCCAGCGGGGGAATCACTGTCAGAGTACACGGAATCCGAAAACCATGTTTAAACCCTGTGCTGATCAACCCACCCGCGCTGCCCTATCTGGGTATCTATTTAGAAAAGGATGCATCCTTTCCCACATCACCGGAGTCGTCCCTTTTGTGCGCAAACTCTCCGGCACGCTTTCCCTTCTTGAAACACCTGGCGAGTGTGTGACCTCCCCCGCACCCAGAACATTCGTGCTTGAATTTACATGTCTCACCGAACTTGCAGGAGCCCTCATTAAATTGCCAACACACTCTCCACTTCTTTCCGGCCGGAGATCCCGATGCGTGGCTACCTCCGGCCCCCCCTTGAAATGTCTGCGACTGAGTCTTTGCCGACGCCATCAACTTCATCCAGAGGCTAATATCTTTATGGTCCTACCGTAGAGCAGGCCTAACCGCTCGTCGCTGACCGAACTGTTCGTCGTAGCGTAGCCACGCTGTATCGCCATACAACCTATAAGCCTCCCTGACTGCGTCCATGTAACAAAACAACGCCGAGCAATGCTCAGGGTTCTTTTCACCTATCACCCCAGCCAATATGTCGAATGCCTGTAACCAATTCGCAAACGTCCGGGGATCAGACGGTATCTCCTCTTCTCCTCGTCGTCCTTTTTAGTGTCATCCGGCTTTACCCTATCCAGATTAAACTTTTCCAGGGGTAACAAGGAGAAAAACTCCACGTATTCCCCTTTCCAAATCTTCTCCCTGACCTCCTGCTTCAAGTGTGCTCCCAATGGTCCCTCGAAGCAGACATACACCTCGCATTTTGCTGCATCAGTTATCCGCACGATGTCGGATCTCACCGTCTGTTCCGCAGACCCTTTTTCAGCCACACTCACCTTGTTTGTCCCATCCTCCACTGTCTGGTTTCGAGCCCCTGCTGCAGCCGCTGGGACCGCCTTTCCACCAGGTGCCCCCATCATAACCCCCCCCATCAGCTCCGGTGTTGCCACCTACAGACCCCCCCCCCCCGCCAAAGCCTGACTCTGTCCCGCCCAAAACGACCCCCCAAAACCCGCAAATCTTCACGCATCTCTTGCATCTGACCCCCTGGCCCCACCTCTGCAGTCCCCCTTGCCACCTGCGGTTGGTCTGAGACTGCCAACAGCGGCCTGGGAGGTGACGCCCTGCCCCCCGCACTGGAAGCTACTCCCAATAAATTCTGCAATGCATTTGTACAAACTACATTGTCTGTTGACTTACCGGGCTGACCGGGCGCCGTCCCCACAGCCGCTGTGCTGACCTCCAACGACGGGATAGGGCGACTGGGCTCCTCCTCCTCTGACAATTCACCTTCTGATCTGCTCTCTTCTTCCTGTGCAGACAAAAACGGATGCCCCCTCGGAGAGGGGCTCCTGGATTCAACGTGCCTCTGTCCTCCCGCACTTGTCGCCGCCTGTTCACCATCTCCGCCGATCACTCGCCTCCCCCTTTCCTGAGCAGGCAGGCCGGTGCCTTGCGCCCCTTTTTTGGCTGGTGGCGTCCGCCCACCCCTTGTTCCGCGTGAAGGACTGCCCGCAAGTCCCACTCTGGCCGTTGCCCCGGTTTCCCTTCTGTCCCTCCCTCTCAGCTCGTGCAGAGCTGCTGAGGAAACTGTTGCCGTGGCTCGTCTGGGAGATACAACCCACCTCTTGGCCGTAGCCTGAGTGGCCGGTAGATCTCCACCCCCCTGCTCGTGCAGAGCTGCTGAGGGGGACGTTGTCCTGGAAGCGCCTGTTGTGCCGGCCATCCTCCTGTCCCTGTTAGAGAATCCAGCTGCCTTGTGACCCCTGCTCTGTCCTCCCCCCTGCCTGTGCAGAGCTGCTGGGGATGCTGTGGCTGTAATAGCACTACCAAGTGAGCCTGGGGATGTGGCTCCGTGTAGGCTCGAGGCCCCGCCTCCCGCACTAGGTCTGCGGTGTGTAGTCCGCCTGGGCCCTCCAGCACTGTCTCTCTGGCTTCGTTTTTCTGGGGGGGTTGACCGCTCCCCCCTTGGACTCCTCACCACCCTCGATGGCCCTGCCACCCATCCCAGGAGAGTTCCTGTTCGTCGGCCTCGATATCCGCCCACCTGGCGCCGCACCGCCATCTTCTGACCGCTCCTCTTCGTCCGCCCGTCCGATGGCCTGTCCGCATGTCTCGGCCAGCACGGCCTCCACCTGGCTCTGAAGCCACTCCGGTCCTTGCTCCGCTGCCGCCGCCCTCAGCATCGCCATGATGTCCCACCCGTCGGCCATCTTGGATCCAGTGATGGTAATCGAGGACCAGTGTAGCCTAAATGTCCTCTTTTTATGCCTATACCAGCATGGCCAAAATACCCCAACCTTATAACCCCCCTTTTGTAAAGGATGAGACCACACCTTGCTCTTGGAGTAAAATGGCCACGACAGCCTTTATTAACCAATTAAATACACTCCAACCAAAATATAAATATATATAAATAATTAAATACATATATATATATAATAAACATATAAATAAACATAAACATCACAAGCTATAACTGTACAACCCAGTCTGGTGATCTCTGACGGTGAACAAACTTGTTGCCAAGCAACAAGGTCACTGCGGTACAAATTAACATTTTACCAGGCCTCCAACTGAGAACTCTCGGAGACAACCATCCGTCAGTGAACAAACCAGTATTCCCTCCACCGTTCAGGAATACCCAGGAGGGGCAGTTACACTATGAGCCCCCCACCCATTTACGATCACCTCTGATACACCGTCACCGTCAAAGACCACCAAAACACCGCCACAGCCTGAAAGGGGGACTACCTCTACCTTGAGGGCCACCCCACCCTAAGAGCTGTTTATATCCCCTCCTGAAGACCCATGGACAACAGATCAATTCCAACATCAGTGAGGTGAACACCATCGCGCCTCAAATAGAGACCAATGTTGATCTCCAACTCCCGGTGCCTAACAACAATCCCACCATTCCTGACCACAAATCTCCCAATCACCTTATTAATACATATCCTTGTTTTATTAATGCTAACCACTGACCTTGCCCATCTCCACACTGTCCTGGCCACAATGTCGGACCAAACCAATATGGTATTTGGGAAACGTGCCCGCAGCTGCATAAAGTCCTCCTTTATGTCTGCAAGTATGTCCCTGACCTTGCGTAAGCCCAAATCATTCCCCCCCGCATGGATAACCAAAACATCCGGGGGCCTATCCCTGAAAGCAAACCTCTCCACCTCCCGCTTAACTCTTTCCCACTTCAAACCCGGGAAGCCCAACCATCTAATATCAGCCTCCCGCCTGGAAATACCCAGCTGTCTGCCGTTCGGTCTTGCATCTCCTCTCCTGGCCCCCCAACACACATAGGAGTGCCCTAAGATCCAGACAAGGCGTGGATAACCTGCATCTGGAATGAAAAATAACAACATAACTGGCATCCGTACAACAGTAACCACCACAAAGAACGGCGCCCCGAAAACCCTGGTAACCTCCAACCTTAGCCATAAACATGACCCTTTTCCTTTTTTTTTTTTTTTCTTTTGGTTTTTTTTTTTTTTTTTTTAAACCGCCGCCAACTGCGGCCTGACATAAGTTCGAAATCTCCTCGACTCCCATCTCCCAATTCTCCGTACTGCTTGCTCGTCCAACCCGCACCTGGCAGCCTCCGTGGCTGCCCCAATGCGGAAGGAATGAGACGCAAACTCCCATTTGTTCAGGCCTATGGCCTCCAAGCATTTCCTAAACACCGCAACAAATTGGAACCTAGAAAGGTATGACCCATCTGCATGAACCAAGAAGGGGCCCTCCTCCCTGCCCCTTACCTTTCCAAATTGCCCCACCGCTGCCAATGGACACACAATAGAACCCGGCAACTTAAACAAGGACACCATTTTGCCCCTGCCTTGTTGATCAGTTTTTGACCTTCGCAACAAAATACTCACCCGATCCTTTGTCCATTGCACATCCTGCTGCAGCAAACCACCCGCCACTGTCCTGGCGGGGCTGACCAGTTCCCCAACCCTAAACGCCCATAAAAGGTCAAGGAAAACGCAGCCCTAAACAGCAAAGTCTCATAATCGGTGATACAGACCGAACGCAACTGTGCACATATTGCCTGAAGATTGGCGAACGTTACCGGACGCCTGCTGTCCCTCCTCTTATGTTGCCTGCGATAACCCCTGAATGCCTGCCTGACCCAAAATTCTTTTGTCCAATCCTCCTCCCCTTGCAATTTGAAAAGAAATGCCAAACCTGCCAATTTCTTGTCAATCGCCGATGCCGATAAACCCTTTTCCATGCCCAGAGAAACCCAGTACAGTACCAGCAGGCGTGTGTCAGAGCCCTGACCACTTACCCCGGATACCCTCATTAGCTCCCACCATTCCTTCCAGACCTTGGAGTACGCCCCCCATGTGGCCTCGCTCACTGACCGGCGTATCCAGCCTGCGACGACTCAAGGGCAGCTCCCACATCCATGCCGGGCAGCGGGCCCCTGTCTCCACGGCTCCCGGTGCCAACTCCCTGAACTTCTCCCACTGAAAACGAGATAGGGCGTCCGCCAGTGAGTTCTCCACCCCAGGTATATGTACAGCATAAATAAAGATATTCAACTGTAAGCACCGAAAAACGAACTTCCTCAACAGGCGGATGACAGGGGGAGAGGAGGCCGACATTTTGTTGACCACCTGCACTACCCCCATGTTATCACAGTTTATACGCAATTTCAGGTTCCGAAACTCCTCCCCCCTCAATTCCAGCGCCACAACGACTGGGAATAGCTCAAGCAGCACCAAGTTCCCCAGCAGCCCCGCTGTCCCCCATGCCTGCGGCCAATGCTCTGCACTCCACTTGCCCCTAAAATATGCCCCGTAACCCATTGAGCCTGCTGCATCAGTGGCCAAGTCCACGTCAAAATTGCTCACCGGGCCCGCCATCCACATAGCCCGGCCGTTATAACTTGATAGAAAGTCATGCCATACCCGCAAATCCTCCCTATGTTCCCGCTTCAAACGGATGAAGTGGGTCGGAACATTTACCCCCGCCGTAGCTGCCGACAGCCGTCGGTAAAACACCCTCCCCATCGGGATGATTCTACAGGCAAAGTTAAGTTTTCCCAACAAGGATTGCAGCGTCCGCAACTGAACCTTATGCCTTCCCTGTATCTCCCTGATCTCCCTCTGTAAGTCGTCCAACTTGTCCCTGGGCAACCGACACTCCATTGCCTTGGAATCAATGACGATTCCCAAGAAACTCAGCTCCTCAGTCGGGCCCTCTGTTTTATCCGCCGCCAAGGGTACCCCGAACCTGCCTGCGATGTGCTGCAACGTTGACAAGATAATCGCACACACAGCGGAGGCAGGTGGGCCCACGCACAGAAAGTCATCCAAATAGTGGATGACTGACTCCAGGCCCGACACATCCCTCACCACCCATTCCAAAAAGGAACTAAATGTCTCAAAGAAAGCACATGATATAGAGCAACCCATGGGCAAGCACATGTCTACGTAAAACTGATCCCGCCAGTGACACCCCAACAGCCTAAAGCTGTCTGGGTGCAACGGCAGCAACCTGAAAGCCGATTCCACGTCTGCCTTCACCATAAGTGCCCCCTGCCCATATTTCCTCACCCATCGAACCGCCGCGTCAAAGGACGTGTATGACACTGTGCATGCATCCGGTTCAATGAAATCATTGACCGACCCCCCTTTAGGAAAAGACAAGTGATGAATCAGGTGGAATTTGCCCGCCTCCTTTTTGGGAACCACCCCCAACGGGGAGACAACCAAATCAGGCCACGGCTTGTGCGGGAATGGACCCCCCATCCGCCCCATGGCCACCTCTTTCCCCAGCTTCTCGTCCACCACCCCCGGGTGTAATAACGCAGACTTCAAGTTTCTTGCCACTGGCGGTATTGCCGTCAATGAACAAGGAATCCGAAACCCGTCCCTAAACCCCCGCGCCAGCAACAGAGCTGCCGCCCTATCCGGATACTTACTTAGAAAAGGAAGCATCCTTTCCACCATCACCGGCGTCCTCCCTCTTGTGGCTAGCGTCGCCAGTTCGCTTACCTCTCTTAAAGCATCTGGACAGCATGTGGGCTCCGCCACATCCTGAACATTCATGCTTGAACTTGCACGTACCTCCGTACTTACACGCTCCCTCGTTGAACTGCCAACACACTCCCCACTTTTTTCCGGCCGGCAGTCCTTGGGACGGCGCACCCCCGCCCCCTGAAGAAACTGAGACGTGGCCCGTGCTGAAGACATGAGCCTCATCCAGAGGCTAATGTCCTTGTGATCCCACCTCAATTCCGACCTGACCGCCTTCCGCTGTCTAAATTGCTCATCGTACCGCAGCCAAGCCACCCCTCCATATATTCTGTGTGCCTCCCCAATAGCGACCATGTAGCAAAACAATGCCGAGCAATGCTCTGGGTTCTTTTCCCCAATGACACTGGCCAAAATGGCAAACGCCTGGAGCCAATTTGAAAAAGTGCGCGGAATCAACCGATACCTGCGCTTCTCCTCATCGTCCTTCTTGGAACTATCCGGCTTCACCCTGTCCAAGTTAAATTTCTCCAGCGGAAGGAGGGAAAAAATTTCAACATACTCACCCTTGACAATCTTGTCTCGGACTTCCTGTTTCAAGTGTGCTCCCAGCGGGCCCTCAAAGCACACATAGACCTCGCATTTTGCCGCATCCGCAATCCTTACCACATCCGCCCGGACCACTGTCTCCTTTTCCACCACTCCGTCAGGGCCCACCTCAGCAACAGCCTGTCCTACCTCTTCCACAGTAGGGGGTTCCACCCCCCTGCTGACCTCCGGCCATTTTTCGGGCGAACTGACCCCCCACGCTGTCCATGTGTCCATGCCACCTGTGCATGTTGACCTAGATTGTCCCCAAATTTTCCAACCAGCGCCCGTAACCCGTCCAATAAATCTGACATTTGAGCCGCGGGCTCGGCCCTGCTGGGGATGACCCCCGGCAAAGGCCGGTCCCCCGTTTTACCCTGTGCACCAGACTCCACTGTGTTCGCCCTGACCACCCCCAACAAACCCTGCAATGCATTAGTTAAAGACAATGAACTTGTAGGCTCACCCGGCTGACCAGAAGGTCGTCCCACAGCCGATCTGCTGCTCTCCCTCGCTGGCACTTGTGGCTCCTCCTCGTCCGAGATCTCGCCCTCAGATCGTTCCTCCTGTTCTCGGTCAGGTGATACCGACAGCCCCCCGGGTGATTGAACCACGGCAGCTGCGTCCACAGATGGCGAAGACACCCGGCTGTCAGCTGTTGTCCCATCAACCCCAGACCGGCGCTCCGAACCGGACCTGGGAGACGCTCCTCGCATCAATCGCTGGCTGACCCCCCACCCACCGATCGTTCTTCCGGCAAGCCCCGCCCCCTCGCTGTCCTCACCGGACCTCTGCCCCTGCTACTTGCCGCCGTGGGCCGCGCACTCTGCCGGTGTCCCCCCCCACACCCACTGTGTCCAGTCCTGCGCCCGCACCTGACCTCCTAGTGCTGCGGGTTCCAAGCGGTGAAGCCGCGCCATTCCGGCCGGTGGCCCCGCTCCCCGCGACGTCCATAGCGCTGCTGGGCCCCCCCGATGACCCCCTGCCCCTGGTGAAGCTGCGGGTTCCAGGCGGCGAAACCGCGCCGATCCGGCCGGTGGCCCCGCCCCCCGCGATGTCGCTCGCTGTGCCAGGCCTCACTGGAGCTCGCCCCCCTCCGGTGTTGCTGTGGGTCCCGGGCGATGAAGCCGCGCCACGCCGGCCGGTAGCCCCGCCCCCCGCGATCGGTACCGCTCGCACTGCCCGTCCCAGGCCTGCTCCCTCGCGCTGCGTGCGCTTCGCTGGGGGGGTTAGATCTGTCCTCCCCCGGGCTCCGGGTGACACGAGGTGGCCGAGGAGAGGGCCCAGGCGAATAACGCATCGGAGGCCTGGGCCTCCGCGCGCGCTGCTGCCGCCCACTGTCCTGCGATCCCCCCCGTCCTCCTCTGCCAGTGACCCCACTTGCCTTCTGAGCCATGCCGCCCCTTTCACCGCCGCAGCCCTCCTCAAGGACGCCAACATTTCTTCCACCTCCGCTATGCTGCTGGGAGAAGAGGAGCAGTTGAAGGAAAAAACTGACTCCTCTGTTCGTTACACTCCTGAAAGTGACCACCTGACTCCACCCATTCCCTTTATATCAGACCTCCCCTTCCTTACAAAATTACCACACAGCCAACCCCTTCCTGTTCATCTCTTTTCAGTTACCAATAAACCCTTTGTAGCCCTTAGTCACCACTGTCATGCCCGGCCCTGCATTCCATTCCCTGCAGTCATACATTCAAAATCAGTTTACTGCAGCAGATCAGGCAGCAATTGCAATTGGTTGCCAGAGAATATAGCATATTATTACCGATTACTGACTGGTTGTTAGAGGTTACAACACATAATTTCTGCTTCCTCATTCATTGCTAGAGGTTACTGCACATCATTACTGCTCACTGAGAAACGTACTACAGGAGATGACCAGAGACTGCGGATCTAATACAGGAGATGACCAGAGACTGCAAATCTAATACAGGAGATGACCAGAGACTGCAAATCTAGTACAGGAGATGACCAGAGACTGCGGATCTAGTGCAGAGGATGACCAGAGACTGCGGATCTAGTGCAGAGGATGACCAGAGACTGCAAATCTAGTACAGGAGATGACCAGAGACTGCGGATCTAGTGCAGAGGATGACCAGAGACTGCGGATCTAGTGCAGAGGATGACCAGAGACTGCAAATCTAATACAGGAGATGACCAGAGACTGCAAATCTAGTACAGGAGATGACCAGAGACTGCAAATCTAGTACAGGAGATGACTAGGGATGAGCCGAACACCCCCCTGTTCGGTTCGCACCAGAACCTGCGGACAGACCTAAAGCTCGTGTGAACTTTAGAACCCTATTAAAGTCTATGGGACTCGAACGTTCAAAATCAAAAGTGCTCATTTTAAAGGCTAATATGCAAGTTATTGTCATAAAAATTGTTTGGGGACCTGGGTCCTGCCCCAGGGCACATGTATCGATGCAAGAAAAAGTTTTAAAAACGGCCGTTTTTTCAGGAGCAGTGATTTTAATAATGCTTAAAGTGAAACAATAAAAGTGTAATATTCCTTTAAATTTCGTACCTGGGGGGTGTGTATAGTATGCATGTAAAGGGGCTGTCACGTACCTAGTGGTGAGTCCGGATTGCAGTAGGAGACCTCTCTTGCGTCCCAGACTCGTGACCCCTGATAGAGGAGACAGGGGGCGCAGAAGTCGAAGGTAGAACGAGTGCCTGGCAGGATCAACAGCTGAGGGATGGGTCAGGTGGTTCACTGGGAGCTGTGTCTGGATCAGCAGGCCTTGGCAGCAGGTGACAGGAACCAGCAGGCAGCAGGTGACAGGAACCAGCAGGCAGCAGGTGACAGAGACTGGAGGGTCACACAGGAACAGGTACACAGGATGGTCAGGCAAGCCGGGTCAAAACCAGATGGAGGCTACAGGAGCAGGTGCAGATGGCAGAAGCGGAGTCGTAGAGCAACCCGGGGTCGGTAACAGTGGATCACAGCACGGATGAGCCAGAGGGATAAGCAGGTGCAGAGTCGTGGACAAGCCAGAGGTCGGGAGCAGGCAGATAGCAGAGAAGGTAGTGGAACAGGCCGGGTCACAAACACAGGGTCAGACTGAATCAGGAAGTAGACACAGGAACTCTGTAGATCAAGCAGCAAGAACTGAGGGGAGAGTCAGGTTTAAATAGCCCGCCTGGCACCGGTAGCCGTGCGCGCGCATCCTGGCACGCGCACCCGCACCCGCACGCACCGGCGGGGAACTACTACTACCAGCTGAGCTTTCCTTACATTGCCCCCCCCAAGGGGCAGCCTCCGGATGCCCAACTGGGCCAGTCTTTCGGGGTGTGCTCTCTTGAAGGATTGAATCAGGTGTTTGGCATGTAAGTTATCTTCAGGCTCCCATGAGTTCTCCTCAGAACCGTACCCCTTCCATTTGATGAGGTATTGCACCCAGTTGTTTCTCTTCCTGCAATCCATTATTGCCTCCACTTCGAACTCCTCTTCGCCATTGACCATTATAGGAGCAGGAGGATCCTTAGCTCGTCCTGGGAAGGGGTTGGAGACAGCAGGTTTCAGGAGAGAAACTTGAAAAACGGGGTGTACCCGAAGTGCTTCTGGTAGTTCCAATTCATATGCCACCTCATTGATCTTTCGCTTGACTGAGAAAGGTCCCAAGAACCTAGGGCCCAGTTTCCTTGAGGGGCAAGCCAGTCGGAGATTGATCGTAGATAGCCAAACCTTGTCCCCGGGTTCCAGGATCAGTTCTCCCCGTCTCTTTTTGTCAAAGATCTCCTTGTTAAGTCCTTGTGCCCTGGTCATGGTTTCCTGCAATAGTTTGTTATTAACAGAAAAAAAATCCTCGGGTTCAAGAACAGCAGGTACTGAGCATTGGGGAACAGAGTTAGGTAGGAATGATGGATGGTAACCATAGTTAGCAAAGAACGGAGTCTGCTTGATTGTAGAGTGAGTGGAATTATTGTATGCAAATTCGGCCAATGGCAACAGAGAGAGCCAGTTGTCCTGGGAGAAGGATGAGAAACAGCGCAGGTACTGTTCGAGAGTCTGGTTCGTTCTCTCTGTTTGCCCATTTGTCTGAGGGTGGTATGCCGAAGACAAGGATAATTCAGTGCCAAGGGAGCTACAGAGCGCTCTCCAAAACCAGGAGGTAAACTGGACTCCCCTATCAGAAAGTATGTTGGCTGGCACTCCGTGAAGTCTGACGATTTCCTTGATGAAGGCTTGTGCAGTCTCTGGTGCTGAGGGTGTTCCTTTCATGGGTATGAAGTGTGCCATTTTGGATAGCCGGTCCACACCTACGAAGATGGCCGTATGGCCTTCTGAGGGAGGGAGCTCAACAATGAAATCCAACGAAATGAATTTCCAAGGTCTCTCCGGAGCAGGCAGAGGTTTGAGCAAGCCCCAAGCCCTGTTCTTACTGTTCTTGTTGCGGGTGCAGATGGTACATGACTTCACGTATCTTTTGCAGTCTTTTGCAAGTTGCGGCCACCAGAATGTGCATTGCACAAGGTCAAAGGTTTTAGAAACGCGAAAGTGCCCAGCTAATACGTGGTCATGGCAGAGCTCAAGTACAGTAATCCGAAGATTTTCTTTAAAGAAGATCTTGCCGTTAGACCAGAACAGACCATCCTTCGCTGACAGTCCTGCCTCAGCAGGTGGGGGGTTTTCACTGGAGGCTTGCTTAATCCGACTTAGCAGGTCTTCATGTAATAGGAGGAAATTGTCTGTTGACAAGATAGTATTTGGCGAAGTAGGCACCTTAGGATCGGTAAACATCCGGGACAAAGCATCGGGCTTGGTGTTCTTGGAGCCTGGCCTGTAGGTGACGTGAAAGGCCAACCTGGAAAAGAACAGTGCCCATCTGGCCTGGCATGGTTTCAACCTTCTTGCAGCCTTCAGATACTCCAGGTTTTTATGGTCCATGTATATCAGAATCGGGTGAGCTGCTCCCTCCAGGAGGTACCGCCACTCCTCCAAAGCTGCCTTAATTGCCAATAATTCCCGGTCGCCCACATCATAATTCTGTTCAGGGGAAGTTAATTTGCGGGAAAAGAAACCAACTGGAAACAAGAGGGCCCTGGGACCTTGTCGCTGCGAGAGTACCGCCCCGACAGCGACTTCGGATACGTCGACTTCCAAAACGAACGGGAGAGCCGGGTCAGGGTGTTTCAGCACAGAAGCAGAGGTAAAGAGTCTCTTGAGTGAGTCAAAGGCAGTTTGGGCTTTGGGAGTCCACTGGAAATGAATCCCCTGTCTGGTCAGTTGTGTAATTGGGGAAATGATGGCCGAGAAGCCTTTGATAAATTTCCGATAAAAGTTTGAAAAGCCCACAAACCGCTGAACTCCCTTTTTATCCACAGGGGCAGGCCATTCAAGGATAGCGGAGATTTTCTGGGGGTCCATTTTGATACCTTCAGTTGAAATGATGAGTCCCAAAAACTGTATGCTTTGCTGTTCGAATTCGCATTTTTCAGGCTTCGCATACAGGCCATGTTGCCGAAGCCGCTCCAGCACACACTTGACGTGTTGGAGATGGCTGTCAATGGAGGTGGAGAAAATCAGGATGTCATCTAAATAGATAATGACGAATAAGTCCAGGTAGTCTCGAAAAATGTCGTTTATGAAATGTTGAAAGGTGGCGGGGGCGTTGCAGAGTCCAAATGGCATCACAAGATATTCGAAATGTCCGAATCGGGTACGAAAGGCGGTCTTCCATTCATCGCCTTTTCTAATACGGACCAAGGTATAGGCCCCGCGGAGATCTAGCTTGGTAAAGACGACCGCTGCCCCTAACCTCTGGAAAAGTTCAGGCACTAGAGGCAGAGGGTAGCGGTTCTTTATGGTCAGCTCTCTGTAGTCGACACACGGCCGAAGGGTATGGTCCTTTTTTTCTACGAAGAAAATTCCAGCTCCAGCAGGGGACGTAGAGGAGCGGATAAAGCCTTTTCTGAGGTTATCGTCTATGTACTCTTTGAGTGCTGTTAGTTCCAGTTCGGTCAGGGGAAAAATTCTTCCAAAGGGCACTTCGGCCCCAGGGAGGAGCTCGATGGGACAGTCGTAGACCCAATGAGGAGGAAGAGTCTCTGCCCCTTTTTTACTGAAAACGTCCATGAAGGCATGGTATACTTCGGGGAGTAATTGGCGGGCTTCGGCATCCAAACACATTAAAGCGGCAGGCTGGGTGGAAGTCCTTGGAAGGCAGAGTTGGGAGCAATAGGGAGATGGGAAGGTGATTTCTCTGGTGACCCAGTCAATGCAGGGATTGTGGGCACGGAGCCAAGGCATGCCCAAAATAACTGGGAACAGGGGTGAAGAAATAATGTCTAGGCACAGGAGTTCTTGATGAAGGTTTGTTATGCTGGCAGAGATAGGAATGGTTTCCTGGGTGACAGGACCGGAACGGATGGCAGAACCATCGGCAAGGTGTATGAGCAGTCCTTGGGTCTTCGGGCGTAAGGGGATGCGGTGCGTTGCTGCGAAGGCAGAGTCCATAAAGCAGCTGCAGGCCCCCGAATCAACGATAGCGGGAACCTGGATGTTCTTTCCGGGGAGCTGCAACAAAATGGAAAGGGCAAGGTGAGGAGAGGCATTGGTAACAGCAAGGATTTGATCAGCAGGAAGAGGATGCCACTTACGGATCTTGGCAGGACAGGATCTCACATAGTGCCCCGGCTCTCCGCAATACATGCACAAATTGTTCATGCGACGTCGTTGGCGTTCCTCAGGCGTGAGTGTGGGGCGTAGCATGCCCAGCTGCATTGGTTCCGGCCTATCTGCGGTGGGCGCAGGTTGAGCTGATGGTGGGGAACTGGAGAAGCTGGGTACTTTTGGCAACATCCAGGTGGGACGTGTCTGAACTGTGGCCCTCTCGGACCGCCGTTCACGTAGGCGCCTGTCAATCTGTATGGCCTGGTTAACAAGTTCCTCCAAAGTCTGAGGAACCCCTACTCGGGCAAGTTCATCCTTGAGAGGATCAGACAGACCCAACCGGAACTGGTAGCGGAGGGCAGCGTCGTTCCAGTTGGTGTCTGCACTCCACCTTCTGAACTCAGCGACATAGTCCTCTGCGGGCCTGCGCCCCTGTTGCAATGTGTGGAGAGCGGCTTCTGCCGTCGCTGAGAGCTGCGGGTCCTCATAGATTCGGGCCATCGCATCAAGAAATGTGTTCAGGTTGGCAAGTTCAGCAGCTTTCTGTTCAAGAAGGCGATGGGCCCAGAGCTGTGGCTCATTCTGCAGTAGGGAGATCACGAAGCTTACTTTGGTGGCTTCCAAAGAAAATGTCCATGGCTGGAGAGCAAAGTAGAGCTCACAGGCGTTGCGAAAAGTCCTGAATTTGCCACGTTCACCGGAAAATCTCTCAGGTGCAGGCACTCGTGGTTCTGGGGGTAACATCACGACAGCTGGAAGAGCAGGCAGGTTAATAGAAGCGGATGGAGATCCCTGAGCAGTAGCAGATGGAGCGAGGGCTAAGACACGTTCCTCCAGATGAGGGTAGCCTTCTTGGAGACTCTTAACTGCTTGGGACAGGCCCGCCAAGTGCAAGCAAAGTTCATCCATGGGAGAGGCTCCCTGCCCGGACTCAGACATGGCTGCTTGATATTGTCACGTACCTAGTGGTGAGTCCGGATTGCAGTAGGAGACCTCTCTTGCGTCCCAGACTCGCGACCCCTGATAGAGGAGACAGGGGGCGCAGGAGTCGAAGGTAGCACGAGTGCCTGGCAGGATCAACAGCTGAAGGATGGATCAGGTGGTTCACTGGGAGCTGTGTCTGGATCAGCAGGCCTTGGCAGCAGGCAGCAGGTGACAGAGACTGGAGGGTCACACAGGAACAGGTACACAGGATGGTCAGGCAAGCCGGGTCAAAACCAGATGGAGGCTACAGGAACAGGTGCAGATGGCAGAAGCGGAGTCGTAGAGCAAGCCGGGGTCGGTAACGGTGGATCACAGCACGGATGAGCCAGAGGGATAAGCAGGTGCAGAGTCGTGGACAAGCCAGAGGTCAGGGGCAGGCAGATAGCATTTTTGCAGGAAAAAAAGCTATTTAAAATCACTCGCGGCTATAATGAATTGCCGGCTCCCGTAATGCAGAGAACAGTCATTCATTGAAAGTCATGAACCGTACCAGGCCACATGCCCTCAACATTGGGAGGATGCTTTGGGGGTCTGTGACCCCCTCAAAGCACCATGTCCCCATGTTGATGGGGACAAGGGCCTCTTCCCCACAACCCTGGCCATTGGTTGTGGGGATCTGCGGGCGGGGGGCTTATCGGAATCTGGAAGCCCTTTAACAAGGGGACCCCCAGATCCCGGCCTCCCCCCTGTGTGAAATGGTAAGGGGGTACAAAAGTACCCCTACCATTTCACCAAAAAAGTGACAAAAATTTTAAAAATGACAGGAGACGGTCTTTGACAATTCCTTTATTAAAATCCTCTTTCTTCTGGTCTTCTTCCCTTTCTTCATCCTTCGGTTTCTTCATCTTCTTCTTCTATCTTCTTCCATCTTCTTCTTCCACCGATCCGCTTCTTGCTCTGGTCTTCTCGTCCGGCATGACGTCCCCGTGTATCAGAGGGGGGCGGGGGCACCAGGTGGCCCCGCCCTCCATTATAAAAGAACTGTCAGACGGAGCGAAGCCTCACACAGCGGGAGCCTCCCATTGAGCGGAGCGGCCCGACATTAAAGAAAAGACGCCGACGTCGTGGAAGAAGATGCCGGACGAGAAGACCAGAGCAAGAAGCGGATCGGAGGAAGAATAAGATGGAAGAAGATGGAAGAAGAAGATGAAGAAACCGAGGAATGAAGAAAGGAAGAAGACCAGATGAAAGAAGATTTTAATAAAGGAATTGTCAAAGACCGTCTCCTGTCATTTTTAACATTTTTGTCATTTTTGGTGAAATGGTAGGGGTACTTTTGTACCCCCTTACCATTTCACATGGGGGGAGGCCGGGATCTGGGGGTCCCCTTGTTAAAGGGGGCTTCCAGATTCCGATAAGCTCCCCGCCCGCAGACCCCCACAACCAATGGCCAGGGTTGTGGGGAAGAGGCCCTTGTCCCCATCAACATGGGGACATGGTGCTTTGAGGGGTCACAGACTCCCAAAGCATCCTCCCAATGTTGAGGGCATGTGGCCTGGTATGGTTCAGGAGGGGGGGGGCGCTCTCGTCCCCCCCCTCTTTTCCTGCGGCCTGCCAGGTTGCGTGCTCGGATAAGGGTCTGGTATGGATTTTGAGGGGGACCCCACGCCATTTTTTTTTTTTTGTGTGGGGTTACCCTTAAAATCCATCCCAGACCTGAAGGGTCTGGTATGGATATTTAGGGGGGACTCCACGTCATTTTTTTTAAATTTGACGCAGGGTTCCCCTAAATATCCATAGCAGACCTGAAGGGCCTGGTAATTGGATGTGGGGGAACCCCCACGTTTTTTTTTTTTTATTTTTTTATCAATGAATGACTGTTCTCTGGTAGCCGGCAATTCATTATAGCCGCGAGTGATTTTTAAATAGCTTTTTTTCCTGCAAAAATGACACTTTGTGCAGGGACAGTTCTAAGCACGGGAAACATGCGCCCTTTTACAGGCGAACAGGCAATGTTCGAGTCGAACATGAGTTCGACCCGAACTCGAAGCTCATCCCTAGAGATGACCAGAGACTGCGGATCTAGTGCAGAGGATGACCAGAGACTGCGGATCTAATACAGGAGATGACCAGAGACTGCAAATCTAATTAAGGAGATGACCAGAGACTGCAAATCTAATACAGGAGATGACCAGAGACTGCAAATCTAGTACAGGAGATGACCAGAGACTGCAAATCTAGTACAGGAGATGACCAGAGACTGCGGATCTAATAGAGGAGATGACCAGAGACTGTGGATCTAATACAGAAGATGACCAGAGACTGCGGATCTAATACAGGAGATGACCAGAGACTGCAAATCTAATACAGGAGATGACCAGAGACTACGGATCTAATACAGGAGATGACCAGAGACTTAAAATCTAATACAGGAGATGATCAGAGACTGCAAATCTAGTACAGGAGATGACCAGAGACTGCGGATCTAATACAGGCGATGACCAGAGACTGCGGATCTAAAACAGGCGATAACCAGAGACTACGGATCTAATACAGGAGATGACCAGAGACTGCAGATCAAATACAGGAAATGACCAGAGACTGCAGATCAAATACAGGAAATGACCAGAGACTTCAAATCTAATACAGGAGATGACCAGAGACTGCGGATCCAATACAGGAGATGACCAGAGACTGCGGATCTAATACAGGTAATGACCAGAGACTGCGGATCTAATACAGGAGATGACCAGAGACTGCGGATCTAATACAGGTGATGACCAGAGACTGCGGATCTAATACAGGAGATGACCAGAGACTGCGGATCTAATACAGGAGATGACCAGAGACTGCAGATCTAATACAGGAGATGATTAAAGACTGTGGATCTAATACAGGAGATGATCAGAGACCAGAGTACAGGAGGTGATGAACTAAGTAACAATTTTAAAATTTTACATAGCAGTGTACAGCTGTACTGTTCATAAACAACAGGTTCGGGTTAAGATAAACAGTCAACAAGCAGTCTATGGGGAGAATGACCTACCTAGCCAGCCAGGCTCACCACCCGCTCTCATTGATTCAGGGACAGGGCCCTCAGGGGTCCAGGTGCGGTACCTTCAGGGGTCCAGGTGCAGGGCCTTTGGGGGTCCAGGTGCGGGGCCCTCGGGGGTCCAGGTGCGGGGTCCTCAGGGGTCCAGGTGCGGGGCCTTTAGGGGTTCAGGTGCGGGGTCCTTAGGGGTCCAGGTGTGGGGTCCTCAGGGGTCCAGGTGCAGTGCCCTCAGGGGTCCAGGTGCAGGGCCTTCAGGGGTCCAGGTGCAGGGCCTTCAGGGGTCCAGGTGCAGGGCCTTCAGGGGTCCAGGTGCAGGGCCTTCAGGGGTCCAGGTGCAGGGCCCTCAGTGGTCCAGGTGCAGGGCCTTCAGGGGTCCAGGTGCAGGGCCTTCAGGGGTCCAGGTGCAGGGCCCTCAGTGGTCTTGAGGCAGAGCTTGCAAAGTTCTGGGGGCGTGAAACTCATGAAGGTCTGGGGGCGGGGCTCACGAAGGTCTGGGGGCGGGACTCAAGGAAGTGTCTGGTATGGATTTTTAGGGGGGGCCCCACGTCATTTTTTTTAAATTTGACGCAGGGTTCCCCTAAATATCCATAGCAGACCTGAAGGGCCTGGTAATTGGATGTGGGGGAACCCCCACGTTTTTTTTTATTTTTTTATCAATGACTTTCAATGACTGACTGTTCTCTGTATTACGGTAGCCGGCAATTCATTATAGCTGCGAGTGATTTTAAATAGCTTTTTTTCCTGCAAAAATGACACTTTGTGCAGGGACAGTTCTAAGCACGGGAAACATGCGCCCTTTTACAGGCATACTAGTCACACCCCCCAGGTACGAAATTTAAAGGAATATTACACTTTTATTGTTTCACTTTAAGCATTATTAAAATGACTTCTCCTGAAAAAACTGTCTTTTTTTAAAACTTTTTTTGCATTGATACATGTCCCCTGGGGCAGGACCCGGGTCCCCAAACACTTTTTATGACAATAACTTGCATATCGGCTTTTAAAATTAGCACTTGAGATTTCTCCCATAGACTTTTACAGGGTGCTTGCGGCTTTTCGAATTTGCCGCGAACACCCCAAATTGTTCGCTGTTCGCTGAACAGGCGAACAGGCAATGTTCGAGTCGAACATGAGTTCGACCCGAACTCGAAGCTCATCCCTAGAGATGACCAGAGACTGCGGATCTAGTGCAGAGGATGACCAGAGACTGCGGATCTAATACAGGAGATGATCAGAGACTGCGGATCTAATACAGGAGATGACCAGAGACTGCAAATCTAGTACAGGAGATGACCAGAGACTGCAAATCTAGTACAGGAGATGACCAGAGACTGCGGATCTAATACAGGAGATGACCAGAGACTGTGTATCTAATACAGGAGATGACCAGAGACTGCAAATCTAATACAGGAGATGACCAGAGACTACGGATCTAATACAGGAGATGACCAGAGACTTAAAATCTAATACAGGAGATGACCAGAGACTGCAGATCTAAAACAGGCAATAACCAGAGACTGCGGATCTAATACAGGAGATGACCAGAGACTGCGGATCTAAAACAGGCGATAACCAGAGACTGCGGATCTAATACAGGAGATGACCAGAGACTGCGGATCTAAAACAGGCGATAACCAGAGACTGCGGATCTAATACAGGAGATGACCAGAGACTGCGGATCAAATACAGGAAATGACCAGAGACTGCAAATCTAATACAGGAGATAACCAGAGACTTCAAATCTAA
The DNA here is from genome assembly GCA_028564925.1 of Lithobates sylvaticus. NCBI lineage: Eukaryota > Metazoa > Chordata > Amphibia > Anura > Ranidae > Lithobates > Lithobates sylvaticus. The sequence continues at coordinate 30,572,322 of CM053029.1, read as the reverse complement.
TACAGGAGATGACCAGAGACTGCGGATCTAATACAGGAGATGACCAGAGACTGCGGATCTAATACAGGTGATGACCAGAGACTGCGGATCTAATACAGGAGATGACCAGAGACTTCAAATCTAATACAGGAGATGACCAGAGACTTCAAATCTAATACAGGAGATGACCAGAGACTGCGGATCTAATACAGGAGATGACCAGAGACTGCGGATCTAATACAGGTGATGACCAGAGACTGCGGATCTAATACAGGAGATGACCAGAGACTGCGGATCTAATACAGGAGATGACCAGAGACTGCGGATCTAATACAGGTGATGACCAGAGACTGCGGATCTAATACAGGAGATGACCAGAGACTTCAAATCTAATACAGGAGATGACCAGAGACTTCAAATCTAATACAGGAGATGACCAGAGACTGCGGATCTAATACAGGAGATGACCAGAGACTGCGGATCTAATACAGGTGATGACCAGAGACTGCGGATCTAATACAGGAGATGACCAGAGACTGCGGATCAAATACAGGAAATGACCAGAGACTGTGGATCTAATACAGGAGATGATCAGAGACCAGAGTACAGGAGGTGATGAACTAAGTAACAATTTTAAAATTTTACATAGCAGTGTACAGCTGTACTGTTCATAAACAACAGGTTCGGGTTAAGATAAACAGTCAACAAGCAGTCTATGGGGAGAATGACCTACCTAGCCAGCCAGGCTCACCACCCGCTCTCATTGATCCAGGGACAGGGCCCTCAGGGTCCAGGGGCGGGACCCTCAGGGGTCCAGGTGCGGTACCTTCAGGGGTCCAGGTGCAGGGCCTTTGGGGGTCCAGGTACGGGGCCTTAGGGGGTCCAGGTGTGGGGCCCTCGGGGGTCCAGGTGCGGGGTCCTCAGGGGTCCAGGTGCGGGGCCCTCAGGGGTCCAGGTGCGGGGCCCTCAGGGGTCCTGGTGCGTGGCCTTCAGGGGTCCAGGTGCAGGGCCTTCAGGGGTCCAGGTGCAGGGCCTTTGGGGGTCCAGGTGCGGGGCCCTCGGGGGTCCAGGTGCGGGGTCCTCAGGGGTCCAGGTGCGGGGCCTTCAGGGGTTCAGGTGCGGGGTCCTTAGGGGTCCAGGTGTGGGGTCCTCAGGGGTCCAGGTGCAGTGCCCTCAGGGGTCCAGGTGCAGGGCCTTCAGGGGTCCAGGTGCAGGGCCTTCAGGGGTCCAGGTGCAGGGCCCTCAGTGGTCTTGAGGCAGAGCTTGCAAAGTTCTGGGGGCGTGAAACTCATGAAGGTCTGGAGGTGGGACTCACAAAGGTCTGGGGGCGGGGCTCACGAAGGTCTGGGGGCGGGACTCAAAGAAGTCCAGAGGTGGGGCTCTCATCTCTCCTACTCCGATGTCAGCTCTGAGCCTCCGAGCATACAGGCTGCATGCAGTGGAGCTCCCGGCCCTGCCCCCACCCCCGCCCTGCTGGCCGGGGAATACATTTCTGCGCTCGCAGGGTTATCATGACATGGTTGGGACCCCAATTTGCGGGTCGCGCGGGCACAAGTGCTTTGGCGGGCCCCCCACAGTGACAGGGCCCAGGGCAGCTGCCCCTTTTGCCCTGCGTTAAAGACGGCCCTGCACACAGCCACGCAGCATTGTGCCTTTCCTTATGGCATCATTGATTGATATGGTGTTGGAGGCCAGCTCCACTGAAATGCATGATTCTAAATTCATAGCAGGAGGCATTGCCAATTTTATTTCCTCTCCACTCCTGAAATTCTGGTACAGCCGTGCATGGTAGCCAATCAGCTTCTAATTTCAGCTTGTTCAATTAAGCTTTGACAAAAAAACTCGAAGCTGATTTCTATCCTGATTTCTGATTCCTGGTTCCTATGCAGAGCCGCAATAGATTTTTCACTCTACAGTTTTAGTAAATCAACCCCGATGCATTGCAACAGCAGTAAAACATGTAATATGTGGAAAAATCTAGTAACAATTGTATTGATGGAATATTGTGTATTATTCTTTTTGTAGAACAAGACGGACAGTTCATTTTACCTGAAGTACATTTCTATTTCCATATGGGAAAAAGGTAATACAACAAATACAACTTCATACTGCCAGGATATTTTAGAAGCAAAGTAAACCCTTTCTACCTCTGTATCCAAAATGTACTAATCCAAGTTACACCGTCAGTTTACTCAAATCTGATATTTCAAAGTTTAATGGATGCTGGAGAGTTACACCCCATGACCAGTGTAAGCCAGATATCCCCAACTCTCCCATAACCCACCTTTACCTTTTAAAACCCCCCTTATAAATAGACCACACAGGAGTTTTTGGAGTATAAACCGTTCATTCATAGCAGCCTTTTATTAATAAAAAGTTATTTAATATTGGATTTTATAGTTTATCAACATATGTATAATATGTATAACCTTTTAACGACAATTTAACTCCCAATCTTTTGGTCTTTGGCACCCCGAACTTCCCATTTTCACTTTAAACTTTCCACCAGTACACTGCGGGACCATACTTTACCATACCAAGGCCTCCAGCCGTATATTAGCCTGGAGACAACCCCCTTCCCGCAGTCCAACCATTTCCATATTCCAGCCTACCCTTCCGCTGGAAACGCACCAGAGGGGCAAATACCATGAATGAGCCCCCACCACTTCCATCACATCGGTTTTCTACCACCAACAGAGACCAAAGATGCTGCCACAGCCTGCAAGGATGACCCCTTAGCCTTAAGGGCCCCTCCACACCCGCAAGGCCCTCTCAATACCATCCTGAAGACCTAGTGCCCATAAATCGATGCCCACAGCCGACAGGTGCACTCCGTCTCTTAATCTCCAACTCCATGTGTCTCATTACCAACCCCCCATTTCTAACAATGAATTTACCCACTGCCTTGTTCACTTTAATTTGCGCCTTATTGATCCTGAACACCGATCTCGCCATGCGCCATGAGGTCCTTGCTACTATGTCTGACCACACCACTACCATCCCTGGTAAAGCCGTTCAAAGTGCCAAAAAAAAAAAAAAAAAAAAAAAAAAAAACGCACTTCACATCAGAAACCAGCTCAATGGTGGTTCGGACCTTCGGACCCCCAAGTCATTCCCCCCACGTGTAATACCAGTACATCTGGTGGCCTATCAAGCCAAGCGTATTTCTCAAATTCAGGCACTACTCTACACCATCCCATTCCTGGAATGCCTATCCATCTAAGGCATGCCTCCCTCCGCAAAATCCCCAGTTGCCTGCCTTCTGGTCTAACGTCCCCACTCCTGGCCCCCCAAAACACGTAAGAATGCCCCAAGATCCAGACGAGGCGTGGTTGACCTCCATCTGAAATAACATAACACAATGCAGATTAGCAACTACACTCCGACCACACACTACATCCCCTCTAAAGAAACGCTTTTCCTGTATGTTTATAATGTATTTTTTTTTTTTTTTTAAACGTCATCATTTACATATGCTCTGAACCTCTTGGATTCCCACCTCCCAATCCTCTTAACTCCTGCCTCATCCAACCCACACATGGCGGCCTCTGGGGCCGCCCCGATGCAGAAGGAGTGTGAGGCGAACTGACTACAATCCAGCCCCGCCGCCCTAAGGCATTTGGGGAACACTGCGATGAACTGGAACCTAGATAAAAAGGTCCCATCCCCATGCATAAACAACGGCCCCTCTCCCACCGGCCTAATTTTTTAGAAATTCCTCCACTACCCTTACCGGGCAAACATGCGAACCAGGCAATGTAAAGAGCTGCACGTTTACCCCATTTCCCCACTGGTCCGTCTTAGACCTGCGCAATCTTAACACCACCCTATCGACCTTGACCTCCATGTCCTGCACCAGCAAACCCCCTGCTTCCCGTTTTGTCGAGCTCACTAACTCCCCCACCCGAAATGCTCCAAAAAACGCAATGGAAAAGGCTGCCCTAAACAAAATCACTTCATACCCGCTGAACACACCCCAACCACTTTCGTACAAATAACCTGCAGAATGGAAAATGACACTGGCCTCCTTGTATCTTTTTTAGAGTGCCCCTTCCTGTACCCTTTCAGCGCTTGTTTCACCCAAAAATCCTTGGGGAAATCCGTCAAGCCCTGAAGCTTAAATAAAAAGGCCAAACCCACCAGCTTCCGCACAATCGCGGACACTGCCCCCGCCTTTTTCATGTGTCACGAAATACACCACAAGTAACCTTAACTCTTGCCCTCCCAGCTCGGCTCCCGCCAGCCCTGTAAAAGCTAACCACTCAGTCCATACCTTAACATAAGCCGCCAAGGTTGACCCACTTACAGACCTCCTGATCCATCCCGTGGCGACTCCAAGGCCATCTCCCAAAGCCATCCCGGGCAAGGAATCCCCTTCTTCTCCGCCGCTGGAGCCAGTTTCTTGAACCTGTCCCACTGAAACCGAGACAAGGAGTCAGCCAGCATTTTGTCAACGCCCGGGATATGAACCGCATACAGACATAAACATTTAACTGTAAACAACGCAACATGAGGTGGCGAAGCAATCGTATCACCGGCTGTGAAGATACCGATAACCAATTGACAACTTGCACCACCCCCATGTTGTCGCAGTTCAACCTGATCTTCAAGTTCTGCCATGCTGTACCCCCCAACTCCATAGCCAGTACTACTGGGAACAATTCCAGTAGTACCAGGTTACAAGTAAATCCTGCCTCCACCCAAAATTTCGGCCAAGCCTCTGTGCTCCATTGCCCTTAAAAGAACGCCCCGTAACCTGTCGATCCCGCTGCGTCTGTAACCAATTCTAGATCAAATACAAAAAATATAAAGATAAGCTATGGGTGGTACCTCGTCCTAGGGAATATACAAAGAAAAAAAGGAACAAGAGGGGGTTTAGCCAACCTGACGGACTATCTCGGCACCTGAACAAACACGGATATTCCGTAATCAATATTTCATTGGTTTATTTAGAAAACATACAAAACAATATACAAATATACATCACAAAAAGTGAAGAACAAAAAAAAGGAAATTATTTACAACAGTTCGAATATCGAATATACATTAGGACCTAAAAGATTCCATAATTATGTTTTACTTGCTGGTCAGTTGACGCGTTTCGCTTTTAGCTTCATCAGAACCGTAGTACAGCAATTTTTATATCTAAATATAGTTGTAAAACAAGAAAAATTGAGAATTATTCATCAATGGGCAAATAGTTGCTCCAATATGTCCCATCAGTAACATGATCATCACCAGTCTAGCCCGCGATCTAATTAGTAAGTAGATTGCCTACCTTCTAGGTATAACCTATTGATTATAAGATACTCAATTTGTGGAAATTCACATTTTCATTTTTAAAAGCAATTTTCTGGAAGGTAGAAGTGAACGTCAGTTTCGGAAGGAATTTCCTTACACCTGCAGATGGTAGAAGAGAAGCCAAGAGGGCAACAGAAAAACAAGAACAATAAAAAAAAAAAAAAAAAAAGACAGGGGAGAAGAGGAGGGGAGATTTATATCTATTTTATAATTTATCATTATTTAGAATGTTATATCCATATTATGGGAATTAAAGCTTATATTAGGAAGGTTGAATCCTACCTGGGTTCAAGAGGGTCAGAAAAAGTCCCGGTACATTATAGAGAGACCGTATCTGCGTCCCCCAATATTAGAAGAACCTAATGAACAGGGTAAGGGTAATTATAAATAATGATGACCATTTTAAAAAGCCCAATCCTCGAATTGCTACTTCTAGATAGTAAAAAATGAAAGCCTATACCTGTTAATGTCCGGTGTAGGTCGTATGGGAAGGGCGGCCTTAGAGCCCTATTGGAGGGCAGCCCCCAGGGGTTGGATAATCCAACGCTGAGTCTGGTAAAGTAGCAAGCAAAAAGTTTGGTAGGTAAATCGTTAAGAGAGTTGGGGCTGGTAATTATATAGTATCATGTCTATAGAGTCAGAGTACGCCATATAGATTAAAAACTTACCTAGGAGCTGGAGCTAGAGCATAAGCAGCCTTCCCAGTGCCTTCTCTGCAGACTACTGAGTGAGTACTGCTTAAATAGCCTATTTTCCCGCCGAAATCAGGGCGGAAATTAGTTTGAATGTCATTTGAATCAGCTGGAGCTGAGGGCTTGGCCCGTCTAGGCAAGTGTTGGTCAGTTTTAAAGACTCAGCAAGTGGACATTAGTAATAGTGCATGCAAATACCAGATAGACCTGTTAAATCAGCTTCCATAAGGGCCGTGTCGCATTGCAATTGGTCAGGAGAAATTCCAAAGAGGAGAAGATAATCTAATCTATATTAGTTAACTCCATTTATGACCATCAATCCAGCAGAGTGAATTAAAATAGAATACGAGGTTGAAAAATAGGATGTAAATAAAAATAAAATAAAAAAAAAGAGCAAAGAAAATAAGAAAAGATAATAAAGATAAGTATGAATTAAAATAGAATATAAAATAGAAGAGTAGGATATAGATAAAAATAAAAAAAAAAAAAAAAAAAAAAAAAAAAAAATAAATAAAAAAAAAATTTAATAGAAAAAAAAAAAAAAAAAAAAAAAAAAAAAAAAAAAAAATTATAAGGAAGGATAGTTTTGCAGTTTGTTGTTCATTGCCAATGGCTTAACTCTTCAGGCAGTATTACATGTAAAGAAAAAAAAAAAATTGAACCAAGCAATAAAAAAAAAAGATAAAAATAAAAGAAAAAATAAAAAACAATAATTATTTTTTTTTTTATTTTATTTATCTATTTTTTTTTTTTTTTATATTTTTATCTATATCCTACTCTTCTATTTTATATTCTATTTTAATTCATACTTATCTTTATTATCTTTTCTTATTTTATTTGCTCCTTTTATTTTTTTTTTATTTATTTCTATTTTTATTTACATCCTATTTTTCAACCTCGTATTCTATTTTAATTCACTCTGCTGGATTGATGGTCATAAATGGAGTTAACTAATATAGATTAGATTATCTTCTCCTCTTTGGAATTTCTCCCGACCAATTGCAATGCGACACGGCCCTTATGGAAGCTGATTTAACAGGTCTATCTGGTATTTGCATGCACTATTACTAATGTCCACTTGCTGAGTCTTTGAAACTGACCAACACTTGCCTAGACGGGCCAAGCCCTCAGCTCCAGCTGATTCAAATGACATTCAAACTAATTTCCGCCCTGATTTTGGTGGGAAAATAGGCTATTTAAGCAGTACTCACTCAGTAGTCTGCAGAGAAGGCACTGGGAAGGCTGCTTATGCTCTAGCTCCATCTCCTAGGTAAGTTTTTAATCTATATGGCGTACCCAGACTCTATAGACATGATACTATATAATTACCAGCCCCAACTCTCTTAACGATTTACCTACCAAACTTTTTGCTTGCTACTTTACCAGACTCAGCGTTGGATTATCCAACCCCTGGGGGCTGCCCTCCAATAGGGCTCTAAGGCCGCCCTTCCCATACGACCTACACCGGACATTAACAGGTATAGGCTTTCATTTTTTACTATCTAGAAGTAGCAATTCGAGGATTGGGCTTTTTAAAATGGTCATCATTATTTATAATTACCCTTACCCTGTTCATTAGGTTCTTCTAATATTGGGGGACGCAGATACGGTCTCTCTATAATGTACCAGGACTTTTTCTGACCCTCTTGAACCCAGGTAGGATTCAACCTTCCTAATATAAGCTTTAATTCCCATAATATGGATATAACATTCTAAATAATGATAAATTATAAAATAGATATAAATCTCCCCTCCTCTTCTCCCCTGTCTTTTCCCCCCCCTTTTTTTTTTTTTTTCTCATTGTTCTTGTTTTTCTGTTGCCCTCTTGGCTTCTCTTCTACCATCTGCAGGTGTAAGGAAATTCCTTCCGAAACTGACGTTCACTTCTACCTTCCAGAAAATTGCTTTTAAAAATGAAAATGTGAATTGCCACAAATTGAGTATCTTATAATCAATAGGGTATACCTAGAAGGTAGGCAATCTACTTACTAATTAGATCGCGGGCTAGACTGGTGATGATCATGTTACTGATGGGACATATTGGAGCAACTATTTGCCCATTGATGAATAATTCTCAATTTTTCTTGTTTTACAACTATATTTAGATATAAAAATTGCTGTACTACGGTTCTGATGAAGCTAAAAGCGAAACGCGTCAACTGACCAGCAAGTAAAACATAATTATGGAATCTTTTAGGTCCTAATGTATATCCGATACTCGATGGCCAAACTGTTGTAAATAATTTTTTTTTTGTTCTTCACTTTTTGTGATGTATATTTGTATATTGTTTTGTATGTTTTCTAAATAAACCAATGAAATATTGAATACGGAATATCCGTGTTTGTTCAGGTGCCGAGATAGTCCGTCAGGTTGGCTAAACCCCCTCTTGTATCAGCGAATCTAAACCGGACACGTCCCGTATCACCCATTCTAGTAATGGGCTGAACAATTCAAATTTGGTGCAGGAAATGGAGCATCCCATGGGCAAACACCGATCAACGTAAAACTCTTCCTGCCAACAGCCAAAAACTGTCTGGGTGTACCGGTAGCAATCGGAATGACGACTTAATGCCAGATTTTGCCATGAGTGCCCCCTGACCCTAGTGCCTAACCCATGCCACGGCTGCATCGAACGCTGTATAAGAAACTGTACAATATTCGGGATTTATACCATCGTTCACAGATCCCCCTCTTGGAAACGAGAGGTGGTGAATCAGGCGAAACTTATTTGGTTCCTTCTTATGCACCACCCCCAGCGGTGACACTACCAAATCCTGCAGCCCTAACGCCACCTCCTTGGCCAATTTTTCGGAAACTACCCCAGGATTCTGCAGTGCCGACCGCAAGTTCTTTGCCATAGGAGGCACCACCGCCAGGGAGCATGGAATCATGAAACCCTCTGAAACCCCCTCTGCCAACACCTGTGACGCTTCCCTATCCAGGTACCTATTTAGGAAAGGCTGCATCCTTACCACCTTCACCGGTGTTGTCCCTCTTCTGCGCAAACTCTCCTGCCCATTCATGTTTGAAAAGACAGGACCCCCCCAAACTTATAGGACCCCTCGTTAAACTGCCAACACACCCCCCACTTCTTTCCGGCCGGCAGTCCAGAGGTGGGTGATCCCCCGGCCCCCCCTTAAAAAAACTGGTTTGGAGCCCTGGCAGAAAACATTCCTGGTATAATGGTCCTATCTGAGCTCAGTCTTTTGTCCATGCAACCATCTAGGCAGGATTTCTTCTGTTTTCCTTCTTCACCTTTCTTGTAATTTTTCATTGTTGGTTTGGGTAATGATGCTTAGCTGGGCTTCCTGGTGTATTAGTCTAGGCAGGTATAGCACTCTTTCCCTATATATATATATATATATATATATATATATATATATATATATATATATATACTAGCCATGTCCAACTTTGTTTTTTGTATACAACCTCTAACAACACTTTGGGGGTTATTTACTAAAGGAAACTCCACTTTGCACTGCAAGTACACTTGGAAGTAAAGTCGCTGTAGAGCCGAGGGGGACATGCAATGAAAATAAAAAACAGCATTTTAGCTTGCACATGATTGGATGATAAAACCAGCAGAGCTTCCCCTCATTTCAGATCTACCCCTTAGATTTAGAGCGACTGCACTTCCAAGTGCACTTGCAGTGCAAAGTGGATTTGCCTTTTGTAAATAACCCCCTTTGTCTTCTCACAATTGGCAGTCATGCTCATATGTAAGCTATCTATATCTCTTTTTGCTTTACAGAGAAGTACCTCATACGTAAATATATGTTTCTAGAAGCCTGGGTTACTTCACTTGGACATTCATTTACCTCTGAGGAAGTGATATTGAGGATTACTCCCTATGTGAGTCTTGTGCTCATGAATGTCAGTATTCAGGCCTTTACACTGGATTTTGTAGGTAAGCCACATTAGGGTGACGATATTGACATTCGTTATGTAGTATTTTACCTGCACCTTTAGCTCATGGTGATCCGATCTCACTGTTGTAGATGGGATTATCAAACTGCAGAATCCTCTCATTAAGTTGTTTGTTACATTTTCTTTTTATTCATAACAAATGTGTTACTTTTCATTAATATTTCAATGTCAGGGGCACGGCATTTTCTGATGTAGGGCTTGTGTCCCGACTCTCTCACCTTAACTTAACCCTCTCCCACCCATTGTCTACCCATTGTCTACACCACCCAGAGGAAACCTGGAGCAGGAGTCATTAATGACCTTTCTTTTGAATATGCTGTTTGCCTGGCTGACCAGCTAACTTCAGTATTTCAAGTACACAGACCCTGAACAGTTTACAGATCAGTAGTTTTATCCTTGATCTATCTTTACTTTCTGTGTGTTAGTGCTAAGTCAGTCACCAAGGAAGACCAAAACCCAGAAATAACTAACATTTTCAGAACTCAGCTGCAGCATTCAAAGTATTTCCATTTTTAGGAGAGCTGCACTCTCTTCCAGGGCATTCTCTGACATATAAACCCTTCTTGTAAGAAAAAGCATAGAAGTTGCTGGGATAGCTGATCAGTGGACAGCACAGTTCCCAGGTGCCTAATGGAAAGCCCAGATCGCTACTTGTGATTTAGAGCTTTCCAATCATGTAACCACTGCAACAATGAATCATGGGGGTAACATGATCATAAAGCCTGCCCCACCTCCTGGCATCAGAACCCCCTTAACCACTTGACCACTGGGCAGTTAAACCCCCTTCCTAACCAGACCAATTTTCAGCTTGCGGTGCTCTCACACTTTGAATGACAATTACTCCATCATGCAACACTGTACCCAAATGAATTTTGTGTCCTTTTTTTCACACAAATAGAGCTTTCTTTTGGTGGTATTTAATCACCGCTGGGTTTTTTATTTTTTGCGCTATAAATCAAAAAATACTGAAAATTCGGTAAAAAAATAAAAAATAAATTCTTTGTTTCTATTAAAAATTATTGGCGAGTATTGGCAGAGTATTGGCAGAGTATTACAGTGTTGCACAGTATTGTTAGAGTATTGCACAGTGGTGGCAGAGCATTGCACAGTGGTGGCAGAGCATTGCACAGTGGTGGCAGAGCATTGCACAGTGGTGGCAGTGTATTGACCAGCGCTGTGGGCACTACACATCCAGCCCACAGCGCTGGTCCCGTCTCCCCCCCTCTCCGCTTCTCCCTTCTCTGTATCGATCGGTACAGAGAGGGGAGGGAGGAACCGGCGTCATGACGTGACGCCGGTTTGTGTACATGTGATCGCTCCGTCATTTTGACGGAGCGATCGCATGGTAAACGGCCGCTATCAGCGGCTGTTTACCGTGATCCGTGATGCGCCGGGTCCTCGGGACCCGGCGGTCATGTATGTTCCCGAGTGCTTATACTTATATACATCTGTCACATAAAAAAAAAGATGTGAAATGGCTGTCACGGATGTCGATCGCAAGGCAAGTACATATGCTGTATGTCATTGTCCACTTGCCACAACACCTGGACCCAAAGTCGGGTTGCAAAATATTTTCGAATCCGGTTGAAATAGTTTCAAATGCGGTTGAAATAATTTCAAATGCAGTTTTTTTTATGTGACAGATGTATATAAGTAAATAACCATCTTCCAAAGTTTATAATTCAAATAGAAAAGATTAGAACAGAATAGAAAAAAATATATAATTTAATAGCAGATCTCCTGTAGACTATTAACAGCCATTTCACTTTTTTTTTTTTTTTTGCAGATCTTCTGCAGACTGTCAGAATCAATTTTTTTTTTTTTCAAAGTCGGGTCGCAAAATATTTTCGAATCCGCTTGAAATAGTATCAACATGATTCGAAATTATTTCAACCACATTTGAAACTATTTCAACCGCATTTGAAACTATTTCAACATGATATGAATTTTTTTCAACTGCATTTGAAACTATTTCAACCGGATTCGAAAATATTTTGCGACCCGACTTTGGGTCCACGTATCTCAGGGTTACTTGGTGATAGAAAATTTGGAGAGATTGTAGTGCTAGTTCTATTGTGTTTGCATACCAAATGTGGGGTTTCTAGCTATAAGTGGCCCCAAGATACGTGGCCCCAAAGTCGGCTTTGGGGCCATATATCTCGGGGCCACTTATAGGTAGAAACCCCAAATTTGGTATGCAAACACAATAGAACTAGCACTACAATCTCTTCAAAGGGGGTTTCTATCACCAAGTAACCCCGAGATACGTGGACCCAAAGGCGGGTCGCAAAATATTTTCGAATCCGGTTGAAATAGTTTCAAATGCAGTTGAAATAATTTCAAATTCAGTTGAAAAAATTTCAAATGCAGTTGAAAAAATGTCAAATGCAGTTGAAATAACTTCAAATCATGTTGATACTATTTCAAGCGGATTCGAAAATATTTAGCGAGTTTCTATCACTAAGTGACACTGAGATATTTCGAATTTCGTCCGCGATTTTTCGATTCTAAAAAAATTCGGATTCGGTTAAATTCGTTAGTATTGTAATTCGGATGCATCCAAATGTCCGAATAATGAAAAATTCTTCCGAATTTCGATTCGGAACATAACGAAATGCACATGTCTAACGGCCAATATGCATGTTAATGTCATAAAACAGGTTTGGGGACCCAGGTCCTGCCCCAGGGGACATATATGAATGCAAAAAAGTTTTAAAAACTTACGTTTTTTCGGGAGCAGTCGTTTTAATGATGCATGAAGTGAAAAAAAAGTGAAATATTCCTTCACATATGGTACCTGGGGGGTGTCTAAAGTATGCCTGTGAAGAGGCTGCTGGTGCTGAGTGCCAGGCTCCACCTCCATGCTGACACAATCCTCCTCCTCTTCCTGTGTGATGGGTGGGAGAGAAGGAACACTGTCTGGATAAAGGATGCCTGTAGCCAATTATAGCTCAGGGGCTTTAGTACACGCCCCACTCTATAAAAGGCCGCCGCTGTGGCGGCCTAGTGCACTGTGTTCCGGTGACTGTAATACAGGCAGTCTGTTTTACATTGCTGATTCATATTACTGACACTGAGTGATCATTTGAATTTATATTCATTCTGCTGATTGCACTGTGCTCAAACAGTTCGGGGGACTCCTCAGGAGGACATGGTGGGTCTAGGGAAGGGGTGCCTGATGATGCCATTGAGTATGCGTTGGCAGCTGCTTTGCCAGTAGTAGTACCCTGAGACTGGGTGAGAGAGGATGAGGAGGGCTTGGTCATCCACTCTACTCTCTTCGGCATGATGTGGCTCAACATGTCCAGCTGCCGAAAACAAGGACAAGCGTGTCCCATGGCCACCTGCTGATAACGATGCACGACCATGTCCACGACCAGCACTGTTGTCTCTAGACACAGAGCCTGCTTGCCCTGTGTTCTTGCCTCGGGACTGTCTGCCTCTCCTTGTCGGTCTTCCAGGCATTGTAGTGGGTAGTGTATATTGTGCTGGAGTCACACAGCACACACACTAACTCCTGCAGATGGCTGCCTTAGATGACAACAGGGCCTTATGACAGATAGGGAGGCTCAGGTGGTTGTGCGCTGTACTAACACAGCAGACACACACACTAGCTAGCTCCTGTAAATGCCTGGCTGCCTTAGATGACAACAACTGGGCCTTACGGCAGATAGAGGCTGCCTTAGGTGACAACAACTGGGCCTTACGGCAGATAGGGAGGCTCAGGTGGTTGTGTGCTGTACTAACACAGCAGACACACACGCTAGCTTCTGTAAATGCCTGGCTGGCTGCCTTAGATCACAACAGGCCAGAAGTATAAAGGTGATGCTGCAATGCTGTACTAACAGCACGCGAACACCAGACTAATCCCCAGAATCACAGCAGATAAAGTTAGACTCAGCAGCAGATAATGTCACCACTCAGCACAGCAGAATGTATAACACAGCACAGCACTGCAGATACTGTCATCAGCAGTGCAATCAGCAGAATGAATATAAATTCAAATGATCACTCAGTGTCAGTAATATGAATCAGCATCAGCAATGTACAACAGACTGCCTGTATTACAGTCACCGGAACACAGTGCACTAGGCCGCCACAGCGGCGGCCTTTTATAGAGTGGGGCGTGTACTAAAGCCCCTGAGCTATAATTGGCTACAGTCATCCTGCCTGTAGCCAATTATGGTTATCCTCGCTGTCGGTGCTGTGATTGGCCAAGCATGCGGGGTCACAGTGCATGCTTGGCCAATCATCAGCCAGCAATGCACTGCGACTGGCGCAGTGCATTGCGGGCCGTTCGCATCACACGAGTGTGATGCGAACGGCCCAAATAGTTCTGGGCTCGCCGAACGGGCGAACGCCCGATGTTCGATTCGAACGTGGGTTTGAATCGAACACCGGGCCCATCCCTAGCCAGTGGGCAGTATGTACAGGAGAGGAGTGTGGAGGGTACGACAGTGGGCACTATGTACAGGAGAGAAGTGTGTAGGATATAACAGCGGGCGCTATGTATTGGAGAGAAGTGTGGAGGGTAGGACAGTGAGCACTATGTACAAGAGAGAAGTGTGGAGAGTATGACAGTGGGCACTATGTATAGGAGAGGAGGATAAAGTAATCTGGGAAGGAAAAATGTAAAGGTTTGTGGAAGGATGTTTAAGGACTGCGTAGTGGTTAAGTGGGCCATACATGGATTGAAATTACACCAATTTAGCAGAGACCAGCCATAGTCGATCTATGTATGGGCTACCTGGTTTTACACAAGTCAACCTATTAACCGACTTGAGTACAACCAGCCTGTCAGGTTTTCCCCAAAACAATCAGTGCTGCCAGCTATACTTAGCAACACTGATCATTGTATTCACTGGCAGAACACAATAACACTGCAGGAGTGATTTCCCCATCCACAGGTCAGCAGGTGAGAGGGTGTGTGGGCCAGATACATACAGGTTACATATGCTGCGATCGTTAGAGCGAGAGCAATAATTCTAGCACTAGACCTCCTCTGTAACTCTAAACATGTAACCTGTAAAAAAAATGTAAAGCATCGCTTGGTACACAAAAAAAATCGTGCTAACTTTAGTGTTTTTTTTTTTTATGAATGAAACAGTTTCTTTCCAAAAAAAAGTTTGAAAAATTTCTGCACAAATTTAGTGTAACATAAAAAGGTGCAAAGATTACCATTTTATTCCATAGGGTGTCTGCTAAAACAATATATATAATGCTTGAGGGTTCTGAGTAATTTTCTAGCAAAAAAAATGATGATTTTTACATGTAGGAGAGAAGTGTCAGAATTGGCCTGGGTGGCAAGGGGTTAATTACCATAAGTAATATACAATTATAATTATTATAAGCACTGTGAGTTCATCCTCTCAGTCTGCTGCAGAGTGTTCCAGCTTGTATATATACTGGCCGCTCTGTATGTAGCTTCTGACAGGCTGCGCAAGCAGCCCTGTATCTCCGGAACCATAGATTATAGCAGCCCCATATTTTAACCAGTGCTGGAATAGGTCTTTACCTGCTTCCCGACCGCCCACTGCATATATACGTCAGCAGAATGGCACGGGCAGGCAAAAGCACGTACCTGTACGTGATCGTGCATTTGCCTGCCTGTGGGTCGCGCGCGCGCCGCCAGCGGCGCGCTCGCGACCCGGTCGGGAGCTCCGTGACCCCGGCCGCGGGACCAGCAGATCCGATCGCCGCTGGTGTCCCGCGATCGGGTTACGGAGCTGAAGAACGGGGAGAGGTATGTGTAAACAAACCTCTCCCCGCGCTTCCTACTCTGCCTGTCATTGATTGGCTGTTCCCGGTCATCGGGAAAGCCGATCAATGACGTCAGACGTCAGCCCCGCCCCCTAATGTAAAAAAAAACACACGTCACAGCCCATAACCCCTCCCCCTAGTGGTTAACCCCTTCACTACAACTGTCATTTATACAGGAAACAATGCATTTAAATAGCATTGATTGCTGTATAAATGACAATGGTCCCAAAAATGTGTCAAAAATGTTCGATGTGTCCGCCATAATGTCGCAGTCACAATAAAAATCGCTGATCGCCGCCATTACTAGTAAAAAAAAAAATATTAATAAAAATGCTATAAAACTATCCCCTATTTTGTAAACGCTATAACTTTTGCGCAAACCAATCAATCGCTTATTGCGATTTTTTTTTTTTTTTTTTTTTTTTTTTTTTTTTTTTTTTTTTTACCAAAAATATGTAGAAGTATACGTATCGGCCTAAACTGAGGAAAAAAAAAAAAAAAATTTTTATATATTTTTTGGGAAAATTTATTATAGCAAAAAGCAAAAAATATTGCATTGTTTTCAAAATTGTCGCTCTATTTTTGTTTATAGCGCAAAAAAATAAAAACCGCAGGGGCGATCAAATACCACCAAAAGAAAGCTCTATTTGTGGGAAAAAAAGGACGCCAATTTTGTTTTGGAGCCACGTCGCACGACCGCGCAATTGTCAGTTAAAGCGACGCAGTGCCGAATCGCAAAAAGGGGCCTGGTCCTTTGGCTGCCAATTGGTCCGGGGCTGAAGTGGTTACAGGGCCGATCCTAGGGTCACAGACGCCTGGGTGCAGAAATATTTCTGGCGCCCCCACATGGGCGTGGTCATTTTACCAACTCCTCCCCTTTACAAATGTTTCTATGACAACAACTTCAACACAGAGATGTTCCCGTAAGAAGTCTTCGTTACCCTGGGATCCTCCCATGATCTTTTACCAATAAAGAAAATACAGGAAGAGCGTACACTAATGAGACCTGGAGGGGAGTCTCTCTGATGCACACAGAGAGGGCTTCTGTTAGAGAGTCTATTAGAAAGAGCCCCCAGACATAGTACAGGAGATGGTCAGAGACTGTAGACATGATGCTAGAGACGGTCAGAGACTGCAATCATAGTACAGGAGACGGTCAGGCTGCACACATAATACAGGAGATGGTCAGAGACTGCAGACATGATACAAGAGATGGTCAGAGACTGCAGACATGTTACAAGAGATGGTAGTAAATAATGGCTGATCGGCCCTCTTACCTGACCCAGCGATACAGCAACAACGGTTCCTCTGATCAGGAGTCACCTAACTCTGAATTGCCCGTGGCGGCTCTGCTGGGTAGAGCCCAGATCTGTATTCCTGCAATGACTCCATTCCTTTCTCCACCAGGGATGGCGCCAGGCTGTGTGGATTTTTCTCTCTCTGATGGTGTTCTCTCAGCACTGCCCTCTCCCTCTGGAGTCCTGGGTTTACTTCCCTGAAAGCTTTCTCAGGCTCCTGGCTTTCTCTCTCCCATTCAGCTGAGCATGCTGTGTGGGCTGCAGTTTCTGTGTTACAGTGGGGCTGCCAGTCCTTGGGACCACATGTCCCACAAACCTTTTCTTTGCTCCTTTGTTTTTTCTTCCCTGGCCGTTATGAAGGCGGGGGAAGAAACATAGTGCGCCGCTCATTAGTACAGCAGCGCACGAGGAGGAGAGGGAGAGGGGAAATAAGAGCCCGCAGCTGCAGTGGCATCACTAGGGTTGGTGTCACCTGGTGCAGTAAAACATGGTATCACCCCCTCCACCAACTATAGTCGTCCCTCAGTACAGACCCCACTCCATTAAGTATAGACCCCCCCTCCGTCAGTGCAGACCCTTCACTAAGTATAAATACCTCCCTCAGTAGAGACCCCCCATCAGTATAGACCCCAGGACAAAACACCCCCCTTTATCAGTATAGACCCCCCTCAGGACAAACCTTTCCCCCCCTACATTAGTACAAACCACCCCCCTCCATTAGTACAGACCCCCCCACATTAGTATAGCCCCCCCAGGACAAACCCCCCCATTAGTATAGACCCCCCCCCAGGACAAACCCCCCCTACATTAGTATAAACCCCCCAGGACAAACCAGCCCGCCACCCACATTAGTATAGACCCCCAGGACAAACCACCCCCCCCACATTAATAAAGACCCCCTCAGGACAAACCACCCCCCCCCACATTAGTATAGACCCCCCCAGGACAAGCCCCCCACCCCACATTGGTATAGACCCCCCCCAGGACAAACCACCCCCCCCCACATTAGTATAGACCCCCCCAGGACAAGCCCCCCCCACCTCACATTGGTATAGACCCCCCCAGGACAAAACCACCCCCCCCCACATTAGTATAGACCCCCCAGGACAAACCCCCCCACATTAGTATAGACCCCCCAGGACAAACCCCCACATTAGTAGACCCCCGAGGACAAACCCCCCCCACATTAGTAGACCCCCTAGGACAAACCCCCCCACATTAGTATAGACCCCCCCAGGACAAACCACCCCCCCCCAGATTAGTATAGACCCCCCCCCCAGGACAACCCCCCCCCCACATTAGTATAGACCACCCCCCCCCCCAGGACAAACCCCCCACCACACATTGGTATAGACCCCCCAGGACAAACCACCCCCCCACATTAGTATAGACCCCCCAGGACAATACACCCCCCCCACATTGGTATACACCCCCCCTCCTAGACAAACCACCCCCCACCACTAGGCTAATTAAAACCACCCGGGCGGCAGCTGGAGAGGACAGTGTGCAGCCGCGCCGCCCGGGTGGAGAACAAGAGCGTGTGTGATGCTTGTGCTGGTGGGCAGAAGGCGGAAGTTAAACACAGGACTCCTCCTGTGTTTAACTTCCGCCTCCTGCCCACCAGCATCACACACGCTCTGTTCTAAACAAGTCGGGCTCGGCCACGGACCGCCCATACCCCCCCGTGGCGTCACTGCGCGGCCGCGGCTGTGACAGGCGGAGAGAGCCGCCTACGGACAAGGAGAGGAGGAGGAAGCGGAGCACTCTGGCGCTCCAGCGCCCCCACCTCTGTGGCGCCTGGGTGCACTGCACCCCGTGCACCCCGTGACGGATCGGCCCTGGGTCTTTAGCTACCTACCTCCCAAATGTGGGGTCTCTGTGAGCTACAACCCTCAATCTTTTTTATTTATTTTTTGGATTTTTTTTTTGGGGGTAAATGGGCCTATCTTGAGAAAGGGGCCTGGAGCTGCAGCTCCAATAGCCCCTATGTTAATCCGGCCCTGTGTACAGGACACTCCATGGATCTAGCTTAGTGCAGTCATGCTGGAAGAGAAAAGAGATGTCCTCAAATTGTTGTCATAAGTTTGGAAGAGCACAATTGGCTTAAAAGTCTTTGTATGCTGCAGCGTTAACAGTTCCTCATACTTTTGGTCATATAGTGGTAGGAGAGAGATAGATAGATAGTCATGAAAGTACAAACTGTACACAAAATTAACCAAAAAAAAAGTTTCTCTTTAACTGAAAACTAAATTGTATTTTCTTTTGTGTTATCCAACACAAACTTTGCAGAGTGCGAATGGATCTCAGATGTCACTGGTAAGTAGCTCATCATACAATTCAATTTACATTTTAGTATATTGTATTTTTCACTCAAAGTATGTAAGATTATGTAATTGTTAGGGACAAGAATTTACCTGGATTTGATTTGTGCCCAGTTTGTTGAAATGTCTTAAAAATTTTGAAAATACAAACTTTTCCCCAAAAGTGTATGGTGGTGTATCTTGGTATTCAATGCATTATTTTTGAGGGGCAAATATACAAACTATTGTCAAAGAAGATGCACAGGAAGCCAGACACTGCCATTGGGGGTATGGACCAAAGAAAAAAAAACAAAACAAAACTGCACCCTGTGCACTCAGCAGAGCATTTAGATTGTATGCCATTAAAATCAGTGGGAGACAAATCTGTCATTTTAAAAATGCCAGTTTTCTGGGCTAACATGCAAGGGGCATGTCAAAAATATCAAGGATGTGGGCACTGTCCTTTGGACAGTGGTGTATTTTGGTTTTGTGCTGCCCTAGGCAATCCTAAAATTGGGCGTTCCTCCATCTAAATTTGTCCCATCCCAGTGGCATTATACCATTCTTGTCTCAGGGTCTGATGAGGAAGCTGCAGCCATTCACAGTGAACAGCTGTAGCTTCCTCATCAGACCCTGAGACATGATTCCTCTTAGTGCCACATATGTGGTCAATGAAGCAGAGGATGGGGTCAGCGGGACATAGGAGGTACTGCACTGGTGGGTACTGATGAGAATGCACTGATGAAGCTGTACTAATATGTGACACTGATAGGTGACAGTAATGGGCACTGAAGGGTACTGATAGGTGGCACTGATAGGCAGCACTGATGGGCTAAACTGATGGGCAATAATAGGAGGCACTGATGGGCAATAATATGCGGCAGTGAATGACACTGATAGGTGGCACTGAAGGGCACTGATAGGTGGCAGTCATGGGCTCTAATAGGAGGCACTGATGGGCACCAATTGGAGGCACTGATGGGCACGGATAAGTGGCACTGATGAGGAGGCACAGATTGGCAGCACTGATTGGCAGCTCTGATAGGAACTGATTGGCATTGATTGGCAGCACCGATTGGCATTGTTGGGGCTACACTGATAATCAGCAAACTGATTATCAGTGCCCTATCAGTGCAGACATCCCCTTTTATACTTGCCAGTTATCTGCTCTCCTCTCCTTGCACTGTGACAGCGCGAGGAAAGGAATGCCGATAACTGGCAGTTTTTTTTAGATCGTGATCAGTTGTGATTGAACACAGCTGATCACGTAGTAAAGAGCCTCTGTGATTCGCTCTTTACCCCAATCTGTGATCAGCTCTGTCTGTAGAACAGAGCTGATCACAGATCGTGGCAGTTCTGGAAGGGCGTCAATAGATGACCACTCGGAACTGGACGACTGAGGTATAGCTGTCTTTCGGCTATAGTAGGGCCGCTGGGGGGCTTCAACCTGAAAATTCAACACAAAGCAAAGCCTTGTTTGCCTTGTGGCAGATACGCCCCTGTGACAGACCTAGCCGGGACACAGGCTTTTTGAGAGGACTACATGCTAGCCTCCTGCCAGCTGATCACGGGCCCCCCAAAATACACTCTCTGTATATGCATTTGGCATTAGAAATAGACTAGCATCTGACACCTTGTGTCCCATTCAATGTCATGAACTCAAGATGTTAATTGAGTTAGTTGATCCCATTGTCCTCTGCACAATGCAGGAGACGCTCCGTCTGTTACTGGTGGTCTCCTGCTATTGTGATGAGATGTCTTGTGGTGGTAATTATGTTAATTTATAATCAACTGTGTTTAGCTCGGTGACCACAAGTCTGGCCTGTAGTGAAATCCTGAGTCACATCGGCTGCTTAAAGGAATTAGCTAATTAGTTTATGTTAAGTTGTTACAAGTGTATTGTTAGAATAATATGAGCAGGAGGGGGGATCTCCTCTTCTACTGTATATAAATGTCATCTTTGTAATAAATCTTCAGTCCATGTTTTAGCAACTAAGCAAGTGTTGTCTCGTTTGGTGCTTGGGAGCGGTTGGAATATCTTATACCTATATCCAGACTGGAAGCAAGTGATATATGACGAACGCACTCAAGAGGAGTGTAGGGACGTTCCGTCACAGCCCCTGCCTGGGGAACATGTACAATGCAAAAAATGTTTAAAAAAAAATCCATTTTAGACAGGAGTAATGATTTTTAAATGCTTAAAGAAAAACATAAAAAAATGTCCAATTCCTTTAAATGATATGCATGGTGGGTGTTCTAATTCTGCCTTTGAAGTAGCATCTCTGTGATCTACAGAAAGTGCTGCAGCAGTGCTGACATTTACAAGAGAAAAATGTTTTAAAATTTGTCGGAAAATGTCTTTGACAGCTTTGTTTGTTTAAAACAAAAAAACACACAGACCTCTCCAAGGATCTGCTATGTATTATGGGGGGCCTTTTGGAGGGATCTGTGTACTTTTTTAGAAGCTAACAATCAGAGGCGGCTCTAGGCTTTGTGAGGCCTTAGGCAAAACTTACACATGAGGCCCCACTCAAGCCCATAATGGGAAAAATAATTCCAGCGAGAAAAAAGGCCGGAAAAAAGATGCACAGATCTAGCATACAGGTGATCAGCACCACTTCCAGGGCACCTATCAGATATATGCAGCCAATGCCAGAGGAGGGGGGAGAGGGGAAGATGAGAAAGAGAGAGGGGTGATAGAGAGATCCCTAGTCCTGTCCCTGTCTGCAGCACCTCCTGTGCCCCATGTCCCAGTCTGCAGTGGGAAGGTTGGTGTGATGCTTGGTACAGTACCTTCCAAACCAGTAGGATGTTCATGAAGGCCAGCAGCAGGCAGGGTCCATTCTTGTTCCGGGTGGGGACAGTGTTCTCCTCCTTCCAGAGGATCTGTTTTCTGTGTAATTGAGTGGTCCCTGGCCGCCAGTACCTTCTGCCCGTCTTTGGTTTCTGGGCCCCAGTCAGCATGTCCTTCGGTCCTGGGAGGTCTTCAGAGCTCTTCTCCCTCCAGGGCTATCGGTCCTTGCTGCCGTTGCTGCTCACCTTCCCCACCAGGCCCGGACTGGGACAAAAAAAAAGGGGCCTAGGTATTTTAGACTGAGCAGTCCATGAGACTGGTCCCCTCCCCGCTCTCCATCCTGACAGATCCCCTGCAGAAGCCGGCGGGAGAAAGGAGACCTGAACCTTGCAGAGCTGCAGGGGGTGAGGGGGGCCGAGAAAGAGCACAGGGGTGTCGGATAGCATGGAAGTGAGGCAGAGAGCACTGGGGGGGAGTAGAGAGCAGGTGGGCTGAGAGCACTGGGGGGGTGTAGAGCAGGGGGGGCAGAGAGTAGGGGGAGATGGAGAGCACTGGTGGGGTAGAGAGCACTGGTGTGGGGGGGGCAGAGAGCACTGGGGGGCAAAGAGAATGGGGATGGAGAGCACAGGAGCTGGGGAGCACGGTTGGTTGAGAGCACTAGGGAGAGGAGCCAGGGTGCACATAGGGGGGTGGAGAGCGCGGTGCAGCGGAAAGCACTGGGGGGAGCCAGGGAGCACATGGGGGGCAGAGAGCACAGGGGGAGCTGAAGAGAACTGTGAGGGGGAGCTGGAAAGCATGGTGGGGTGGAGTGTATGGTGGGGTGGAGAGCGTGGGGGGCAGGCAGAGAGCACTGTGGGGGGACCGGAGAGCACAGTGCGGGGAAAAGCACTGGGGGAGCCAGGGAACATATGGGAGGGGGCAAAAATCACTGGGGGAACTGAAGAGCACTGGAAAGCAAGGTGAGGTGGAGAGCAGTTGGGGGGTTGAGAGCAAGGTGGGACCAAGGGCATGGTCGGGTGGAGCAAGGGAGCACATGGGGGGAACTGAGAGCATGGTGGGGTGGAGAGCACATAGAGGGTGGAGGAGATCATGGAGGGGAACTGAAGAGCATGGTGTGGTGGAGAGCACTAGGGAGGGGAGCAGGAAAGCAAGGTGAGGTTAAGAGCATGGGGGGGTTGACTGAGAGTCAGAGCATGGTGGGGTGGAGAGCAGGTGGGGGGACTGAGAGCATGGTGGGGTGGGGAGCAGATGGGGGGACAGAGCATGAGGGGCCTGAGAGCATGATTGGGTGGGGAGCAGATGGTGGGGACTGAGAGCGTGGTGGGGTGGGGAGCAGATGGGGGGACTGAGAGCGTGGTGGGGAGCAGATGAGGGGACTGAGTGTGGTGGGGAGCAGATGGGGGGGGGACTAAGAGCATGGTGGGGTGGGGAGCAGATGGGGGGGGGGGACTAAGAGCATGGTGGGGTGGGGTGCAGATGGGGGACTGAGAGCATGGTGGGGTGGAGAGCAGATGGGGGGGGACTGAAAGCATGGTGGGGTGGAGAGCAGATGGGGGGGACTGAAAGCATGGTGGGGTGGGGAGCATATGGGGGGACTGAGAGCATGGTGGGGTGGGGAGCAGATGGGGGACTGAGGGCATGGTGGGGTGGAGAGCAGATGGGGGGACAGAGCATGGTGGGGTGGGGTGCAGATGGGGGGGCAGAGCATGGTGGGGAGCAGATGGGGGACTGAGGGCATGGTGGGGTGGGGAGCAGATGGGGGGGCTGAGAGCATGGTGGGGAGCAGATGGGGGGGGGACTGAGAGCATGGTGGGTAGGGTAGCAGATGGGGGGGACTGAGAGCATGGTGGGGTGGGGAGCAGATGGGGGGGGCTGAGAGCATGGTGGGGTGAAAAGCAGATGGGGGGGACTGAGAGCATGGTGGGGTGGGGAGCAGATGGGGGGACTGAGAGCATGGTGGGTGGGGAGCAGATGGGGGGGACTGAGAGCATGGTGGGGTGGGGAGCAGATGGGGGGGACTGAGAGCATGGTGGGTGGGGAGCAGATGGGGGGACTGAGAGCATGGTGGGGTGGGGAGCAGATGGGGGGGACTGAGAGCATGGTGGGGTGGGGAGCAGATGGGGGGGACAGAGCATGGTGGGGTGGGGAGCAGATGGGCGGGGGGGACAGAGCATGGTGCGGTAGGGAGCAGATGGGCGGGGGACTGAGAGATGGGGGGGGGGGGACTGAGAGCATGGTGGGGAGCAGATTGGGGGGAACTCAGAGCATGGTGGGGAGCAGATGGGGGGGAGACTGAGAGCATGGTGGGGAGCAGATGGTGGGGTGGGGAGCAGATGGGGGGACTGAGAGCATGGTGGGTGGGGAGCAGATGGGGGGGACTGAGAGCATGGTGGGGTGGGGAGCAGATGAGGGGGGGACTGAGAGCATGGTGGGGTGGGGAGCAGATGGGCGGGGGGACTGAGAGCATGGTGCGGTAGGGAGCAGATGGGCGGGGGACTGAGAGATGGTGGGGTGGGGAGCAGATGGGGGGGGGACTGAGAGCATGGTGGGGAGCAGATGGGGGGGAATGGGGTGGGGAGCAGATGGGGGGGAACTGAGCATGGTGGGGAGCAGATGTGGGGAGCAGATGGGGGGGACTGAGAGCATGGTGGGGTGGGGAGCAGATGGGGGTGGGGAGCAGATGGGGGAACTGAGAGCATGGTGGGGTGGGGAGCAGATGGGGGGTGGGGTGGGGAGCAGATGGGGGGGGACTGAGCATGGTGGGGAGCAGATGGGGGAACTGAGAGCATGGTGGGGTGGGGAGCAGACGGAGGGGACTGAGAGCATGGGGGGGGGACTGAGAGCATGGTGGGGAGCAGATGGGGGGGCACTGAGAGCATGGTGGGGTGGGGGGCAGATGGAAGGGGGGGGTGGGAGCATGGTGGGGAGCAGATGGGGGGACTGCAGGAGGAATATGGAATGATCAATCAGAGGTGGCTCTAGGCTTTGTGAGGCCTTAGGCAAAACTTACACATGAGGCCCCACTCACGCCCATAATGGGAAAAATAATTCCAGCAAGAAAAATGTCTGCAAAAAGATGCACAGATCTAGCATACAGGTGATCAGCACCACTTCCAGGGCACCCATCAGACTTATGCAGCCAATGCCAGAGGAGGGGGGGGAGAGGGGAAGATGAGAAAGAGAGAGGGGTGATAGAGAGATCCCTAGCCCTGTCCCTGTCTGCAGCCCCTCCTGTGCCCCATGTCCCAGTCTGCAGTGGGAAGGTAGGTGTGATGCTTGGTACAGTACCTTCCAAGCCAGCAGGATGTTCATGACGGCCAGCAGCAGGCAGGGTCCATTCTTGTTCCAGGTTGGGACAGTGTTTTCCTCCTTCCAGAGGATCTGTTTGCTGTGTAATTGAGTGGTCCCTGGCTGCCAGCACCTTCTGTCCGTCTTTGGTTTCTGGGCCCCAGTCAGCCTGTCCTTCGGTCCTGGGAGGTCTTCAGAGCTCTTCTCCCTCCAGGGCTATCGGTCCTTGCTGCCGATGCTGCTCACCTTCCCCACCAGGCCCGGACTGGGACAAAAAAGGGGCCTAGGTTTTTTAGACTGAGCAGTCCATGAGACTGGTCCCCTCCCCGCTCTCCATCCTGACAGATCCCCTGCAGAAGCCGGCGGGAGAAAGGAGACCGGAACCTTGCAGAGCTGCAGGGGGTGAGGGGGGCCGAGAAAGAGCACAGGGGTGTCGGATAGCATGGGAGTGATGCGGAGAGCACTGGGGGGGGGGGAGTAGAGAGCAGGTGGGCTGAGAGCACTGGGGGGGGGGGTGTAGAGCAGGGGGGGCAGAGAGTAGGGGGGAGATGGAGAGCACTGGGGGGGGAGAGCACTGGTGGGGCAGAGAGCACTGGTGGGGCAGAGAGCACTGGTGGGGGGGGGGGCAGAGAGCACTGGGGGGCAAAGAGAATGGGGATGGAGAGCACAGGAGCTGGGGAGCACGGTGGGTGGAGAGCAATAGGGAGAGGAGCCAGGGTGCACATGGGGGGAGGAGAGCATGGTGCAGCGGAAAGCACTGGGGGGAGCCAGGGAGCACATGGGGGGCAGAGAGCACTGGGGGAGCTGAAGAGAACTGTGAGGGGGAGCTGGAAAGCATTGTGGGGTGGAGTGTATGGAGGCTGTGGAGAGCAGTGGGGGGGGAACTAGAGAGCACGGTGGGGTGGAGAGCATGGGGGGCAGGCAGAGAGCACTGTGGGGGGACCGGAGAGCACAGTGCAGTGAAAAGCACTGGGGGAGCCAGGGAACATATGGGAGGGGGCAAAAATCACTGGGGGAGCTGAAGAGCACTGGAAAGCAAGGTGAGGTGGAGAGCAGTTGGGGGGTTGAGAGCATGGTGGGACCAAGAGCATGGTGGGGTGGAGCAAGGGAGCACATGGGGGGGAACCGAGAGCATGGTGGGGTGGAGAGCACAGAGAGGGTGGAGGAGATCATGGAGGGGAACTGGAGAGCACGGTGTGGTGGAGAGCACTAGGGAGGGGAGCAGAGAGCACTGGGGGAGCTGGAAAGCAAGGTGGGGTGGAGAGCATGGGGGGGTTGACTGAGAGTCAGAGCATGGGGGGGGGTGGGGAGCAGATGGGGGGACTGAGAGCATGGTGGGGTGGAGAGCAGGTGGGGGGACTGAGAGCATGGGGGGTGGGAGAGCATGGGGGGGGGACTGAGAGCATGGTGGGGTGGGGAGCAGATGTTGGGCACTGAGAGCCTGGTGGGGTGGGGAGCAGATGGGGGGGGACTGAGAGCATGGTGGGGGGGGGGAGCAGATGGGGGGACTGAGAGCAGAGCATGGTGGGGTGGGGAGCAGATGGGGGGACTGAGAGCATGGTGGGGTGGGGAGCAGATGGGGGGGACTGAGAGCATGGTGGGGTGGAGAGCAGATGGGGGGGAACTAAAAGCATGGTGGGGTGGAGAGCAGATGGGGGGGACTGAGAGCATGGTGGGGGGGGAGCAGATGGGGGGACTGATAGCATGATGGGGTGGGGAGCAGATGGGGGGACTGAGAGCATGGTGGGGTGGGGAGCAGATGGGGGGACTGAGAGCATGGGGGGTGGGGAGCAGGATGGGGGGACTGAGAGCATGGTGGGGGGGGGAGAGGGGGGGACTGAGAGCATGTGGGGGTGGGGAGCAGATGGGGGGACTGAGAGCATGGTGGGGTGGGGAGCAGATGGGGGGGGACAGAGCAGGGTGGGGTGGGGAGCAGATGGGGGGGACTGAGAGCATGGTGGGGTGGGGAGCAGATGGGGGGGACTGAGAGCATGGTGGGGTGGGGAGCAGATGGGGGGGGGACTGAGAGCATGGTGGGGTGGGGAGCAGATGGGGGGGGGGACTGAGAGCATGGTGGGGTGGGGAGCAGATGGGTGGGAACTGAGAGCATGGTGGGGTGGGGAGCAGATGGGGGGGGACTGAGAGCATGGTGGGGAGGTGAGGGGTGGGGTGGGGAGCAGATGGGGGGGACTGAGAGCATGGTGGGGTGGGGAGCAGATGGGGGGGGGGACTGAGAGCATGGGGGGGGGGGAGCAGATGGTGGGGTGGGAGCAGATGGGGGGACTGAGAGCATGGTGGGGGGAGAGCAGATGGGGGGACTAAGAGTATGGTGGGGGGGGACTGAAAGCATGGTGGGGGGGGGAGCAGATGGGGGGGGACTGAGAGCATGGTGGGGGGGTGGGGGAGCAGATGGGGGGGGGGACTGAGAGCATGGTGGGGGGGGAGCAGATGGGGGGGGGGGGATGCAGGGGGGGGGGAGCAGATGGGGGGAGGGGGGGTGGGGAGCAGATGGGGGACTGAGAGCATGGTGGGGTGGGGAGCAGATGGGGGGACTGAGAGCATGGTGGGGTGGGGAGGGGAGGGGGGGGGGACTGAGAGCATGGTGGGTGGGGGTGGGGAGCAGATGGGGGGGACTGAGAGAATGGTGGGATGGGGAGCAGATGGGGGGGGGACTGAGAGCATGGTGGGGTGGGTTGGGGAGCAGATGGGGGGGGGACTGAGAGCATGGTGGGGGGGGAGCAGATGGGGGGGACTGAGAGCATGGGGGGGTGGGGAGCAGATGGGGGGGGGGGACTGAGAGCATGGTGGGGGGGGGGGAGCAGATGGGGGGGGGGACTGAGAGCATGGTGGGGAGCAGATGTGGGGGTGGGGAGCAGATGGGGGAATGAGAGCATGGGGGGTGGGGAGCAGATGGGGGGGACTGAGAGCATGGTGGGGGGGGAGCAGATGGGGGGGACTGAGAGCATGGTGGGGAGCAGAGGGGGTGGGGGTGGGGACTGAGAGCATGGGGGGTGGAGAGCATGGTGGGGTGGGGAGCAGATGGGGGGGACTGAGAGCATGGTGGGGTGGGGAGCAGATGGGGGGGACTGAGAGCATGGTGGGGTGGGAGCAGATGGGGGGACTGAGAGCATGGTGGGGTGGGGAGCAGATGGGGGGGGGGGACTGAGAGCATGGTGGGGTGGGGGGGGGTGGGGGGGGGGTGGGGGGGAGCAGATGGGGGGGACTGAGAGCATGGTGGGGTGGGGAGCAGATGGGGGGACTGAGAGCATGGTGGGGTGGGGAGCAGATGGGGGGGGACTGAGAGCATGGTGGGGAGCAGAGGGGGGGGGGACTGAGAGCATGGTGGGGTGGGGAGCAGATGGGGGGACTGAGAGCATGGTGGGGTGGGGAGCATGGGGGGGGGGACTGAGAGCATGGTGGGGAGCAGATGGGGGGGACTGAGAGCATGGTGGGGTGGGGAGCAGATGGGGGGGACTGAGAGCATGGTGGGGTGGGGGGGAGCAGATGGGGGACTGAGAGCATGGTGGGGTGGGGAGCAGATGGGGGGACTGAGAGCATGGTGGGGTGGGGAGCAGATGGGGGGGGACTGAGAGCATGGGGTGGGGAGCAGATGGGGGGGGACTGAGAGCATGGTGGGGGGGAGCAGATGGGGGGGAATGAGAGCATGGTGGGGTAGGGAGCAGATGGGGGGGGGAGGGGGGGGGAGCTGGGGGGGGATGGTGGGGTGGGGTGGGGAGCAGATGGGGGGACTGAGAGCATGGTGGGGTGGGGAGCAGATGGGGGGGGGGACTGAGAGCATGGTGGGGTGGGGAGCAGATGGGGGGTGGGGAGCAGATGGGGGGACTGAGAGCATGGGGGGGTGGGGAGCAGATGGGGGGGGGTGGGGTGGGGGGGGGGGACTGAGAGCATGGTGGGGGGGGTGGGGAGCAGATGGGGGGGACTGAGAGCATGGTGGGATGGGGAGCAGATGGGGTGGGGGACTGAGAGCATGGTGGGGTGGGGAGCAGATGGGGGGGGACTGAGAGCATGGGGTGGGGAGCAGATGGGGGGACTGAGAGCATGGTGGGGGGGGGAGCAGATGGGGGACTGAGAGCATGGGGGGGAGCAGATGGGGGGGACTGGGAGCATGGGGGGGAGCAGATGGGGGGGGGGGGATGGGAGCAGATGGGGGGGACTGAGAGCATGGTGGGGTGGGGAGCAGATTGGGGGGGACTGAGAGCATGGTGGGGTGGGGAGCAGATGGGGGGGGACTGAGAGCATGGTGGGGTGGGGAGCAGATGGGGGGGACTGAGAGCATGGTGGGGAGCAGATGGGGGGGGGGTGGGAAGCAGATGGGGGGGACTGAGAGCATGGTGGGGTGGGGAGCAGATGGGGGGACTGAGAGCATGGTGGGGTGGGGAGCAGATGGGGGGGGGCTAAGAGCATGGTGGGGAGCAGATGGTGGGGTTGGAAGCAGATGGGGGACTGAGAGCATGGTGGGGTGGGGAGCAGATGGGGGGACTGAGAGCATGGTGGGGTGGGGTGGGGAGCAGATGGGGGGACAGAGCATGGTGGGGTGTGGAGCACAGGGGAAGACCATGGGGCGGAGCAAGGGAGCACATAGGGGGTCAGAGAGCATTGGATGGGGGGGGGGGGCCGAGATCGTGGGGTGGAGAGCAGAGTCAGGACGGAGGAGATCAGGGAGGGGGGGGCGGAGCCAGGGGACAGCAAAAAAAAAAGGTGGCTAGGAGGTGCATGCAGCCCTCCTGTGCTTCTGGATAGGAGGAGCGGCGGAGCCGCTGCATATAGAAGAATTGATCTTTCCATATTCCTCCTGCAGTCGGTGAATGCTCGTTTCAGCTCTCCCCTGCAAACATTTAGCGGCTGCAGGAGGAATATGGAAAGATCAATTCTTCTATATGCAGCGGCTCCGCCGCTCCTCCTATCCAGGAGCACAGGAGGGCTGCATGGTCAGACTCAGGCACTTAACTTTCTCTCCAGGCGGCATCAAATCGGATCCATTTAAGCTCCGCTCCCGACCCCTTCACACACAGTCATGGGGCTGCGCTGCTGTGTGCGT
Source organism: Lithobates sylvaticus (assembly GCA_028564925.1). Classification (NCBI taxonomy): domain Eukaryota; kingdom Metazoa; phylum Chordata; class Amphibia; order Anura; family Ranidae; genus Lithobates; species Lithobates sylvaticus. Next base: position 30,541,920 of record CM053029.1, on the reverse strand, counting down.
CCCGCACACCTTGCTGAGATCGCACCTGGAGTCTGGCGCTTACCATGCTGTCCCGCTCCCCACGTGCCACCAGACTGCTCCATCATGATTGGCCAAGGGGGCCCTCAGGCAGTGCCTGATTGGTCAGTCCGCCCCTGGGCCATGGAGTCCCGAAGGCGGGGGAGAGAGGCCCCCGGCGGCGGGGGGGGGGAGAGAGGCAGAGCCGCTGGCGCCATTACTATTGATCACAGGCAAACTAGGCGGCCGCGAGGCCCCTGTGAGTGCGAGGCCTTAAGCGGCCGCCTAGTTTGCCTAATTAGAGAGCTGTAATGGTGGTCAAGGAGGGTTGCCAACCAATAGAGATCCTTCTCCTTGATACCACATATTCTTGGGTCCTTTCACATGCTTTTAAACATGAGGGAGTCCATGCACCGCAAGTTTGCGGAGGCATGAGAAGCAGACTCCTCAGGATCACTAAGGATTATGGTATCTGGAACTACCTTATCCCAGTCAGGTACAACTCCCAAGGGTTCTGGGGATGGAAAACCATCTCTTAAGGTTTGACGTATGACTTCCTCTTCTTCAATGCATCCAAAACTGCCAGAATCCTCCTCCCTCTTCTCTTGTGTGTTCTATGGCATAGGAACAATGATGTCTGCATAAAGTGGGTCTTGAGAGGAAAGGAAGTCTTCCTCTTCCTCCCGCTCCTCTGCCTCGAGTGACTTGTCCATAATGCCAAGCAGTGTTTGCTCCAGTCGGAACACACCAGGAATTGTGTCACTGATGCATGCATTGTCACGACTCACCATATTTGTGGCTTCCTCAAATGGTGACAGTACAATGCATGCATCCTTTATCAGCAGCCATTGGCGTGGGGAAAAAAAGTTGAGCCAGCCTGAGCCTGTCGTTGTGCCATACTCACACAGGTACTCGTTGACGGCCCTCTGCTGCATGGGCAGCCACTGTAGCATTGCCAAAGTAGAGTTCCACCTGGTGGGCATGTCAGAAATCAGGCTGTTTATAGGCAGATGGAATTCCCACTGAATTTCAGCCAACCGAGAACTGGCACTATAGGACTGCTGAAATGGCTACAGACTCTTCTGGCCTGCTTTAGCAAATCTTTCAACCCTGGGTCCCTTTTTAAGAAATGCTTCACCACCAAATTGAGGACATGTGCCAGGCATAGCACATGTGTAAAATGTCCATGTCTAAGGGCAAACAGGAGGTTTGTGCTATTATTGCACACCTGCAGAGCTGCAAGAATCTCTGCTCCAGTGTGGTTCCTGACCCCTAGACACACAAGCTGAAGCACTGCATGGCACCTTTTTAGCCTGACTCATTGAATAGCCCCTTGAACGTTTAGGGGTACTTGTGGAGGAGGTGGAGGAGGGGGAAGAGCTGACAAAGCTTGCATCATCACCACTAGCTGCATGGAGGCATGGGGGCACAACAAGCTGCAGCACTGAGCCCTGTCCTGCATCCTTCTGAGTTGCAAGCAGTTACCCAGTGTGCTGTAAATGAAATATATTGTCCCTGACCATACTTGCTGGACCACGTGTCAGCAGTAATGTAGACTTTGCGGCTGACTGTCTTGCCAAACGATGCCACAAAATTTGCTTCCACTTGATGGTACAGAGCTGGAATGGCCTTACATGAAAATAAATAGCGACTGGGAACCTGCCATTGTGGTACAGCACATTTTGCAAATTCATGGAAGGGGGTAGAATCCACCGAACGGAAAGGAAGAAGTTGTAAAGGCAGCAGCTTTGACAAGCTTTCATTTAGATGCTGGGCGTGTGGGTGGCAGTTACTGTATTTGTTTTTTGCTGCAGCAGATGAGGCAGAGAAATTTGCCGTCTATAGTCTACAGATGGTGGTGTGCTACTGTCAGATGTGCTGCAAGGACCTGGGACATCCTGCGCTATACCATCCTCCCTGTCAGTGGAGGCTGCTGAGAGGTCATGAGGTATAGCAGGGACAGACTGAAGTGAGTAAGGAGGAGGTACAAGTTTGCACCCCTTTAGTGTGGCTTTTAGGTGCTCTTGCCAATGGGCTGAGTGGTGGGAGGTTAAATGCCTTGTAAAGCATGTGGTACACAAATGGTTGGTGTTTTTGCCATGCTTGATGTGTTTGAGACAAGGTTTGAAAATTGCAACAGTGCGATCGGCTGAAAAGGCCCAGACAGCTGAGCTGTGGGAAATGGGCCGGGAGTAGGGATGGGCCCGGTGTTCGATTTGAACCCACTTTCGAATCGAGCACCAGGCGTTCGCCCGCTCGGCGAGCCCAGAACTATTTGGGCCGTTCGCATCACATTCGTGTGATGCGAGCGGCCCAGAATGCATTGCGCCAGGTGCAGTGCATTGCTGGCTGATGATTGGCCAAGCATGCACTGTGACCCCGCATGCTTGGCCAATCACAGCGCCGGCAGCGAGGAGAGCAATAATTGGCTACAGGCAGGACGCCTGTAGCCAATTATAGCTCAGGGGCTTTAGTACACGCCCCACTGTATAAAAGGCCGCCGCGCCGTCGGCCTAGTGCACATGTGTTCCGGCTTTGATTCTGAATAGGCAGACTGCTGATGCTAATTCATTATCATTACTACTGAAGTGAATACTGATCATTAGAGAATATATATTCATTCTGCTGATTGCACTGCTGCTGTGTGGTGACATTATCTGCTGCTGAGTCTAACTGCTTTGATTCTGGGGATTAGTCTGGTGTGTGTGTGCTTGCTGTTAGTACAGCATTGCAGTAGCACCCTCTGTCCTATGCTGTTAGTACAGCATTGCAGTATAACCTTCTGTCCTATTGTGATCTAAGGCAGGCAGGGATTTATAGGAGCTAGTGTGTGTTAGCACACATAAAACCACCTCAGCCTCTGTATCTGCTCTAAGGCCCAGTTGTTGTCATCAAAGGCAGCCAGGCATCTCCAGAAGCTAGCTAGCTTGTGTGTGTGTGTGTGTGTGTGTGTTCTGTTAGTACATCACACACAAAACCACCTCAGCCTCTGTATCTGCTCTAAGGCCCAGTTGTTGTCATATAAGGCAGTCTCTATCTGCCGTAAGGCCCAGTTGTTGTCATTGAAGGCAGCCAGGCATCTCCAGGAGTTAGCTAGCTTGTGTGTGTGTGTGTGCTCTGTTAGTACATCACAAATAAAACCACCTCAGCCTCTGTATCTGCTCTAAGGCCCAGTTGTCATATAAGGCAGTCTCTATCTGCCGTAAGGCCCAGTTGTTGTCATCGAAGGCAGCCAGGCATCTCCAGGAGCTAGCTAGATTGTGTGTGTGCTCTATTAGTACATCACACATAAAACCACCTCAGCCTCTGTATCTGCTCTAAGGCCCAGTTGTTGTCATATAAGGCAGTCTCTATCTGTCATAAGGCCCAGTTGTTGTCATCGAAGGCAGCCTCTATCTGCCGTAAGGCCCAGAACACAGGGCAAGCAGGCTCTGTTTCTAGAGACAACAGTGCTGGACGTGGACGTGGTCGTGCATCGTCATCAGCACGTGGCCATGGAACACGATTGTCCTTGTTGTCGGCAGCTGGACATGTTGAGCCGCAACATGCCGAAGGCTTGGTAGAATGGATGACCAAGCCCTCCTCATCCTCCTCATCCTCTCTCACAGAGGCTCAGGGTACTGGCAGAGCAGCTGCCAACGTGTACTCAATGGCATCATCAGGCACCCCTTCCCTTGACCCACCATGTCCTCCTGAGGAGTCCCCCGAACTGTTTGAGCACAGTGTTGGGTTCATGCTCCAGTAGGATGCCCCACGTTTTGAAGGTTCGGATGATGATACCCAGCTTGAGGAAGGCAGTAGCGTGCGCGCAGAGAGAGGGGATGCTCAAGGACAGCAATCTGGCAGTCATGTTCCACCAGCTGCAGCTTACTGCTAGGTTTGCTCCAGTGGTGAAGAGGGAGGGGATGATGAGGTCACTGACTCCACGTGGGTGCCTGAAGGGAGAGAGGAGGAGGAGGAGGAGGAGGCGGCTGCACATGTCCAACGAGGCAGGATGCCCTCCGAAGGCCAGCTAGAGGCCAGCACACCAACTGAATCACACCGCAGAGCGCCGACTGTGCAGGGCACTGCCTCTGCACGTTATCACAAAAGTTCTTTGGTGTGGGCCTTTTTTGAGACGAGTGCATCAGATCGCACCACTGCTATTTGCAACATATGTCTCAAGCGTATCTCGCGTGGCCAAAACATCAGCCGCTTGGGCACCACAAGCATGACCAGACATATGTCGACCTGCCATGCAGCTCGTTGGCAAGCGCACATTAAAGACCCACACCAAAGAACAAAGCGGACCTCTCCTTGCTCCTCATCAGCTGGGATCTCCAACCCCACTATATCTTCAGTCCTCTCTGAAAGCTGCTCTGAGAGGAATGAAGGTGTAGAATTAGGTGTGTCACAGCCAAGTACTTGCAGTACACCGACGTCCGATGCTACCAGGCAAATTTCCCTGCCCCAGCTGCTGGACCATCGAAAGAAGTTTACTCCCAGCCATCCACATGCCCAGCGGTTGAATGCTAGCTTGGCTAAATTGCTAGCACTTCAACTGATGCCTTTTCAGTTGGTATACTCGGCCCCCTTCCGTGAGTTTGTTCAATGTGCGGTTCCTCAGTGGCAGGTTCCCAAACGCCACTTTTTCTCACGGAAGGCAATTCTGGCTCTCTACCGGCATGTGGAAGGCAATGTCCATGCCTCGCTGGACAGGGCGGTCAGCGGTAAGGTGCATATTACCGCTGACTCATGGTCCAGCAGGCATGGACAGGGACGTTATCTGTCTTTCACGGCCCATTGGGTCACTCTATTGGCAGCTGGGAGGGATGCAGGACAAGGTGCAGTAGTGTTGGAGGTTGTTCCGCCACCACGCCTCCAAAATGCTACTACTGGTTGTGACACACCTCTCTCCTCCACCCCCTCCTCTTCTTCTTCCTCCATGGCCTCTTCGAGTGCTCTGTCCTCGGAACCAGCGGTGCTCCGTAGGCGTACAAGGGGCTACGCGAGTACGCAGGCAAAATGATGCCATGCTGTGCTTGCGCTGGTGTGTTTGGGGGACAGGAGCCACACTGGGGCAGAGGTTCTGGCAGCTCTGCAGGGGCAGGCCGAGAGGTGGTTGAATCCATGCCAGCTTAAGCCAGGAATTGTGGTTTCTGACAATGGCACCAACCTCCTCTCTGCCCTGCGACAGGGGCAGCTCACCCATGTGCCCTGTATGGCTCACGTCCTCAACCTGGTGGTGCAGCAGTTCTTGGGCAGGTACCCAGGCTTACAGGATGTCCTGAGGCAGGCCAGGAAAGTCTGTGTGCATTTCCGCCAATCGTATAATGCCAGTGCTCGGCTGGCTGAGCTGCAAAAGGAGTTGAACCTGCCCAAGAACCGCCTTATATGTGACATGCCCACCAGGTGGAACTCAACGTTGGCCATGCTGCAGCGACTGCTGCCATCAATGAGTACCTGTGCGACTACGGCACCAGGACAGGGTCAGGGGAGCTTGGATTTTTTTCCCCACGCCAGTGGAGCATGATCAGGGATGCATGCACTGTCCTGTCACCATTTGAGGAGACCATGAGGATGGTGAGCAGTGACAGTGCATGCATCAGTGACACTGTACCTCTTGTCCACCTGTTGGAGCATGCGCTGCGTGGGATAATGGACAGGGCACTTGAGGCAGAACAGAGGCAGGAAGAGGAGGACTTCCTTGCCTCTCAAGGCTCCCTTTATCCAGACAGTGTTCCTTCTGTCGAGGAGGAGGAGGAGGAGGAGGAGGAGGAGGAGGAGGATTGTGTGAGCATGGAGGTGGAGCCTGGCACTCAGCAGCAGCAGTCTTTTAGGGATGATGTACAGTCCCAACAAACCAGTGGACTTGTACGTGGCTGGGAGGAGGTGGCTGCTGATCATGTCGTCCTCAGTGACCCAGAAGACTCTGGACCGAATGCCTCAGCTAACCTACGTTGCATGGCCTCCCTGATCCTGCAAAGCCTGCGGAAGGATCCTCGTATTTTTCGGATCAAGGAGAGGGACCATTACTGGCTGGCCACTCTCCTTGATCCACGGTACAAGGGTAAGGTTGCGGACCTTATCTTGCCGTCGCAGAGGGAGCAGAGGATGAGACATCTCAGGGAGGCCTTGCAGAAAGGTCTGTGCAACGCATTCCCAGAGACTGGGAGGTTACAAACTCCTTGTCCTGGACGACGAGTTGCTGAGGCTTCGGTCAGTAGCAGAAGGAGCGGTGGGGAAGGTGGACGTCTGACCGATGCGTTCAGACAATTTTTTAGTCCGCAGCCCCAAGGTATGATCAGTTCCAGCAACCATCGCCAGCGTCTGATATACATGGTGCAGGAATACCTAGGGGCAAGGTCAGACTTGGACACCTTTCCCACCGAAAATCCTCTGGCTTACTGGGTCTTGAGGATGGATCACTGGCCAGAGCTTGCACAGTATGCAATTGAGCTACTGGCTTGTCCTGCATCCAGCGTTCTTTCCGAACGCACATTCAGTGCTGCTGGAGGATTTGTCACCGATCACAGGGTGCGCCTGTCCACCGACTCGGTTGATCGACTGACCTTCATAAAGATGAATCAGTCTTGGATCACCACCAGCTACCAGGCACCTGAAGCGGATATAACTGAATAATTTATAATATCACATCCCTTCAAGACTGCCTATGCTGATGCTGAGTGACTGTCCTGTTATGTTCACTGACTATCCTCTTCCTCCTCCTCAATGATCCATTCCTTGATAGCTTGGAAGAACATTTTTGTTTCTGGGTGCCACAACACCAGTGGCTAAGGCCCAATTTTTCAACCCCTGTTTAACAGGGGCGTGTAATTACAATTTTTTAAGCAATGCTTCGCAACAGGTCTGACTGCTGTGCTCCAAGTACAGTATCTGTGAGGGGTTGCAGTGTTGTGGCACCAGCACCAGTGCCTAAGGCACAATTTTTTAGCCCCTGTTAAACAGGGGCGTGTAATTACAAATCTTGATCTAATAGTTCACAGCAGGGCCCATTTCTGCGCCCACCAAGAGTAACTGTGAGGGCTTACAGTGTTGTGGCTACACCAACATCTAATGGGGCAAATTTCTGCAGAGTATATACGGCAGGCCCTACTTTCAAACATCCAAATTACAAACGACTCCTACTTGCAAACGGAAGGAGAAAACAGGAAGTGAGAGGAAATCTACCCCTAGGAAGGAAATTCTATCCTGTTAGATTTAATTTGGGAAAAAGATATCTCCTCTCTACTGATGCTTTATCGCCAATCCTTGTTTCAATAAAAAACCCACTTTTCCAAAAACATTTGTCATTGGGACGGAAAGTGAGGTGAAATGTTCTGAACAGGTGCACAGACAGCAAAACAAATGTTACAGGGGGTGATAACCCCTCCCTATGTTCTCCAAGCTTAAAAAAAGATTTTTTTTGGATGGAGCTACACTTAAAAATGTACCTGTTTAGATTCTACTTAAGAACAAACCTACAGTCCCTGTCTTGTTTGCACCGCCTGTATACTGCTGTTCAGAGTATATAGGGTTGTAGGTATAGGGTTTTATTTTGGGTGCGGGGTTCCCCTTAATATCCATACAAGACCCAAAGGGGCTGGGGTGGGGGGGGGGTGATGGGGTAGCCATGACATTTTTCTCAAGGATTTTCAGCCAAATTGCCAGGACAAGACATGACATTAAAGCCGCAAGCGGTTTTAAATGGCTTCTTTTTTTCCTGTACAAATGTCATTTTGTGCAGGGACAGTTCTAAACACGGGAAACACATGCCACTTCACAGGCATACTTTAGACACCCCCCCAGGTACCATATTTAAAGGAATATTTCACTTTTTTTTTCACTTTATGCATCATTAAAATGACTGCTCCCGAAAAGACGTTATTTTTCTTTTTGCATTGATATATGTTCCCTGGGGCAGGACCCGGGTCCCCAAACCTGTTTTATGACATTAACATGCATATTGGCCGTTATAATTAGCACTTTTGATTTCGAACGTTCGCGTCCATTGTAACGAATAGGGTTCGAAAATTTGCACGAACTTTCGGTCCGTTCGAAGGTTCTGGTACGAACCGAACCTGGGGGTGTTCGGCTTATCCCTAGCCGGGAGATAACAGCTCCACAATGTGATGGAATAGGGTGGCTACTCTCCCATGATGGCTGCATCGTTGGATTTGGGCCTCAACCTCACTTTCACCCTCTGCTCTCTCTGGCACCCAAGTTGTGTCAGTGACCTCATCATCATCATCATCATCATCATCTCCTCCATCCTTATTACCACTGGAGGCAACTTAGCAATACTCTGTGGCAGGGTGAACATGACTGACAATTTGTGTACCAGTGTTCTCTCCTCTCTGTAGGCTCATGTTCCTGCCTTCCTCAACCTCAGAACCAACATCTAAATTGAGTAATGGCTGTGCATCATCAAGGAGCAAGTGGCTGACGCTGTGTTTAAATAACTCAGGTGACTTCTCCATGCCTGATGCTAGGGCTGGAATAGCTGTGGACAAGGAGGCAGAATAAGCTGCTCTGGCAGCTGCAGTGGACTGTGCACTAGTCTCTGCTTGGGTGATGAGGAGGATGAGGATGGTTTAGTAAGCCAGTCCACCACCTCCTCTGCATGCTGTGACTGAATAGCACAGGCAACATCACTAAACAGAGGAAATGATGCCCTACCTGAGGACTGACCACGTCCACCTTTGCCTGTGGACACATATGCTGCTGGCTCCCTCAGTGCTATGGGAACGTCTGCCTCTCCTTGTTGGCCTCCCAGACATGATGGGGGGGTGCTTATTAACAAAATGTAATAAAGATGTGGAAATATGTACGTGGATGCACTTTAATGGAAAGTGGTGTTTGGTGCACTTTAACCTGAGTACTCACTACACAGACACACTCCACTGACACACTATAATATACTGCAGTAAAACTGTACTGATGCACTGCAATATACTGCGTTAAACATGCAATAACGCACTGAAATATACTGCATTAAACGGCACATAGCACACAGAAATATACTGCATTAAACACGCAGTAAAGCACAGAGATGTTGTCAGGGCTGGGCTCAGCCCTTCCTTCTCTGAGCTGGCCGCTCAGCTGTTGGCTAATTGCCAGCTTGTCAGTCCTGCCTACTTAAACTGTTCAGCCCAGATGATCTGTGCCTTCGCCTTGGTCACATCTCTAGAGACGCTCTCCTGCGTTCCTGTTAAAGACTTGCTTGGCTGACATTCCTTCTGGCTCCAGATTCTGCTTGCTGTTCTACTACGCTCATCTCTGGTGCCCTGACGTTTTTGGTTTGTCTGACTATCCGTTCTGGTTCCTGAACTCTGGGTATGTTTTGACTACGTTTACTCTGTTTACCTTTTTTTATTATTATTAAACAAGTGAGATTTAACTGTACATCTGTCTCAGTCTGATTCATGGTTTCTGACAGTAGTCGAAGGCCATGAATTCAGAAGGTGCAGTCAATCCACTTGTTGCTAATATCTTTTCCAGATTGGATGAGCAGGATTACCATATGGATCAGTTTGCCATGGCGTTACAAATGCTCCTGTGTGGCCCGGCTTACCTGGAATCTCCCACTGTGGCTGCTCCGGTACAACCTGTGTTGCAGGCTGTCCCTGCTGCTGCTCCAGTCTCTGTGCAGGCATCCACCTCGAGTATTACCTCTATAAGAGGTAAGTCTGGTTCCGCTCCTCTTCCCCAGCGATTTGGGGGCAATCCAGTCCAAAGCAGAGGGTTTCTCCACGAGGTTGAGATTTACTTTGAGATGCTGCCCCAGGTGTTTCCCACGGACAGAAGCAAAGTAGGTTTTGTGATATCTTTGCTTTCTGAGAGAGCCTTGGCCTGGGCAAACCCTCTATGGGAGACACAAAAACCTGTTGTCTTGAGTTACCCTGAGTTTGAGGCTTCCTTTTAAAAGGGTATTTGATGTTCCTGAACGCTCCGCTTCTGCTGGCAAGTGCCTTATGTCCATCAAACAGAGTACAAGAACTGTTGCCGATTACGCCATTGAATTCCGTACTCTGGCAGCAGAGGTTGCTTGGAACAATGAGGTCCTCGTGGCTGCTTTTTCTCATGGTCTCTCAGATACCATCAAGGATGAGATAGCAGCGCGAGATATACACACTGAGCTGGAGAAGTTGATCACGTTTGCCATCCTCATTGACTCTAGAGTTTTGTACGAATTTTCGGAAATTCGTACAAATCCGAAATACGAATTTTTATGCATACGAATTCTGTACGAAATTTCGTTTACGAATTTCGGATCCAAATGAACAGAAATATGACTGGTGTTTTGTTCACCAATCACTCAGAGGAAGTCAGCACATCACAGGGTTGGTGGGAACCCCTATTATGATAAATTCATCATAACAAACTTTCGTTATTTTAACGAAAATATAACAAAACTAAAGTTTAAAAACCCAGCAAGTCCGCACAGCACAGGGATGGTGGGAACCCCTCATAATGATGAATTCATAATAACGAACTTTCGTTATTTTAACAAAGTTTACGAATCTAACGGAAATTCATATTTCGTACGAATCCGAATTGAATTCCGTACACAAATTACGAAATACGATTTTTTTTTATACGAAGCGGAACGGAACGGAACAAAACTAATTTTTTGATGGCACCCATGTCTAATTGACTCCAGGCTCAGAGAAAAAGACTCTCTTTTAAGGAGCGCTTGCGGAAGCCTCCTGTATATTTGTCTCCGAGCTTTGCCTCCCTCACCTCCCATGCTTCCTTGTACCGAGTCAGTTACATAGTATATAGTTAGTTAGGTTGAAAAAAGACACAAGTCCAACCACAAATAAAATAATAAAAAAAAATAATAATATCAGTCTGTGAAGATAAACCCATGCACTCGGGCTTCACGTGTCTCTCTGCGGATGAGAGAACCCTTAGGAGGAGGGAGAGATTGTGCCTTTATTGTGGCCAGGCAGGTCACTTTTTGAAGTCTTGTCCTACCCATCCAGGGAACGCCCGAACCTTGAGGTCCTGTCATGGAAAGACCTTAGGTGCAGACATGGGAGTAAGTCACACATGTGCAAGTCACAAACCAATAAAACAGCGCTGGCAAACAAAAATTGTGACAAAATAATAAATGATCCCACAAAATTGACAAACATCAATAATGTGTGTGAAGTGGTTACATGTCTGACACAAACCAATCCCATAAAAAATAAACTAGCATCAAATAATATGTGTGATAAATTATTACATAAGTGACATGATTGAATAATAACCATAAAATTATTTCATAGATACCAAAATTGAATAAGTGATAAACCACAACCTAAATGTGGTAAGAAAATATATAAATAAAAATGAATGTGAGTAAGTCCAGTTATTGTCCCAAAAAACCAAGAACCAAAATAAATGTACATATGAGCTCCTTCTTGGAATAGACTCACCAGGCTCACCACCTAGACTCACCAGGTTTTTATGCCAAAAACAAGCCACCAGTAGAACCATGTTCTGAGGTCTATTTACACAGTTCTTTGAAAAATAATTCCACCTTCAATCCCCAAATTTCCAATAATCATTTTGTGGGAGCTTTCAAGTCGTTGGTCGAACAGGACTTAGAGAAGCTCACCTTACGACCTAATAGGCGGAAAAAAGATTTGGAAAATGGGTTGGAGCTATTGGAAAAGAACAAGAACATAGTAATTAGGTCAGCCGACAAGGGCGGTGGAGTAGTTATACTCAACAAAAATGATTACCTAGATGAGCTCAATAGATTGGTTGGAGACCAAGATACCTACGAAAAACTAAAAGGAAACCCCACTAAGAAGTTTAAAGATAAACTGAAGAAATTAATAAAGAAAGCAACAACTGATGGCATCTTGAAGAAAAAAGAAGCACGATATTTGATCCCAGATGCTCCTAGAGTTCCAGTGATATATCAGCTACCAAAATTACATAAAAATCCACTGAAGCCGCCTGGGCGACCAATAATAAGTGGAATTGAATCTTTGTTCTCCAGAATTGGTGAATATTTGGATTATTTTTTACAGCCACTCACCACCCAATGCCCTGCATATCTCAAGGATAGCAAGGATTTAATAGAGCTTATTAGGCCAATGACCGTGGATGAGAACTGTATTCTAGCAAGTATAGACGTAAATTCTCTTTACACCAATATCCAGCAAGCCCATGCCCTACAGGCCGTTGATTGGGCATTGGGAAATCTTAATATTAAAGAAAAAAAAAAAAACATTCATTCTGCAAACCTTAGATCTGGCTATGAGTCATAATTTTTCTGGCATGAAAAAGAATTTTTTAGACAAAAGAAGGGCGTCGCGATGGGGGCTAAATATGCCCCATCGGTTGCCAATCTTTTCATGAGCTTCTGGGAAAAGGAGGCCATTTATAGTCTAAACATCCCACAGCTGAAACAATATAAACGATATATAGATGACATCATAGTTATTTGGGCAGGATCGCAAGAATCTTTTAAATTTTTCCTGGATGGAATGAGTAATAATCCGTTTGGCATTTCCTTCTCAGAAGTTTTTAGTGACAAGGAGATAAATTTCTTGGATCTGACAATCTTTAAGGAAGGAAATAAATTGTTCACACGCACATTTTTTAAAGATGTAGATAGGAATGGATACATTCCACTTACCAGTTGCCACCATCCCAGGTGGCTAGGCGGAATTCCTAAAAGCCAAATGCTCAGGGTCAGGAGAAATTGTAACAAGAAAGAAGATTACAACTCACAGGCGAACCTGATACTAGAGCGGTTTCAAGATAAAGGATACAATCTGGAAGATCTCAAGCGGATTAAAGAGGATATTGGAGAAATGAATAGAGATGATTTATTTAGGAAGAAACCTAAAAAGCAACAAGATTTTGGCACAGCTTTTTTTAACTGGATATAATCGCCAGTATAAAGAATTTGAGAAAATTATAAAAAAAACACTGGCCTCTTTTAATGGAAGACAAAGAGCTAAAATCGGTATTACCCAGTCGGCCTAATTTTATTTACACCAAGCCTCCCACCCTGAGATTGCAATTGGCACATAATGTTGTGAACCCCCCAAAAAAATTGTTCACCTTTTTGGACCAGACAGGTTTTTACAGCTGTGGGAGATGCATGATGTGTAGAACATCAAAATTCAGGAAAAGAAAAATCATGCAGTTTAGCTCTTTTTCTACTGGAAAGTCTTATGAGATCAAAAAGTTTATCACGTGTGGGACCACGCACGTGACATATTTGCTTGCCTGCCCCTGTGGGCTCCAATATGTGGGGAGAACCACTAGACCACTGGGGGTGAGGTTGAGGGAGCATGTTAACAGAATTAGGAAAGGATACAAACACCACAGCCTCTCCAACCATTTCAGAATGTTCCATGATCGAGATCCTAGTGTCTTGACGTTCTGTGGAATTGACAAGGTGGAACAGCACTGGAGAGGTTCTAACCTAAAACGTTCAATTTCCCAGAACGAGACACAATGGATCCATAGACTGCGGACTTTAAGTCCTTTGGGTATCAATATTGATTTGGATTTAAATTGCTTTTTTGTCCAACTGGTAGTTTGGTCCCTCCCTATTTCTGGGCATTTCAGTTTTGTTTTGTTTTTTTTTTTTTTTATTTATATATTTTTTTTTATTTTTTATTTTATTTATTATTTATTTTTCTTCTTATTATTTTTTTACTTTCTTTTTCTTTTTCATTTTAATTTTATTTTCATTTCTATTTCTATTTTTATTTTAATTTTATTTTTATTTTCATTTCATTTTTATTTTATTTTTTATTTTTAATTTAATTTTATTTTTTTTTTATTTTATTTTATTTATATTTTTTTTATATTATTTATTTTTAATTATTTTTTCAGTTAATGTCCGGGAGAGGGATTTCCAAACTTTTGGGACAAATCAAATACTTTAATTTCAATTTTCATTTTAAAATAAGTTTTTTTAAGGGATAATATATTATACTGCAAGTTCAAATTCCTAATCCTGGGATTATGTTCTTATATATATGTAATTCTAATTACATTTTATATATATATTTTTTAACAATTTTGCTTATTTACGGCATATTGTATATTGTATACACTATGTGTTATTTGTTTTTACTGTACATTGTAATTGTCGGGGTTTACCCCCCTTTTTTTATCGCCAGCTTATTAAAGGCTTTATGCAAACTCATATGATGATCATGCAGGACAATAAGTGATCTTATCCCCTCTGATCATGTTTTGGCGTTTAGCTCCACCTGTTAAAAGGAGGGGTTTTCTGCTCTCCATCTAGTATAAATATCACATCCCTTTGGCCGGAAGTGATGTCTTTTGATGACGCCCTGGAGGAGGGGCGAAACGCGTCGACGTAATTTCCGGCCAAGGATCTAACCACTGACGCCACTTCCTGTTCCCGTGGAGCGCACGCTAAACCAGCTGCAACCGCGGAAGTATCTGAGAAGTTTGCCTTCCTTTATGCATCCTGTAAGTAGCGCAGAGCGCGCATTTTAAAAATCCTTCTACAACACTTTAAAATTTGCTCTCTTCTATTATCGGTACAATATCTCCAAGAACATCACTGTGCCTTGTGTGCATGCATCGCTCCCTGGATCCTCTCATCCCACTGGCTTGTTTATTCAGCTCTGCTTTTGTGCCTACTTGCCGAACCACAGTTTGTCTGCATATCTGCCCTCTGCTTTGCTGCTCTGTCTGTCTGCTAGCCTGGTGAGTCTATTCCAAGAAGGAGCTCATATGTACATTTATTTTGGTTCTTGGTTTTTTGGGACAATAACTGGACTTACTCGCATTCATTTTTATTTATATATTTTCTTACCACATTTAGGTTGTGGTTTATCACTTATTCAATTTTGGTATCTATGAAATAATTTTATGGTTATTATTCAATCATGTCACTTATGTAATAATTTATCACACATATTATTTATGCTAGTTTATTTTTTATGGGATTGGTTTGTGTCAGACATGTAACCACTTCACACACATTATTGATGTTTGTCAATTTTGTGGAATCAATTATTATTTTGTCACAATTTTTGTTTACCAGCGCTGTTTTATTGGTTTGAGCATTTTTTGAAGGTTATAGCACTTTCTTATCAGCAGCTGCACATTTTTTGTGTTTTCTTTTTCTCGTTTAATATTGCACACGTCTATTCCAGCGCCGTTTCTTTGTTTATATATGTGCAAGTCACAAGCAAGTCTCAAGTCTTAACCTTCAAGTCTCAAGTAAGTCCCAAGCTACTGTGGTGAAAAGCAAGCAAGTAGACATGTGCGATTGGTTTCGTACGAATTCGTACAAATTTTTCGAAATTCGTACGAATTTACGAATACGTACGTTTACGAATTTAGTCGCCAAATTATTCGAATCCGACTACCAAATTTAGAATTTCAACTAATATGAAAGAAATTATTATAGCGGATATAACGAAACAAATATGAAAGAAATTATTATAGCAGGAAAAAAAGCTATTTAATGAATTCGAATGATTCGAATGACAAAGTGTTATTTTTTGCAGGAAAAAAAGCTATTTCAAAATCACTCGCGGCTATTGTCGGCTAATGAATTGTCGGCTCTGTAACACAGAGAACAGTCATTCATGGATAAAAAAAAAAAAAATGGCGTGGGGTCCCCCTCAAAATCCATACCAGACCCTTTATCCGAGCACGCAACCTGGCAGGCCGCAGGAAAAGAGGGGGGACGAGAGCGCCCCCCCCCCTCCTGAACCGTACCAGGCCACATGCCCTCAACATTGGGAGGGTGCTTTGGGGTCCCCCCAAAGCACCTTGTCCCCATGTTGATGAGGACAAGGGCCTCATCCCCACAACCCTGGCCATTGGTTGTGGGGGTCTGCGGGCGGGGGGCTTATCGGAATCTGGAAGCCCCCTTTAACAAGGGGACCCCCAGATCCCCCCCCCCCCCCTGTGTGAAATGGTAAGGGGGTACAAAAGTACCCCTACCATTTCACCAAAAAAGTGACAAAAATTTGTAAAAATCACAGGAGACGGTCTTTGACAATTCCATTATTAAAATCTTCTTTCTTCTTTATTCTGGTCTTCCTTTCTTCATCCTTCGGTTTCTTCATCTTCTCCTTCCGGCATCTTCTTCCATCATCTTCTTCCTCCGATCCGCTTCTTCTTGCTCCGGTCTTCTCGTCCTTCTCGTCCGGCATCTTCTTCCATGGCGTCGGCGTCTCTTCTCGGGCCGCTCCTCGCAATGGGAGGCTCCCGCTGTGTGAGGCTTCGCTCCGTCTGACAGGTCTTTTATAACGGAGGGCACCTGGTGACCCCGCCCCCCTCTGACGCACGGGGACGTCATGGGGACTTCCCTATGGCTTTCCCCATGACGTCAGAGGGGGGCGGGGTCACCAGGTGCCCTCCGTTATAAAAGACCTGTCAGACGGAGCGAAGCCTCACACAGCGGGAGCCTCCCATTGCGAGGAGCGGCCCGACAGAAGAACAGACGCCGACGCCATGGAAGAAGATGCCGGACGAGAAGGACGAGAAGACCGGAGGAAGAAGAAGCGGATCGGAGGAAGAAGAGATGGAAGAAGAAGATGGAAGAAGATGCCGGAAGGAGAAGATGAAGAAACCGAAGGATGAAGAAAGGAAGACCAGAAGAAAGAAGATTTTAATAAAGGAATTGTCAAAGACCGTCTCCTGTCATTTTTACCATTTTTGTCACTTTTTTGGTGAAATGGTAGGGGTACTTTTGTACCCCCTTACCATTTCACACAGGGGGGGGGGGGATCTGGGGGTCCCTTTGTTAAAGGGGGCTTCCAGATTCCGATAAGCCCCCCGCCCGCAGACCCCCACAACCAATGGCCAGGGTTGTGGGGATGAGGCCCTTGTCCCCATCAACATGGGGACAAGGTGCTTTGGGGGTCTCAGACCCCCAAAGCACCCTCCCAATGTTGAGGGCAGGTGGCCTGGTACGGTTCAGGAGGGAGGGGGGGCGCTCTCGTCCCCCCCTCTTTTCCTGCGGCCTGCCAGGTTGCGTGCTCGGATAAAGGGTCTGGTATGGATTTTGAGGGGGACCCCACGCTTTTTTTTTGGCCGGGGTTCCCCTTAAAATCCATCCCAGACCTGAAGGGTCTGGTATGGATATTTAGGGGGACCCCTACGTCATTTTTTTTTTTTAAATTTGAATTGGGGGTTCCCCTTAATATCCATAGCAGACCTGAAGGGCCTGGTTATTGAATTTGGGGGGACCCCCACGCTTTTTTTTTTTTTTATCAATGACTTCAATGAATGACTGTTCTCTGTGTTACGGAGCCGACAATTCATTAGCCGCGAGTGATTTTAAATAGCTTTTTTTCCTGCAAAAATGACACTGTGCAGGAACAGTTCTCTATATTAGATATACTGAATCTCGAATTAATTTAATCATTCGTTATATCCGCTATAATAATTTCTTTCATATTAGTTGAAATTAGATATTTGGAATTTGGATTTGAATTGTTCTCTGTGTTACGGGAACCGGCAATTAGCCGCGAGTGATTTTAAATAGCTTTTTTTCCTGCAAAAATGACACCTTGTACAGAGACAGTTCTAAGCACGGGAAACATGCGCCCCTTCACAGGCATATGATACTATAGAGTAGTATGTCTGTGAAGGGGCGCATGTTTCCCGTGCTTAGAACTGTCTCTGTACAATGTGTCATTTTTGCAGGAAAAAAAGCTATTTAAAATCACTCGCGGCTAATTGCCGGTTCCCGTAACACAGAGAACAATTCGAATCCAACTACTACCAAATATCTAATTTCAACTAATATGAAAGAAATTATTATAGCGGATATAACGAATGCTTCGAATGATTCGAATGAATTCGAGATTCAGTATATCTAATATCGAGAACTGTTCCTGCACAATGTCATTTTTGCAGGAAAAAAAGCTATTTAAAATCACTCGCGGCTAATGAATTGTCGGCTCCGTAACACAGAGAACAGTCATTCATTGAAAGTCATTGATAAAAAAAAAAAAAGCGTGGGGGTCCCCCCAAATTCAATAACCAGGCCCTTCAGGTCTGCTATGGATATTAAGGGGAACCCCCGCTTCAAAAAAAAAAAAATGACGTAGGGGTCCCCCTAAATATCCATACCAGACCCTTCAGGTCTGGGATGGATTTTAAGGGGAACCCCGGCCAAAAAAAAAAAATGGCGTGGGGTCCCCCTCAAAATCCATACCAGACCCTTATCCGAGCACGCAACCTGGCAGGCCGCAGGAAAAGAGAGGGGGGGACGAGAGCGCCCCCCCCCTCCTGAACCGTACCAGGCCACATGCCCTCAACATTGGGAGGGTGCTTTGGGGGTCTGAGACCCCCAAAGCACCTTGTCCCCATGTTGATGGGGACAAGGGCCTCATCCCCACAACCCTGGCCATTGGTTGTGGGGGTCTGCGGGCGGGGGGCTTATCGGAATCTGGAAGCCCCCTTTAACAAGGGGACCCCCAGATCCCGCCCCCCCCCTGTGTGAAATGGTAAGGGGGTACAAAAGTACCCCTACCATTTCACCAAAAAAGTGACAAAAATGGTAAAAATGACAGGAGACGGTCTTTGACTTCCTTTATTAAAATCTTCTTTCTTCTTCTTCTTCTGGTCTTCCTTTCTTCATCCCTTGGTTTCTTCATCTTCTTCTTCCGGCATCTTCTTCCATCTTCTTCTTCTTCTTCCGATCCGCTTCTTCTTCCTCGGTCTTCTCGTCCTTCTCGTCCGGCATCTTCTTCCATGGCGTCGGCGTCTGTTCGTCTGTCGGGCCGCTCCTCGCAATGGGAGGCTCCCGCTGTGTGAGGCTTCGCTCCGGCTGACAGGTCTTTTATAACGGAGGGCACCTGGTGACCCCGCCCCCCTCTGACGTCATGGGGAAAGCCATAGGGAAGTCCCCATGACGTCCCCGTGCGTCAGAGGGGGGCGGGGTCACCAGGTGCCCTCCGTTATAAAAGACCTGTCAGACGGAGCGAAGCCTCACACAGCGGGAGCCTCCCATTGCGAGGAGCGGCCCGACAGAAGAACAGACGCCGACGCCATGGAAGAAGATGCCGGACGAGAAGGACGAGAAGACCGGAGAAGAAGAAGCGGATCGGAGGAAGAAGAAGAAGATGGAAGAAGAAAATGGAAGAAGATGCCGGAAGGAGAAGAAGAAAAAGAAGACCAGAAGAAAGAAGATTTTAATAAAGGAATTGTCAAAGACCGTCTCCTGTCATTTTTACAATTTTTGTGACTTTTTTGGTGAAATGGTAGGGGTACTTTTGTACCCCCTTACCATTTCACACAGGGGGGGGGCGGGATCTGGGGGGCCCCTTGTTAAAGGGGGCTTCCAGATTCCGATAAGCCCCCCGCCCGCAGACCCCCACAACCAATGGCCAGGGTTGTGGGGATGAGGCCCTTGTCCTCATCAACATGGGGACAAGGTGCTTTGGGGGGGACCCCAAAGCACCCTCCCAATGTTGAGGGCATGTGGCCTGGTACGGTTCAGGAGGGGGGGGGCGCTCTCGTCCCCCCCCTCTTTTCCTGCGGCCTGCCAGGTTGCGTGCTCGGATAAAGGGTCTGGTATGGATTTTGAGGGGACCCCACGCCATTTTTTTTTTTTTTTTTGGCCGGGGTTCCCCTTAAAATCCATCCCAGACCTGAAGGGTCTGGTATGGATATTTAGGGGGGACCCCACATTTTTTTTTTTTTTTGGCTGGGGTTCCCCTTAATATCCAGACCAGACCTGACGGGCCTGGTTATTGAATTTGGGGGGACCCCCACGCTTTTTTTTTTTTTTTTTTATCAATGAATGACTGTTCTCTGTGTTACAGAGCCGACAATTCATTAGCCGCGAGTGATTTTAAATCGCTTTTTTTCCTGCAAAAATGACACTTTGTGCAGGAACAGTTCTCGATATTACATATACTGAATCTCGAATTCATTCGAATCATTCGAAGCATTCGTTATATCCGCTATAATAATTTCTTTCGTATTAGTTGAAATTCGATATTTGTAGTTGTATTCGAATTGTTCTCTGTGTTACGGGAACCGACAATTCATTAGCCGCGGTAACGATTCGTAACGATTCGTAACGATTCGTAACGATTCGAAAAAAAATTACGATTCGTACGAAATTCGTATTTCGTACGAATTCGAACAGAATTTCGTACAGAAATTACGAATTACGATTTTTTTTATTACGATTCGTACGAAATTCGTATTTCGTACGAATTCGAACGGAATTTCGTACACGAATTACGAATTACGGAAAGTGTTTTTTTTTATTTTATACGAAACGGAACGAAAAAAAACAATTTGAATGCCCAAACAGCAGACAAGGAGCAGAACACTCAGCAATTAAATGGCCAACAAGCCTGAAAAAATGTAGTCCTTGCTGAGGGGGGAAATAACTAAGTTCAAAGTTAATAGAATTTTTGTAGGCCAAAGTGTGCATGAACACAGGCCATTACCCCTGGGGGATGCTTAGGGTAAAGATAGACACTTAATGAGGTGTATGCATTTCAAAGAAAGTAAATGTTTATTCAAAGGGACATAAGTCAATGCATATAAAACACAGAAATGTTCAGTATGTTACACATGTATGGACAGAGCGTATATAATTTTTTGACCAAGTCAACAGCATGAACGTACAAAATGTTGTGACAGAGAAAAAACTTGCTTGATACATATATGATCAGGATGATAGAAAAAAAGAAAAGTTGCGCTAGTAGTTAATAAGTGTTGACCAGTGATGTCACAATCAAGTGAAAGCAGTATAAAAATTAATAGAAAATTTTCCAAATTGCTTAAAGAAAAGAATTATATGTAAATACAAGGTACACAGTGAATATAATAATTGACCTAATAGTGAATATAATAATAAATTAATGTGAATTAAATTTTAAAGTCCCAGATTAGAGGTTCTCTATTAATAGTCCACAAAAAAAGGACAAAGTGTATCAATGTGCAGAAGCGTTAATCCTTCCAGGGAGGTTCAGAGGTGATGAAAGTATTCCTAGCAAGTGAATATCTCAGCCTTCCAAATAATATGCTTACCAGAAATAAGCAAAAATGCGCAGTTGGCTTATACCCAGCCTGGGCCTTTAGATGAATCAAGATCCCGGAACTTTAGGTACTCGAGAATGACATATGCCCCCAGTGGTTATTTACCAAAAAGAAAAAAGGGAGGCAGACATAGCGTAATATTGTCAAAGATTTTTTTAAACAATAATAATGGGAAAAAAGTTATATATAAAAATATATATAACACTTTTCTATATAAAAAAATAATTTAAAAAATAAAAAGAGAAACACCCAGTGTGGTAAACCAAAAATATAGAGCGTGTTCTAATAGAGACTCCTCCACCATTTGAGTATTGCGCTTACCAGAAGACAACAATAAACAAAACAATTGGCATTATCCCAGCAAGAAGGTGTATCATAAACGTGCACCAGTGATCCAAGAAACAAACGACTAACACGTATCCCGTCACCACACAGAGGGGCTCCTTACCAGAGACCAACGACAATCAATGCATATAATCTCCCAGATATGATAGGCCAGTAGTTAGTAGTAAAGGTCCTGGTCCACTTTCAAAGATCGGTACTCACTCTCCTAAGCCCAGCGGAGCGGAGTGAGTACCGATCTTTGAAAGTGGACCAGGACCTTTACTACTAACTACTGGCCTATCATATCTGGGAGATTATATGCATTGATTGTCGTTGGTCTCTGGTAAGGAGCCCCTCTGTGTGGTGACGGGATACGTGTTAGTCGTTTGTTTCTTGGATCACTGGTGCACGTTTATGATACACCTTCTTGCTGGGATAATGCCAATTGTTTTGTTTATTGTTGTCTTCTGGTAAGCGCAATACTCAAATGGTGGAGGAGTCTCTATTAGAACACGCTCTATATTTTTGGTTTACCACACTGGGTGTTCTCTTTTTATTTTAAATTATTTTTTTATATAGAAAAGTGTTATATATATTTTTATATATAACTTTTTTCCCATTATTATTGTTTAAAAAAATCTTTGACAATATTACGCTATGTCTGCCTCCCTTTTTTCTTTTTGGTAAATAACCACTGGGGGCATACGTCATTCTCGAGTACCTAAAGTTCCGGGATCTTGATTCATCTAAAGGCCCAGGCTGGGTATAAGCCAACTGCGCATTTTTGCTTATTTCTGGTAAGCATATTATTTGGAAGGCTGAGATATTCACTTGCTAGGAATACTTTCATCACCTCTGAACCTCCCTGGAAGGATTAACGCTTCTGCACATTGATACACTTTGTCCTTTTTTTGTGGACTATTAATAGAGAACCTCTAATCTGGGACTTTAAAATTTAATTCACATTAATTTATTATTATATTCACTATTAGGTCAATTATTATATTCACTGTGTACCTTGTATTTACATATAATTCTTTTCTTTAAGCAATTTGGAAAATTTTCTATTAATTTTTATACTGCTTTCACTTGATTGTGACATCACTGGTCAACACTTATTAACTACTAGCGCAACTTTTCTTTTTTTCTTGTATTTTTTGTGTATATCCCACAATAAGTTTGAAGCTTTTTTTCATTATCATTTGTAACTGTCTATATTGGGTGTCTATAGGGAATCCATACACTCCCCTCCCCCGTTCCAAGCGCAGTTTTCTTCCCTTTATGATCAGGATGATGCCAACATGTTTCGGACTTTAGTCCTTTTTCAAGGAAATTAGATATCCTTTGATTCACATCTAGATTGTGTGAGAATCAGAGATTAGTACATATGATAAATGACAGTATATACAGTCTATTTTTACACTGCCAGAGAGGCCGGTATAGTATATAAATGGTAGGGATGGTACTCACATATAATGCTAGTTTCAGAAGATGCCACAGGTGTGACCACCAGATCAATTGGTGTGGAGGATATGCATTGGTAGGGGTAGTAAAAACAAAGTAGGAATAGCCATAAACATGGAAGGCTTGCTGCGACAATTTCAGGCAGCTGCAAGGTCTTATACAGGAATAGGGCTGTAGCCCATGTCCTGTAGCTAAACTGGCCGAGCAGTATGTAATGCTGTAATGAAATAGAGTATAAGAAAGTATAAGTATCAAGGGTAAAGCAAAATAGATAGTGTAAAAACACTGGTATTAGGGTCTTATTACCTGAATAATGTGGTGTCTAGTATGGGAGGCCAATGAACGCCATGGAGTCAGCAGCATGTATGAGCCTGTTTGGGCGTTTAGTTTATAACAAGTCAGATAATGACAATCAGCTGGACTGGGGATGTCTGTGTTCCACAATAGAGGCTGATTGGGTGGCTGTGTATAAGGGAAGAGCGCCATAGCGCGCTATGTATTTTCCCCAAAGGACCTCTGACGGGGCGGCGCTGGGCGCGAGCACACCCAGCGGGAGGGGTCGCGTCCAGCATCGTGACGTCACCGACGCGGGAATAGACTGCCGCTCAACGTGCTGCGCTCCAGGTGGAACGCAAACAGGAAGGCAGACAGGTGGAATCGGCTGACAAAAGCGGAAAGGAGGCGCATGCGCACTAGAGAGGGTGGCGCATGCGTACCAGGTCTTACCCGCGCCGGGTAACTAACCTAAAATGCAGCAAGCCATTAAGTATATATGTATGCACAGGGAGATTCGTTGTGTAAACAGATTAGTATGTCAAAGTGGCAAAGAAACTAGCAGAACTGTGGTATAATAGGCAGTGTGGTACAGCAGGTAAGAGTACTGTAACAACAATGTCAAGAAGAGGTTATTCTAGCATATAAGGCATACACAATGGGGGTGGACATGGGTATGTCAATACAGTCTGTGCATTATTGAATTTATGGGTATTATTACAAAAAATTGATTGTGTGGATGCGTATATGTGGGAGGGATAGGGTCAAAGATCGAGTTCACAGACTCCAGATTCGAAGCCTTCAAGGTAGGGTTTGAAGTTAAAAGCCTCGTTAAGCCCAGGGGGCAAAGTGGCATTAAGGTGGAAAATCCATCGAAGTTCGCTTTGTAATAAAGCTTTGCTGTAATCACCACCTCGGACAGGAGGTGGGATATAATCTAGGGCTTTAAATGAGATTTTAGGAATAGCGTCGTGGTGGACAATCATGCAATGTCGCCCCAAAGGTAAGTCAGGGTCTCGTTTGTTGACACTGCAGATATGGCCATATATGCGCTTCCAGAAGGGTAATTTGGTCTTGCCCACATAAAAGCATCCACATTCAAGTAAGTACACAATACCAATGGATCGACAATTTACATAATGTTGTGGAAAAAAACGTTGGCCATTTGGCAAGACATTATGTATGTTGGATTTGGTAAGGTATTTACAATAGCTACAGTTGCCACATGGAAAAGTGCCCTTAAGCTGCTTATGGGACCTGTTACTAAATTTGTATTCACTAATAATGAGTTTGTCTCGGAGGGATGGAGCACGTCGATAAGTAATCAAAGGCTTTGGCGGAACAAAGGGTGAGAGGGATTTATCAGTGGCAATAATATGCCAATGTTTAGAAAGTATTTGAGTAATTTGGTTGTATTGTTGGCAATAATTGGTGATAATTCTGAGGGGAGGTTTTGTTGATGTAGGGGTTTGTTTTATGGTAAGTAGAGTAGAACGTGGTTTTGATTTAGCTTTTTTGTATGCGTCTTTGAGGACGCTATTTTTGTAACCCCGTGCTCGTAGTCTATTACGTAGAACGGAGGCCTCGTGTTCAAAGGAGGTATCCGTCGAGCAATTGCGTCGGGCACGGAGATATTGGGCAAATGGAATAGAATTAAGTAGAGGCTGTGGGTGAAAGCTGGAAGCAGCTAGGATAGTGTTGCCAGCCTTAGGTTTTCGGAACAGGTGGCTCTGTAAGTGCCCATCTCTGTCCTTGATAAGCATCAGATCAAGGAAGGAGATGGAACTGGTACTGTGAGTCATGGTAAATTTTAAATTCAAGGAGTTGGAAGTATTTAAAAATAGAAGAAATTGGTGTAATGTATCAATAGGACCCTGCCACAGAATTAGAATATCGTCGATGTATCGACGAAAAGTGGCTATATGTTTAGTGTAGATGCTGGCAGCATCGTCAAGGAAAATTTTTCGTTCCCACTCCCCCAGGTACAGGTTTGCGTATGCCGGTGCGCAACAAGTGCCCATGGCGACGCCCTGTACCTGGAGGTAGTGGGACCCGTTAAAGGTAAAGAAATTGTGGGTGAGAATGAATTTGAGAGCTCTAATGATGAATATTGATAAGTCAGAAGAGTAAATGTTGGTGGTAGATAAAATGTATTGAATGGCCAGTAGGCCTAGAGATTGAGGTATAGAGCTGTATAGGGCCTCCACGTCGATGGCGACCAAAACAGTGTCATTGTAAATAGCACCCTATACATTTATAGTCAGTGGTAGTTGTATCCTCTGCATTATGCCCTGATAAAATTAACATTTAATTACAGTGCAGGTCAGTGTGATAATCACTATGATTGCATCAGCTAGCACTTATGTACAAGTTTCATATATAAACTAGGGATGAGCCGAACACCCCCGGGTTCGGTTCGAACCAGAACCTTCGAACGGACCGAAAGTTCGCGCGAATTTTCGAACCCTATACGTTATAATGGACGCGAACGTTCGAAATCAAAAGTGCTAATTACAACGGCCAATATGCATGTTAATGTCATAAAACAGGTTTGGGGACCCGGGTCCTGCCCCAGGGGACATATATCAATGCAAAAAGAACTTTTAAAAACTAACGTTTTTTCGGGAGCAGTCATTTTAATGATGCATAAAGTGAAAAAAAAAAAAGTGAAATTTTCCTTTAAATATGGTACCTGGGGGGTGTCTAAAGTATGCCTGTGAAGTGGCATGTGTTTCCCGTGTTTAGAACTGTCCTTGCACAAAATGACATTTGTAAAGGAAAAAAAGAAGCCATTTAAAACCACTTGCGGCTTTAGGTTTGTTCTTAAGTAGAATCTGAACAGGTACATTATGAAGTGTAGCTCCATCCCAAAAAAATCTATTTTTAAGCTTTTTGGAGAACATAGGGAGGGGTTATCACCCCTGTAACATTTGCTGTCTTTGCACATCTGTTCAGAACATGTCACCTCACTTTCCGTCCCAATGACAAATGTTTTTGGAAAAGTGGGGTTTTAATTGAAACAAGGATTGGTGATAAAGTATCAGTAGAGAGGAGATACCTTTTTCCCAAATTAAATCTAACAGGATAGAATTTCCCTTCCTAGGGGTAGATTTCCTCTCACTTCCTGTTTTCTCTTTCCATTTGCAAGTAGGAGTCGTTTGTAAGTTGGATGTTTGAAAGTAGGGGCCTGGCGTATATACTCTGCAGAAATTTGCCCTATTAGATGTTGGTGTAGCCACAAGACTGGTGGGCACAGGAATGGGCCCTGCTATGAGTTAATAGATCAAGATTTGTAATTGCATGCACCTGTTGAACAGGGCAGAAAAATTGGGGGTGGTGGTGGTGGTGGACGGTGTTGCCACAAGACTGTAAGCTCTCACAGTTACTCTTGGTGGGCGCAGGAATGGGCCCTGCTGTGAGTTATTAGATCAAGATTTGTAATTGCAAGCACCTGATGAACAGGGCAGAAAAATTGGGCCTTTGGCGGTGGTGGTGGACGGTGTTGCCACAAGACTGTAGGCCCTCACAGTTACTCTTGGTGGGCGCAGGAATGGGCCCTGTTGTGAGTTATTAGATCAAGATTTGTAATTGCAAGCACCTGATGAACAGGGCAGAAAAATTGGGCCTTTGGCGGTGGTGGTGGACGGTGTTGCCACAAGACTGCAGGCCCTCATAGTTACTCTTGGTGGGCGCAGGAATGGGCCTGCTGTGAACTATTATATCAAGATTTGTAATTACCCGCCCCTGTTAAACAGGGGCTGAAAAATTGTGCCTTAGGCACTGGTGCTGGTGCCACAACACTGCAACCCGGCCCTCACAGATACTGTACTTGGAGCACAGCAGTCACACGTGTTGCGAAGCATTTTTTTAAAAAATTGTAAGTACCCGCCCCTGTTAAACAGGGGCTGAAAAATTGTGCCTTAGGCACTGGTGCTGGTGCCACAACACTGCAACCCGGCCCTCACAGATACTGTACTTGGAGCACAGCAGTCACACGTGTTGCGAAGCATTTTTTTAAAAAATTGTAAGTACCCGCCCCTGTTAAACAGGGGCTGAAAAATTGTGCCTTAGGCACTGGTGCTGGTGCCACAACACTGCAACCCGGCCCTCACAGATACTGTACTTGGAGCACAGCAGTCACACGTGTTGCGAAGCATTTTTTTAAAAAATTGGAAGTACACGCCCCTGTTAAACAGAAACTGAAAAACTGAAACTGAAAAATTGTGCCTTAGGCACTGGTGCTGGTGCCACAACACTGCAACCCGTCACTCACAGATACTGTACTTGGAGCACAGCAGTCACACGTGTTGCGAAGAATTTTTTTAATAAATTGTAAGTACCCGCCCCTGTTAAACAGGGGCTGAAAAATTGTGCCTTAGGCACTGGTGCTGGTGCCACAACACTGCAACCCCTCACAGAGACTGTACTTGGAGCACAGCAGTCACACGTGTTGCGAAGCATTTTTTTAAAAAATTGGAAGTACACGCCCCTGTTAAACAGGGGCTGAAAAATTGTGCCTTAGGCACTGGTGTGGTGGCATGGATCATTGAGGAGGAGGAAGAGGATAGTCAGTGAACATAAGAGGACAGTCACTCAGCATCAGCATAGGCAGTCTTGAAGGGATGTGACATTAAAAATTATTCGGTTATATCCGCCTCAGGTGCCTGGTAGCTGGTGGTGATCCAAGACTGATTCATTTTGATGAATGTCAGTCGATCAACCGAGGCGGTGGACAGGCGCACCCTATGATCAGTCACAAATCCTCCAGCAGCACTGAATGTGCGTTCGGAAAGAACGCTGGAGGCAGGACAGGCCAGTAGCTCAATTGCATACTGTGCAAGCTCTGGCCAGTGATCCATCCTCAGGACCCAGTAAGCCAGAGGATTTTCGGTGGGAAAGGTGTCCAAGTCTGACCTTGCCCCAAGGTATTCCTGCACCATGTATATCAGACGCTGGCGATGGTTGCTGGAACCGATCATACCTTGGGGCTGCGGACTAAAAAATTGTCTGAACGCATCGGTCAGACGTCCACCTTCCCCACCGCTCCTTCTGCCACTGACCGAAGCCTCAGCAACTCGTCGCCCAGGACCAGGAGTTTGTAGCCTCCCAGTTTCTGGGAACGCGTTGCACAGACCTTTCTGCAAGGCCTCCCTGAGATGTCTCATCCTCTGCTCCCTCTGCGACGGCAAGATAAGGTCCGCAACCTTACCCTTGTACCGCGGATCAAGGAGAGTGGCCAGCCAGTAATGGTCCCTCTCCTTGATCCGAAGAACACGAGGATCCTTCCGCAGGCTTTGCAGGATCAGGGAGGCCATGCAGCGTAGGTTAGCTGAGGCATTCGGTCCGGAGTCTTCTGGGTCACTGAGGATGACATGATCGCCAGCCACCTCCTCCCAGCCACGTACAAGTCCACTGGCTTGTTGGGACTGTACATCATCCCTAAAAGACTGCTGCTGCTGATGCTGAGTGCCAGGCTCCACCTCCATGCTCACACAATCCTCCTCCTCCTCCTCCTCCTCCTCCTCCTCCTCCTCCTCCTGTGTGATGGGTGGGACAGAAGGAACACTGTCCGGATAAAGGGGGCCTTGAGAGGCAAGGAAGTCCTCCTCTTCCTGCCTCTGTTCTGCCTCAAGTGCCCTGTCCATTATCCCACGCAGCGTATGCTCCAACAGGTGGACAAGAGGGACAGTGTCACTGATGCATGCACTGTCACTGCTCACCATCCTCGTGGCCTCCTCAAATGGTGAGAGGACAGTGCATGCATCCCTGATCATGCTCCACTGACGTGGGGAAAAAAAACCAAGCTCCCCTGACCCTGTCCTGGTGCCGTAGTCGCGAAGGTACTCATTGATGGCCCTCTGCTGCGTGTGCAGTCGCTGCAGCATGGCCAACGTTGAGTTCCACCTGGTGGGCATGTCAGATATTAGGCGGTTCTTGGGCAGGTTCAGCTCCTTTTGCAGCTCAGTCAGCCGAGCACTGGCATTATAAGATCGGCGGAAATGCACACAGACTTTCCTGGCCTGCCTCAGGACATCCTGTAAGCCTGGGAACCTGCCCAAGAACCGCTGCACCACCAGGTTGAGGACGTGAGCCATGCAGGGCACATGGGTGAGCTGCCCCTGTCGCAGGGCGGAGAGGAGGTTGGTGCCATTGTCAGAAACGACCATTCCTGGCTTAAGCTGACGTGGCGTCAACCACCTCTCGGCCTGCCCCTGCAGAGCTGCCAGAACCTCTGGCCCAGTGTGGCTCCTGTCCCCCAAACACACCAGCGCAAGCACGGCATGGCATCTTTTTGCCTGCGTACTTGCGTAGCCCCTTGTACGCCTACGGAGCACCGCTGGTTCCAAGGACAGAGCACTGGAGGAAGAAGAAGAAGAGGAGGGGGGTGGAGGAGAGAGGTGTGTCACAACCAGTAGCAGTAGTCGCGTTTTGGAGGCGTGGTGGCGGAACAACCTCCAACACTACTGCACCTTGTCCTGCATCCCTCCCAGCTGCCAATAGAGTGACCCAATGGGCCGTGAAAGAAAGGTACCGTCCCTGTCCATGCCTGCTGGACCATGAGTCAGCGGTAATATGCACCTTACCGCTGACCGCCCTGTCCAGCGAGGCATGGACATTGCCCTCCACATGCCGGTAGAGAGACGGAATCGCCTTCCGCGAGAAAAAGTGGCGTTTGGGAACCTGCCACTGAGGAACCGCACATTGAACAAACTCACGGAAGGGGGCCGAGTCTACCAACTGAAAAGGCAGCAGTTGAAGTGCTAGCAATTTAGCAAGGCTAGCATTCAACCGCTGGGCATGTGGATGGCTGGGAGTGTACTTCTTTCTACGGTCCAGCAGCTGGGGCAGGGAAATTTGCCTGCTGCAATCGGACGTCGGTGTACTGCAAGTACTTGGTTGTGACACACCGAATTCTACACCTTCAGTCCTCTCAGAGCAGTTTTCAGAGAGGACTGAAGGTGTAGTGGGGATGGAGATCCCAGCTGAGGAGGAGCAAGGAGAGGTCCGCTTAGTTCTTTGGTGTGGGTCTTTTATGTGTGCCTGCCAACGAGCTGCATGGCAGGTCGCCATATGTCTGGTCATGCTTGTCGTGCCCAAGCGGCTGATGTTTTGGCCACGCGAGATACGCTTGAGACAAATATTGCAAATAGCAGTGGTGCGATCTGCTGCACTCGTCTCAAAAAAGGCCCACACCAAAGAACTTTTCTGATAACGTGCAGAGGCAGCGCCCTGCACAGGCGGAGCTCTGCGGTGTTGTACAGTTGCTGTGCTGGCCTCTACCTGGCCTCCAGGGGGCATCCTGCCTCGTTGGACATGTGACGCCGCATCCTCCTCCTCCTCGTCCTCCTCCTCATCCTCTCTCCCTTGAGGCACCCACGTGGAGTCAGTGACCTCATCATCCCCTCCCTCTTCACCACTAGAGCAAACCTGGCAGTAAGCTGCAGCTGGTGGAACAGTACTGCCAGATTCCTCAAGCTGGGTATCGTCATCCGAGCCTTCGAATCGTTGGGCATCCTCCTGGAGCATGTACCCAACACTGTGCTCAAAGAGTTCGGGGGACTCCTCAGGAGGACATGGTGGGTCTAGGGAAGGGGTGGCTGATGATGCTCTGTCAGTACCCTGAGCCTGGGTGAGAGAGGATGAGGAGGGCTTGGTCATCCATTCTACCAAGCCTTCAGCATGATGCGGCTCCACATGTCCAGCTGCCGAAAACAAAGACGCGCGTGTCCCATGGCCACGTGCTGATGACGATGCACGACCACGTCCACGGCCACGTCCACTAGAAACAGAGCCTGCCTGCCCTGTGTTCTTGGCTCTGCACGCTCTGCCTCCCCTTGGCGGTCTTCCAGCCATTGTAGTCGGTAGTCCTGTGGGTGCTGCTGAGAAGAAAATATAGGAGCTCTGTGTGATGCCACTAACACACTAGAAGTCCTATGGGTGCTTCTGCAAAGAAAATAGAGGAGCTCTGTGTGATGCCACTAACACACTAGAAGTCCTGTGGGTGCTGCTGAGAAGAATATATAGGAGCTCTGTGTGATGCCACTAACACACTAGAAGTCCTATGGGTGCTTCTGCAAAGAAAATAGAGGAGCTCTGTGTGATGCCACTAACACACTAGAAGTCCTGTGGGTGCTGCTGAGAAGAATATATAGGAGCTCTGTGTGATGCCACTAACACACTAGAAGTCCTATGGGTGCTTCTGCAAAGAAAATAGAGGAGCTCTGTGTGATGCCACTAACACACTAGAAGTCCTGTGGGTGCTGCTGAGAAGAATATATAGGAGCTCTGTGTGATGCCACTAACACACTAGAAGTCCTATGGGTGCTTCTGCAAAGAAAAATAGAGGAGCTCTGTGTGATGCCACTAACACACTAGAAGTCCTGTGGGTGCTTCTGCAAAGAAAATAGAGGAGCTCTGTGTGATGCCACTAACACACTAGAAGTCCTGTGGGTGCTGCTGAGAAGAATATATAGGAGCTCTGTGTGATGCCACTAACACACTAGAAGTCCTATGGGTGCTTCTGCAAAGAAAATAGAGGAGCTCTGTGTGATGCCACTAACACACTAGAAGTCCTGTGGGTGCTTCTGCAAAGAAAATAGAGGAGCTCTGTGTGATGGGACTAACACACTTCAAGTCCTATAGGTGCTTCTGGGAAGAAAATAAAGGTCTGTGTGATGGGACTAACACACTTCAAGTCCTATAGTTGCTTCTGGGAACAAAATATAGGATCTCTGTGTGATGGGACTAACACACTTCAAGTCCTATAGGTGCTTCTGGGAAGAAAATATAGCTCTGTGTGTGTGATGGGACTAACACACTTCAAGTCCTATAGGTGCTTCTGGGAAGAAAATATAGCTCTGTGTGTGTAATGGGACTAACACACTTCAAGTCCTATAGGTGCTTCTGGGAACAAAATATAGCTCTGTGTGTGTGATGGGACTAACACACTTCAAGTCCTATAGGTGCTTCTGGGAAGAAAATATAGCTCTGTGTGTGTAATGGGACTAACACACTTCAAGTCCTATAGGTGCTTCTGGGAACAAAATATAGCTCTGTGTGTGTGATGGGACTAACACACTTCAAGTCCTATAGGTGCTTCTGGGAAGAAAATATAGCTCTGTGTGTGTAATGGGACTAACACACTTCAAGTCCTATAGGTGCTTCTGGGAACAAAATATAGCTCTGTGTGTGTGATGGGACCAACACACTTCAAGTCCTATAGGTGCTTCTGGGAAGAAAATATAGCTCTGTGTGTGTAATGGGACTAACACACTTCAAGTCCTATAGGTGCTTCTGGGAAGAAAATATAGCTCTGTGTGTGTAATGGGACTAACACACTTCAAGTCCTATAGGTGCTTCTGGGAAGAAAATATAGCTCTGTGTGTGTAATGGGACTAACACACTTCAAGTCCTATAGGTGCTTCTGGGAAGAAAATATAGCTCTGTGTGTGTGATGGGACTAACACACTTCAAGTCCTATAGGTGCTTCTGGGAAGAAAATATAGCTCTGTGTGTGTAATGGGACTAACACACTTCAAGTCCTATAGGTGCTTCTGGGAACAAAATATAGCTCTGTGTGTGTAATGGGACTAACACACTTCAAGTCCTATAGGTGCCTCTGGGAACAAAATATAGCTCTGTGTGTGTGATGGGACTAACACACTTCAAGTCCTATAGGTGCTTCTGGGAAGAAAATATAGCTCTGTGTGTGTGATGGGACTAACACACTTCAAGTCCTATAGGTGCTTCTGGGAAGAAAATATAGCTCTGTGTGTGTGATGGGACTAACACACTTCAAGTCCTATAGGTGCTTCTGGGAAGAAAATATAGCTCTGTGTGTGTAATGGGACTAACACACTTCAAGTCCTATAGGTGCTTCTGGGAACAAAATATAGCTCTGTGTGTGTAATGGGACTAACACACTTCAAGTCCTATAGGTGCCTCTGGGAACAAAATATAGCTCTGTGTGTGTGATGGGACTAACACACTTCAAGTCCTATAGGTGCTTCTGGGAAGAAAATATAGCTCTGTGTGTGTAATGGGACTAACACACTTCAAGTCCTATAGGTGCCTCTGGGAACAAAATATAGCTCTGTGTGTGTGATGGGACTAACACACTTCAAGTCCTATAGGTGCTTCTGGGAACAAAATATAGGAGCTCTGCCTGCCTGCCACGAACACACTACAAGTCCTATAGGTGCTTCTGGGAACAAAATATAGGAGCTCTGCCTGCCTGCCACGAACACACTACAAGTCCTATAGGTGCTTCTGGTAACAAAATATAGGAGCTCTGCCTGCCTGCCACGAACACACTACAAGTCCTATAGGTGCTTCTGGTAACAAAATATAGGAGCTCTGCCTGCCTGCCACGAACACACTACAAGTCCTATAGGTGCTTCTGGTAACAAAATATAGGAGCTCTGCCTGCCTGCCACGAACACACTACAAGTCCTATAGGTGCTTCTGGTAACAAAATATAGGAGCTCTGCCTGCCTGCCACGAACACACTACAAGCCCCTCTTTCTCAATCAATCTTTGTAACTCAATCTATCTAACTCAATTGCTGTAAGTGAATCTCTCTACCTAACTAAATCGAGCAGAGTGTCACAGAATCAGCCTGCTCAATCTGCGCCGGAACAGCATGTGACCGGCGCAGACGGCGTGGCGGCCTTTTATAGGGGGGGGCGTGTACTACAGCCCCTGAGCTGTAATTGGCTACAGGCGTCCTGCCTGTAGCCAATTATGGCTCTTCGAGTTTCCGGGGCTGTGATTGGCCAAGCATGCGGGGTCACAGTGCATGCTTGGCCAATCATCAGCCAGCAATGCACTGCGTCGGCCGCGCCGGCCGCAATGCATTGCGGGGCCGCGCGCATCACACGAACGTGATGCGAGCGGCCAAAATAGTTCTGGGCTCGCCGAGCGAGCGAACGCCCGGTGCTCGATGCGAACGTGGGTTCGCATCGAGCACCGGGCCCATCCTTAATATAAACACTGTTCTGTCCTCGCTACACGTTACCATATGGTGTGTATGTAGTTTGACATGCAGATAAACCCCCCTATTCTTCAATAGACAAGACTGTATGGTGAAGTCTGTAGATTTATTGAGTCATAGATATAAGCAAGCGGTGAAACTAGAAAACAATAGAGCAGAAAACATGAATAAACACATGTTCATATACAACTAACATATCAGCACTACAACATATCAGCATTACAAGATAGCTGAAACATAACATGTAATAACATGGATGACATGTGGAGAACTGGTCTGCTAGTTACAACTTAAGACTGCTGCTTCTGAACATAAAAGTCTGTGTAGCTGGAAGCAGCCGTAGCTGAGGAATACTGTAGGACAAGTCCATAAGCTTACCAGCGATGCTGCCACATGGGGACAATGGAGGATGTAGACTTTTCTCTCCTTAGCACAGTCTGTAATGGAGTTCTTCCTCCCAAGATGCTTCACTTCACTGAGGAGAGATGGAAGGAGCAGAGGGACAAAACACTGAAAGGCAAAGCCAGCCACTAGGTGGAGTGCCTGTGTGTTGTAATCAGACTCACTTTACAGTACATAAAGATGCTGGAGGCATGACACTCCCCGCTTGGTATCCATGGATGCCACCAATTTAGTCTTCAGAAGATAGACGCAAAATTAGTTCAGATATTGGTCTGAGAAACAACTTGGACTCACCTCCCTTCGCTATCTTCACTTCTACTTTGCGAACATGTCCATCTTCACTAGGGAATGTTTTGGTGACTAAGCCAAGAGGCCAATGGTTTCTTTGAGCTTGACAATCTTTTACGAGAACAAGGTCACCATCTTTTAGGTTAGGTTTGGTGATTTGCCATTTGTTCCGTGGTTGCAATGTAGATAAATACTGTTTACGCCATCTGTCCCAGAAGGTATTTGCAAGGCTTTGCACTTGTCTCCATTGATGTTTATACAAATCTTTGGCGTCAAATTATCCTGGAGGAGCATTGAATGTCCCTGTTTTTTGAGTAAGCAAAGTGGCAGGAGTCAATAAGAGAGGTTCCTCTGGATCACTAGGGACTGAGGTGAGAGGTCTTGCATTCACTATAGCTACAATTTCTGCCATAAAGGTAATTAGACTTTCATGGGTGAGTCTTGTTGTGTCCATCTGTAGAAAAATAGAGTCAAGAATTCTTCGAACTATGCCGATCATTCTTTCCCAGGATCCTCCCATATGAGAAGAGTGCGGTGGGTTGAATGTCCATATGCAACTTTGGTTACTCAAGAATCTTTCAACACTTTTGTAGTCCACATTTGAAAGAATTTTTAATTCTTTGGCTGCTCCAACAAAGTTAGTACCTCTGTCTGAACGAATGTGTTTGACAGGGCCTCGGATAGCAATAAAACGTCTGAGAGCATTAATGAAGCTTAAGGGGTCTAGGGACTCAATGACTTCTATATGAATGGCTCTGATAGACATACAGGTAAATAGAACTGCCCATCGCTTACTGTTGGCCTGACCGCCTCTAGTACGTACAGTGGTGATTGACCAAGGTCCAAAAACGTCAAGTCCAACATTGGTGAAAGGAGGTTCTGTGTCAAGCCTGTCTGCTGGCAGATTAGACATCTTTTGTGTTTGATTTAGACCCCGAAGTTTGCGGCAGGTGACACATTTAAAGATTATACTGCTGATGAGCCTCTTTGCACCGATAATCCATAGGCCAGCAGCTCTTAAAGCACCTTCTGTAAATAGTCTTCCTTGATGTCTGACCTCATTGTGGTAATGATTCACAAGTAAAGCAGCAATATGGCAATGACCAGGGATGATAAGAGGGCTTTTCTCTTCGTACTCCAGCTTTGCTTGGAAGGTGAATGTGTCCGATTTTAGATTCCAGAGAAGTCCAAGGCTGCGTTGTACTGGCACAGGGTCAGTCCCTAAGTCCAGGTCTTTCAAATCGCTACAGCGATCCTGAGATGGAAAGGCTTCCATTAGTTCTTGACTATTGGAGGCTATTTTGTGAAGCCTGAGGTTTGAGCAGGCAAGCATATCTTGAGCTCTCCTGAGGAGATTAATAGCAGTCTCATTTGAAGGCATAGCTTTTAAGCAGTCATCAACATAGAAGTCCTTTTCTACAAATTTTCTGACATCTGATCCATATTCTGCCTCACCTTCTTGAGCAGACCTTTTGAGTCCATAAATTGCAACTGATGGCGAAGGACTGTTGCCAAAAATGTGCACTCTCATACGGTACTCTATAACATCTTTAGAAGGATCATTGTCTCTGTACCAGAGAAATCTTAAGAAATTCCTGTCTTCCTCTTTGACAAGGAAACAGTGAAACATTTGTTGAATGTCAGCGGTGAAGGCAATAGAATCCTTGCGGAAGCGCATGAGTACTCCCATAAGTTTGTTGTTCAGGTCTGGACCTGTCAAGAGAGCGTCATTTAAAGAGACACCCTCAAACTTGGCACTAGAGTCAAACACCACTGTCACGCCCCCTGGTAGTGGTGAGTCTGATTAGCAGAGAAGGGCCTCCCTTGCGGCTCCCACTCGCCGGTCCACTGATGATGGGACAGTAGGACCAGGAGTCAGGAGGGGCACAGGTGCCTGGCAGGAATGGTCAGACCGGTACAAGAGCTTCCTGGATAAGCTCAGCGGATGAGGTAAGTAGGTAGCTGTAGACAGACTGGAACAACAGGCAAGCTGGATCTGTGTGCAGACTGGAACAACAGGCAGACTTGGATCTGTATGCAGACTGGAACAACAGGTAAGCTGGATCTGTGTGCAGACTGGAACAACAGGCAGACTTGGATCTGTATGCAGACTGGAACAACAGGTAAGCTGGATCTGTGTGCAGACTGGAACAACAGGCAGACTTGGATCTGTATGCAGACTGGAACAACAGGTAAGCTGGATCTGTGTGCAGACTGGAACAACAGGCAGACTTGGATCTGTATGCAGACTGGAACAACAGGCAGACTTGTATCTGTATGCAGACTGGTACAACAGGTAAGCTGGCTCTGGAATGGTCAGACAGGCCGGGTCAGATATCAGGCTGGCAGCACGGTACAGATGGAGCAGACAAGAGGATGGTCAAAGACAAGCCAAGGTCGATACACAGGGACAGAGCGGATGGTCAAGGATAGCCGGGTCAGATACAGGTAAACAGACTTCAGATCAGGTTTCAAACACAGAACGTTGTAGAGCAGACAGCGGGGACCGTCAGTCACAGGAGGGTTTAAATAGCCTCATTGGCGCCAATGGAGGCGCGAATCCGTCCGCGCACGCTCGCCCCCGTCTGCGGGCGCGCGCGTGCACGCGCGCGCTCGCGCAATGGCAGCCGAGAACGGGGACCAGGGATGCTGAGGCGCCGATTACTTGCAAGATCATCAGGTCGCCGGCCACGGATGGAGCCCTCATGACATTGCCCCCCCTAAGGGGCAGCCTCCGGATGCCCCTCGGGGCAAATTTCTCAGGATGGGCTCTCTTAAAAGATTGGACTAGACTCTTAGCGTGGATGTTCTCCTCGGGCTCCCAGGAGTTCTCCTCAGGGCCGTACCCCTTCCACTTGATTAGGAACTGGTTCTGGTTCTGCCTTCTTCTGACATTAAGGATGGCTTCCACCTCGAACTCCTCCTCCCCGTCCACTATGACCGGATCAGGAGGAATGGCCCTCCGGTTGGGGAAAGGGTTACTAACCGAGGGCTTCAGTAAGGACACATGGAAGACCGGGTGAATCTTCAAAGAATCTGGAAGTTCCAATTCGTAAGCCACCTCGTTGATCCTCCTCTTGACCGGGAAGGGGCCCAAGAACTTGGGGCCCAGTTTCCGTGAAGGGCAAGCCAGTTTTAGGTTAGAAGTGGATAGCCATACAGTTTCGCCCGGAACAAGCACCAGTTCCCCCCGTCTCTTTTTGTCAAATACGGTTTTGTTGTACTCCTGGGTCCTAGTCATGGTCTCCTGAAGAAGTTGGTTGTTGGTGGAGAAGAACTGGATTCGCTCTTGGACTGCTGGCACAGTGCAGTCAGGAAGTGAGTTAGGCAGGAATGCCGGGTGGTACCCATAGTTGGCGAAAAAGGGGGTCTGTTTGGTGGCGGAGTGGGTGGCG
Source organism: Lithobates sylvaticus (assembly GCA_028564925.1). Lineage (NCBI taxonomy): Eukaryota > Metazoa > Chordata > Amphibia > Anura > Ranidae > Lithobates > Lithobates sylvaticus. The sequence goes on along the minus strand of CM053029.1, from coordinate 30,503,781 downwards.
TTGTTATATGCGAACTCGGCCAGGGGCAGAAGGGAGATCCAGTCGTCTTGGGCGAAGGAGGAGAAGCAGCGCAGGTACTGCTCTAGGGTCTGATTGGTCCGCTCCGTCTGCCCATTGGACTGAGGGTGGTACGCAGAGGAGAGAGAGAGAGTTCGATATCCAAGGACTGGCACAGGGACCTCCAGAATCGAGAGGTGAATTGTACCCCTCGATCCGAGACGATGTTAGCCGGGACCCCGTGAAGGCGGACAATTTCCCTAATAAAGGCCCGTGCCGTCTCTGGAGCCGAGGGGGTGCCCTTCATGGGGATGAAGTGAGCCATCTTGGATAACCGATCGACGATCACAAAGATCGTCGTGTGGCCTTCTGCTGGGGGTAACTCCACAATAAAATCTAGGGAGATCATCCTCCAGGGACGATCTGGGACAGACAGGGGTTTAAGGAGACCCCAGGCCCTGGTTTTGGGATTCTTGTTCCGGATGCAGGTGGGGCAAGTGTCCACAAATCTTTTACAGTCAGCCCGTAGTTGAGGCCACCAGAAAGTGCGCTGTACCAAGTCGGTGGTCTTAGCGACACCGAAGTGACCGGCCAAGGCGTGGTCATGGCACAGCTCCATAGTTGTTACCCGGAGCTGTTCCGGGGTGTAGATCTTGTCCCCGTACCAGAATAGGCCATCCTTCTCCTGTAGCTGGGTTTCGGAAGTGGGCCTTTCCCCTGCTGAGGCACGTTTAAATTTGGACAGTAAGTCCTCTTGAAGAAGGAGAAAGTTCCCAGGGGCCAGAATAGTGTCAGGGGGATCTTCTTCCTGGTGCTTGTGGTACATCCAGGGCATCTGGTTTGACATTCTTGGATCCGGGCCGGTATGTCACATGGAAAGTAAAGCGGGAAAAGAAAAGTGCCCATCTGGCTTGTCTGGGTTTCAGTCTCTTAGCTGACTTCAAGTATTCCAGGTTTTTATGGTCGGTGAATATTAGAATGGGGTGAGAGGCCTCCTCCAGGAGGTATCGCCATTCTTCCAGGGCAGCCTTGATCGCCAGTAGTTCTCGGTCGCCCACATCATAGTTCCTCTCGGCCGAGGACAACTTGCGGGAGAAGAAGGCGACCGGGTGTAGCAGGGACTTGTCCCCCTGTCTCTGGGATAGAATGGCACCCACTGCGATCTCGGAGGCATCAACCTCCAAGGTGAAGGGTAGAGAGGAGTCCGGGTGCCTGAGGATGGGTGCCGAGGTAAACAGAGTTTTAAGGGCATCAAAGGCCTCCTGGGCCTCGGAAGACCACCGGAACCGGGTCCCTTGTTTGGTCAGTTGGGTGATAGGCGCCACAATGGCGGAGAACCCCCTGATAAACTTACGGTAAAAATTGGCAAAGCCAATGAACCGTTGGATGCCCTTTTTGTCTGCCGGAGTGGGCCATTCCAAGATGGCAGAGATCTTCTGGGGGTCCATCTTGATGCCTGTACTTGAGATGATTAGCCCAAGGAAGGGAATACTCTCCTGTTCAAACTGGCATTTTTCTGCCTTGGCATACAGACCGTGGATACGGAGCCGTCCCAGGACCTCCTTGACGTGTCTGCGATGGGTCTCTAAAGAGGGGGAGAAGATCAAGATATCGTCCAGATATACCACGGCAAACAAGTCCAGGAAGTCCCGAAGTACGTCGTTAATGAAGTATTGAAAGGTTGCGGGGGCATTGCATAGGCCGAAGGGCATCACGAGATACTCGTAATGCCCATACCGTGTCCGAAAGGCCGTCTTCCACTCATCCCCATCTTTAATCCGGACCAAATTGTAAGCCCCCCGTAGGTCAAGCTTCGTGAAGATAGTGGCCGTGCCAAGCCTCTGGAAGAGTTCAGGGACCAACGGGAGAGGGTAACGGTTCTTAACCGTAATGTTGTTTAACTCTCTATAGTCCACACAGGGCCGAAGGGTGTGATCTTTTTTCTCCACAAAAAATATGCCCGCGCCCGCAGGAGAGGTAGATGGGCGGATGAAGCCTTTTCGGAGGTTCTCCTCAATGTACTCCTTCAACTTGCCTTGCTCCACTTCTGTCAGGGGGAAGACCCTTCCAAAGGGAATCTCTGCTCCAGGGAAAAGTTCAATTGGGCAATCATAAGCCCTGTGAGGTGGGAGCACCTCTGCTGCCTGTTTGCTGAAGACATCTAGATAGTCGTGGTAGGCCTGGGGAATAGCCCGACGGAGGTCCACCTCAGAGTCCCCACTTAGCAGAGTAGCCAGCTGGGAGGAATTAGAAGGTCTGCAAGACATCTGACAATACTGAGAGGAGAAGGAGACCATCCCAGTGGCCCAGTCGATGACTGGGTTGTGGGCCTTCAGCCACGGCATGCCCAAGATTATAGGGGATAATGGAGAGGAGATAATGTCCATGCAGAGAAGTTCCTGGTGGTTGTCCGAGATGGTCATGGGCAGTGGGATGGTCTCTTGCGTAACCGGGCCTGAACGGATGGAGGAGCCGTCCGCCAGGTAAACTGACAGTCCCTGGGATTTAGGTTGGAGGGGGATCCGGTGTTGGGCAGCGAAAGAAGAGTCCATGAAACAGCTGCATGCCCCGGAATCAATAATGACGGGTACCTGGAGGATTCTTCCCGGAAGCTGCAACGAGACAGAAAGGGCAAGGTGAGAGGAGACCTGGGTTGAGGAGTCCATAGAGCAAGCAGGCATGAGAGGGCACTTACGAGCCTTGGCCGGACAGTTCCTTACGTAGTGCCCAGGCTCACCACAGTAGAGGCACAAGTTGTTGACCCGACGACGTTGCCGTTCCTCAGAAGTTAGGGAAGGCCTCAAGAGCCCTAACTGCATGGGCTCGGAGGAATCAGGGAGGGTTACAGACCGATGGGCCGAGCCAGTCTGCAGGTGGCTTGGGGCCTTGGGGAGCATCCAGGTAGGACGAGGGAAACCGGATGCACGTTCCGACCTGCGCTCCCTTAGTCGTCGGTCAATCTGAATGACCAGGTTGATCAGAGTGTCCAGGGTCTGGGGTACCCCAACTCTCGCCAGCTCATCTTTTAGTGCCTCAGAAAGTCCTAGGCGGAACTGGTGACGCAGAGCCGCGTCGTTCCACTGGGTATCCGCACCCCAGCGCCTAAAGTCCGCGACATAGTCTTCCACAGGCCTTCGCCCCTGCTGGAGGGCGCGCAGAGTGGTCTCTGCGGTGGCAGCGAGTTGGGGGTCTTCATAGAGTTGAGCCATGGTGTCAAAGAATGAATTAAGACCGGCCAGTGCGGGGTCTTTCTGCTCTAGGAGGCGGTGGGCCCAGGTCCGCGGGTCCCCGGAGAGTAAGGAGATCACGAAGCCCACCTTGGTGGCTTCCAGGGAAAAAGTACGTGGCTGTAGTGCGAAGAACAGTTCACAGGAGTTACGGAAGTCCCGAAAGAGGTTGCGGGCACCCGAGAATCTCTCAGGGATTGGCACCCGGGGCTCTGGAGGGAGCATTACCACCGATGGTCCTGGACTTCCCCCAGATGGGGCTGTTGGTGGTAGAGCCAGCACCCGTTCTTCCAACCGGGTGTATCCCTGCTGGAGATTCTTTACCGCCTCGGTCAGTCCTGCCAGGTGTTGGCACAGTCCTTCCATAGGAGAGGCCCCCTGCTCAGACTCAGACATGGCTGTCTGCTACTGTCACGCCCCCTGGTAGTGGTGAGTCTGATTAGCAGAGAAGGGCCTCCCTTGCGGCTCCCACTCGCCGGTCCCCTGATGATGGGACAGTAGGACCAGGAGTCAGGAGGGGCACAGGTGCCTGGCAGGAATGGTCAGACCGGTACAAGAGCTTCCTGGATAAGCTCAGCGGATGAGGTAAGTAGGTAGCTGTAGGCAGACTGGAACAACAGGCAAGCTGGATCTGTGTGCAGACTGGAACAACAGGCAGACTTGGATCTGTATGCAGACTGGAACAACAGGTAAGCTGGATCTGTGTGCAGACTGGAACAACAGGCAGACTTGGATCTGTATGCAGACTGGAACAACAGGTAAGCTGGATCTGTGTGCAGACTGGAACAACAGGCAGACTTGGATCTGTATGCAGACTGGAACAACAGGTAAGCTGGATCTGTGTGCAGACTGGAACAACAGGCAGACTTGGATCTGTATGCAGACTGGAACAACAGGCAGACTTGTATCTGTATGCAGACTGGTACAACAGGTAAGCTGGCTCTGGAATGGTCAGACAGGCCGGGTCAGATATCAGGCTGGCAGCACGGTACAGATGGAGCAGACAAGAGGATGGTCAAAGACAAGCCAAGGTCGATACACAGGGACAGAGCGGATGGTCAAGGATAGCCGGGTCAGATACAGGTAAACAGACTTCAGATCAGGTTTCAAACACAGAACGTTGTAGAGCAGACAGCGGGGACCGTCAGTCACAGGAGGGTTTAAATAGCCTCATTGGCGCCAATGGAGGCGCGCACCCGTCCGCGCACGCTCGCCCCCGTCTGCGGGCGCGCGCACGCACGCGCGCGCTCGCGCATGCGCAATGGCAGCCGAGAACGGGGACCAGGGATGCTGAGGCGCCGATTACTGGCAGGATCATCAGGTCGCCGGCCACGGATGGAGCCCTCATGACAACCACCCTGATCTGGCCTGGTTTCTTTGGGTGGTATACTCCAAACATTGGTAGGTACCAGCATTCCTCAAAGTCTTTGAGTTTGGGAGCTATCTCTGCATGGCCATTTTCAAATATCTTTTCTATGAAGGTGAAGAAGTGATTTCTCATTTCTTGTTTCCTCTGCAGGTTGTGCTTGAGAGAAGAGAAACGTTTTAGAGCGTGTTCTCTGTTATTAGGCAGGCGTTGTCTGGGACTCCTGAATGGAAGAGGTGCGACCCAGCTGTTAGTTTCATCTTTAACAAATCCATTGTGCATTATGTCTAGAAACAACTTGTCCTCTATTGACATTGCCACTTGATTATCTTTCGTTGTTCTCTGAAAGACTGTACATCCTAGCTGATCTTCATAAATGTTAGATGTTGCATGGCTGTCACAAGGAAGATCTGTGTAGGTGCAGAGCATTTGGTTGCTGTATGGCAATTCCTTAACATGAAAGTTGTTGTTGCATGGTTGGAAAAGAGAGGGTCGACCGTTGTCTAGCATATTGGTGAGCATGCTGGTCACAGAGGTGGGAGTGTGCATGCGTCCCAAGCATACATCTCCTATTATGACCCATCCTAGGTCTAGCCTTTGGGCATAGGGAGCATTATTGGGGCCATTAATACCACGTCTCACTTTGTGTACTTGTAAAATATCTCTCCCAAGAAGTAGGATTATCTGTGCCTGATGATCAAGTTCTGGTATAAGATGTGCCATGCTCTTTAGGTGTGAATGGTAGCTTGCTACCTCTGGTGTGGGGATTTCAGATCTGTTGTCAGGAATTTGGTTGCACTCAATTATGGTAGGTAAGGGCAAGCATGTCTGCTTGGTCCTTGAATTTTGAAGATGTCAAAGAATGTTGATCTGGCTAAGGATCTATTACTCTGATCATCCAGTATAGCATACAGTTTTACAGCTTTGTCCTTTTGGCCTTTTGGATAGACTCTGACGAGACATATTTTAGAGCAGGATCTGCTGCCTAATGTCCCTTTGCACACTTCTGTGCATTGTGAAGTGACGTCTGGTGAAGCTATAGCAGCGTTTCCTTTCTCCCCGCCATGCTCAGTGTCACTTGGAGTGCTCTGTGAAGTCCATGTTGCTGGGCCAGGGTGTAAAGCGGTGTTGTGATCTGTGGTGTCACATTCTGTGCATTTTACACTGACCTTGCAATCCTTGGCAAAATGAGATGTGGATCCACAGCACTTGTAACAGATGCCATTCTCTTTCAGGAATCTTTTGCGGTCTTCAACTGGTTTCTCTCTGAAGGCTCTACATTTTAGGAGGGGATGAGGCTTTTGATGTATGGGACACTGCTTGCTTGGATCCCGTGCCTTTACCTCTGCTTGGCTTGCAGACCTGTGAATAAATTCTGGAGGAGAAACATTAGTCTTGTTTACTGCCACTGAGGTTTTGCGCAAGTTGAGACCTGGAGTGGCACATGACAATGTAAGATCAAAACTAGGGTCATTTCTTATCTTTGCTTGGTTATGCACAAATTCAACAAAAACAGAGAATGGAGGAAATGGGACATTATGTTTATATTTATATGTGGAACCATGGGTAATCCACTTCTCTTGTAGGTTGTAGGGTAATTTTTGAACTAAAGGGTTGACACCTCTTGCTGTGTCAAGGTATGCAAGTCCTTGTAAGTCCCCTTCAGATTTGGCAACTTGAAGTTCCATTAGTAGGTCGCTCAGTTCTCTGAGTTTATGATAGCCTTTGTTGGTTATCCTGGGAAAGTCCTCAATTCTTTTGTACAGGGCACTTTCTATAACCTCTGCTGAGCCATAGCACTCATCAAGTCTGCTCCAAATCATTTTAAGACCAGTCTCAGGGTAGTTTATATTGATAGCCCTGATCCTAGCTGCATGTTTGCTTGACTCTTCCCCCAGGTATTTGACCAAGAGGTCCATCTCTTGACTACATGACAGGTCTAAGTCTCTGGTGACATTGTGAAGGGAAGATCTCCAGGCTCTATAGTCTTCAGGACGATCATTGAACTTCACAATTCCCTTTGCGACTAGTTCGCGCCGTGTAAAAAACTTTGCAAAGTCTATTGTGGTCTGGTTAACAGCAGGATATACTGGTGGTGTATTACCCTGGTAAGAATATGGGGTGGGCTCATACCTGTTAGTAGTCTCTTGGTTGTGCTGGCCAGTATCATGGTGCCTTGGCGTCAGGGGAGATGCAACAGTGAGGTAATCTGCCTTGACTGCTTGACCTGTAATGAGGTTATTACCAGCGGAGTTGCTCTCTTGCTTGTAGTTGACCCAGGATGGCACTTCATGCTGTACTGGGCCTATTTCCCTTATGGGACAATGTTCAGGTTTTTGTACTGGATCAGTATTGCTGCCTGAACCTGGGAGCTCATTTACATACTCTGACGTGCGTTGCAATGGATCTTGCGATTTAATCTTCATACCTGGTATGCTGTCACATCTTGGTGTTTCAGGGTACTCTATAGCCTCTAAGAACTCTGCTTCAGCATTGGTGGCTGCAGCTTCCTTTTCTGCAGCAAGTTTCTCTAATGTTGCTTCTAGGCATTTTTCCTGTTCTGTAAATTTTGCTTCTAGCCGTGCCTTCTCTATTTTTACTTGCATTTCTTGCTCGGCGTATGCTGCTCGCGTTTTAGCTGCTTCAGCTTTTGCGCGGGCAATGGCCACTGCACTGCTAATAGATGAAGCTTTTGTGGAGACAGAAGCGACAGATCTGGATCTGAGTGAAGATTTCTGGGACATTGTGCCTTTAAGAAGATGCTTGTCTGTGCAGAGAGTACTGTATATCTGTGAGCAGGTAGCTGCAGTATAGCAGGTCTCTATGTCTTGTATCCCACTGGCTGGGTAGCCGCTGTTTCACTGTTCTGTCCTCGCTACACGTTACCATATGGTGTGTATGTAGTTTGACATGCAGATAAACCGCCCTATTCTTCAATAGACAAGACTGTATGGTGAAGTCTGTAGATTTATTGAGTCATAGATATAAGCAAGCGGTGAAACTAGAAAACAATAGAGCAGAAAACATGAATAAACACATGTTCATATACAACTAACATATCAGCACTACAACATATCAGCATTACAAGATAGCTGAAACATAACATGTAATAACATGGATGACATGTGGAGAACTGGTCTGCTAGTTACAACTTAAGACTGCTGCTTCTGAACATAAAAGTCTGTGTAGCTGGAAGCAGCCGTAGCTGAGGAATACTGTAGGACAAGTCCATAAGCTTACCAGCGATGCTGCCACATGGGGACAATGGAGGATGTAGACTTTTCTCTCCTTAGCACAGTCTGTAATGGAGTTCTTCCTCCCAAGATGCTTCACTTCACTGAGGAGAGATGGAAGGAGCAGAGGGACAAAACACTGAAAGGCAAAGCCAGCCACTAGGTGGAGTGCCTGTGTGTTGTAATCAGACTCACTTTACAGTACATAAAGATGCTGGAGGCATGACAAACACAATTTTTAACCACTTCAGCCCCGGACCAATTGGCACCCAAAGGACCAGGCCCCTTTTTGCGATTCGGCACTGCAAAGATTTAACTGACAATTGCGCGGTCGTGCGACGTGGCTCCAAAACAAAATTGACGTCCTTTTTTTCCCACAAATAGAGCTTTCTTTTGGTGGTATTTGATCGCCCCTGCGGTTTTTATTTTTTGCGCTATAAACAAAAATAGAGCGACAATTTTGAAAAAAATTCAATATTTTTTACTTTTTGCTATAAGAAATATCCCCAAAAAATATATAAAAAAACACATTTTTTTTCCTCAGTTTAAGCCGATGCGTATTCTTCGACATATTTTTGGTAAAAAAAATCGCAATTAGCGATTTATTGATTGGTTTGCGCAAAAGTTATAGCGTTTACAAAATAGGCGATTTTTTTTGTGACTGCGACATTATGGCGGACACATCGGACATTTTTGACACATTTTTGGGACCATTGTCATTTATACAGCAATCAATGATATTTAAATGCATTAATTCCTGTATAAATGACAGTTGTAGTGAAAGAGTTAACCACTAGGGGGAGGGGAGGGTTTATGGGCTGTGACGTGTGTGTGTTTTTTTACATTAGGGGGCGGGGCTGACGTCTGACGTCATTGATCGGCTTTCCCGATGACCGGGAACAGCCAATCAATGACAGGCAGAGTAGGAAGCGCGGGGAGAGGTTTGTTTGCACATACCTCTCCCCGTTCTACAGCTCCGTAACCCGATCGTGGGACACCAGCGGCGATTGGGTCCGCTGGTCCCGCGGCCGGGGTCACGGAGCTCCCGACCGGGTTGCGAGAGCGTCGCTGGCATGCGCGCGACCCACGGGCAGGCAATTAAAGGGGACGTACAGGTACGTGCTTTTGCCTGCCCGTGGCATTCTGTAGACGTATATCTACATGAGGCGGTCGGGAAGCGGTTAACATATGTAAAAGTGACCTAATAGACAATTCTGAGTGAGATTCTTTTTGAACCAAAGATGTGGGCTTTATTTTTTGATTGTGCATTGTACTACAGCAGAATTAAAAAACATACTATATAAAAATATACTATGCATATACAATATACTAAACCTAGTATTGACAAGATATCTTCTCTATTAACCGCTTCCCGACCGGCCACTGCATATATACGTCAGCAGAATGGCACGGGCAGGCAGAATCACGTACCGGTACGTGATCGTGCATGTGCCTGCCCGTGGTCGCGCGCGCGCGCCGCTAGCGGCGTGCTCGCGACCCGGTCGGGAGCTCCGTGACCCCGGCCGCGGGACCAGCGGACCCGATTGCCGCTGGTATTCCGCGATCGGGTTACGGAGCTGAAGAACGGGGAGAGGTCTATGTAAACAAACCTCTCCCCGCGCTTCCTACACTGACTGTCAGTGATCGGCGGTTCCCTGTCATCGGGAACGCCGATCAATGACGTCAGACGTACAGCCACGCCCCCCTACTGTAAAAAAAAACACAACACGTCACACTGACTCCTCCCCGCCCCCTAGTGGTTAACCCCCTAACTACAACTGTCATTTACATAGGAATCAGTGCTATTTAAATAGCAGTGATTGCTGTATAAATGACAAATGTCCCAAAAATGTGTCAAAAATGTCCGATGTGTCCGCCAAAATGTCGCAGTCACAATAAAAATCGCTGATCGCCGCCATTACTAATAAAAAAAAAAAAAATATTAATAAAAATGCTATAAAACTATCCCCTATTTTGTAAACGCTATAACTTTTGCGCAAACTAATCAATAATCACTAATTGCGATTTTTTTTACCAAAAATATGTAGAAGAATATGTATCGGCCTAAACTGAGGAAAAAAAATGTTTTTTTTATATATTTTTTGGGGATATTTATTATAGCAAAAAGTAAAAAATATTGCATTTTTTTCAAAATTGTCGCTCTATTTTTGTTTATAGCGCAAAAAATAAAAACCGCAGGGGCGATCAAATACCACCAAAAGAAATCTCTATTTGTGGGAAAAAAAGGACGCCAATTTTGTTTTGGAGCTACGTCGCATGACCGCGCAATTGTTAGTTAAAGCGACGCAGTGCCGAATTGCAAAAAGGGGCCTGGTCCTTTGGCTGCCAATTGGTCCGGGGCTGAAGTGGTTAAAGAAGAGGATATGTAGAGGTGGTTGTCCATATAAAAATGGCAGGGATGAGGAACAAGGAAATTACTTTTTAACTAGTATATATATAACTTATTTATATATTAACCGCTTCAATACCGCGCCATAGTCATATGACGCCCACAAGGTGGATCTACCATCCTGGGTGGGCGTCATATGACGTCCTCGCATTCCGCCGGGCACCCGCGATTGCCCGTTAAAACAACGGGACCGGGCGGGACCGTGGAGCTGTGTGTGTAAACACACAGCTCCACGTCCTGTCAGCGAGGAGGAGACCGATCATGTGATCCCAGTACGGAGGAAGACATGATCGGTCTCCTCCCCTTGAGTCCCCTCCCCCCACAGTTAGAATCACTTCTATTAGGGAACACATTAACCCCTGCAGCGCCCCCAGTGTTAACCCCTTCCCTGCCAGTCACATTTACACAGTAATCATTGCAATTTTATAGCAACGATCGCTGTGTAAATGTGAATGGTTCCAAAAATGTGTCAAGTGTCCGAAGTGTCCGCCGCAATGTCGCAGTCACGAAAAAAAAATCGCAGATCGCCGCCATTACTAGTAAAAAAAAAAAAAAAAAAAAATTCAATAAATCTATCCCCTATTTTGTAGATGCTATAACTTCTGCGCAAACCGATCAATATACGCTTATTGCGATTTTTTTTACCAAAAATATGTAGAAGAATACGAATCGGCCTAAACTGAGGAAAAAAAATATAGTTTTTTTTTTTTAAAAAATGGGATATTTATTATAGCAAAAATAAAAAATATTGTGTTTTTTTTCAAAATTGTCGCTCTTCTTTTGTTTATAGCGCAAAAAATAAAAACCGCAGGGGCGATCAAATACCACCAAAAGAAAGCTCTATTTGTGGGAAAAAAAGGACGTCAATTTTGTTTGGGTGTAACGTCGCACAACCGCGCAATTGTCAGTTAAAGCGACGCAGTGCCGAATCGCAAAAAGTGCTCTGGTAAGGAAGGGTGTTTAAAAGCCCTGTATTGAAGTGGTTAAATTACTTCTCACTAGTTTTATATATATATATATATATATATATATATATGTATATATATATATATATATATGTATATATATTAAATTATACAGTATATAATATTATAAACTTTATGGTCAGGCAGCCGTGTACCTGATCTGTGGCGTCCCGGCGGGCGGCGGCCATTCCAGTATTCAAAAGCCACACCTCCTCAATTTCCCAGCATTCAGTGTTCCACCTATCACAGACATCCGCTCATCCTCATAACACAGACGAGGACGAGAGGATGTCCATGATAGGCTGAACACTGCCTGCTGTGAAATTGAGTGTTCCGCCTATCACAGACGAGAAGGCGCGGCTTTTGAACACTGCAATGTCCGCCCTCTGTCTGCATGACACGCTGAAGGGGTAGGCAGACGGCAGCTTGCGGTTAGTGTGTTAGTGGTGGTTACGGTTAGGGGTAGTGTTATGCCGCGTACACACGAAGGGACAATCCCGTGGGATTATCCGCTGGACTGAAGTCCAGCGGATAATCCCCTCGTGTGTGGGCGCCGGCTGACTTTTTTTGGCCAAAGTACGGCGGACTAAAGTTTTAAGTTTTGTTTTAAAATTATCCGCTGGACTTGGCAGTCCAGCGGATAATCCGGCCGTGTGTAGTATGGTCCGGCGTACCAAAAAGGACGCATGCTCAGTAGCTAGTATGTCACGGACTCGCTCGGTCTGGTAAAACTAGCCTTCGTTTTGAAGGTCGCACAATCGTCACGCTGCAGATTTTTTTTTTTTTTTTTCTTCTGACAGCGGGATTTGTATGTTATCGTACTTGAAGAATGATTTTGCCTTGCTGCTTGTATATTCACGCAGAGTACTCCCGAACGTTTTTTCTTCAGCATTCTTTAGTGAAGTTATATATTTGTATATATATATATATATATATATATATTTATCTATATCTCTATATATATATATATATATATATATATATATATATATATATATATATATATATAGATATAGATATAGATATAGATATATATATCGAAATCACCAAATGCAAAATATATCTATATTTCTCAATAAACCCAAAAAAAGATATATCTATTGTGGCAGAGCGAAGCTCTGTCCCTTTGAAATTGGAGGTAAAGGAGATCCAGAGTTTGCATATCTGCAGACTATAGAATTTAAATGGAGAAAACTGCTCTGTCAGTTTTCTCCAGGTTTTGCTAGTCCTGGATGGGATCTCCAACCCTGTGTCCGGGTCTTGAGGATGGCAAACAAGGTGTGTGCCCAGCTGCACACAGACCATATAATGAGGGGCTAATGAGTGGAGGATGGTGGAGTGTGAGCAGCTTGCTGCTGCTGTATGAAGACAGACCTGTGGAGGGGTCATCCCTGTGTAAGGGGTATTCTTTGCCCAGAGACTGGGAAAGGAGGGACAGCCTTGAGAGTCGGGAAGACTAAGGAAGCCAGTGAGTCCAGGGGACTGGAAGGAATCAACTCTGTTGAGAGCAAGCAGAGGAACTGCTGACAAGAGAGAGCCAGGTGGCTTGGTATGTTTTTCATTTATGAATGCTTAATGAAGTTAAACCCCTGCGTGGGACTTCTGGATGGACTTTTGTTTTTCAATAAACGTGGGCTACCAGGCCCTTAACTATATATGCCTGTCTGATGAGGACTCACTGCATTAAAAAATGCATCTTTTCACTTGAGTTAAACACCCCCATGTTACACTATATATATACATATATATATATATTTATATATATATAGATATATAGATATATACGTGTATATATATATATATATATATATATATATATATATATATATATATATATATATATATATATATATATATATATATATATATATCTCTATTTACTGTATATATATATATATATATATATATATATATATATATATATATATATCTAGATATATATATATATATATATATATTATATATGTACATATATCTCTATTTAGATATATTTTATTATTTGTTGGTTATCAAAAGGATTTGTTATTACACATGATACAATTGTGGAGTCAGCAGAGCTTGCCCTTAATTCAGATCTTAACCCTCACCTTTCCAGCGACTGCACTTGCAGTTCCATTGAATTTGCACTTTACACTTGTATTGTCAAATGAATGTTTAGACATGTACCTGCCTACTCCTAAAGAAACTATGTTTTTGAATAACAAGCACGTATATCATTATTTTCTGAAAATTAAATTACCATTTATTCTGGTTTAAACAAACAAGGCAAAACAAAATAGGAAGGCAACACTGGAGCCACTTTGCGATTTTGAGAAGACTTTTTGCCCCAACGGCAGACATCAAGTTTGTGAAGCCAAAAATTAAGCTTGGGCACATTTCATCCAATATAGGGAGCACAAGAAGATTGACCAGGAATCAGACAGACCAGGAACAGCAGCAGATGACATCTATGTCCCCAAGCGGTGGCACTACAACAGCCTGTGTCTTCTGTGAGACCAGACTGAAGCCAGGCAATCACTTCCGACTCTTCCCACCACGCTGCCCTGCACTCTTCCCTGCAGTCTTCCCTGCACGCTTCCTTGGAGGCTGACTTGTGGTAGGAGGAGGAGGAGGAGGAGAAGAGGAAGGAGGAGGAGGAGGAGGAGGAGGAGGAGGAGGAGGAGGAGGAGGAGGAGGAGAAGTTGGTGTCGGGCCTTCATGTGTCAGGCGGGTGGATTCTCGTAATTGACCCCTCAAACCCCCCTTAATAGCCTCAAAAATGAGGCCCTCACACAGGTGCCGTTGGCCCTTCTCCATTTCCAGCAACCTGCTGGCCAAGTAGGTGGCATAGGCCTCTTCTGGAATGGGGGGTTTGTCGAGAATCGCACTCGCCTTCCTAATAAGTTGGAGTGATTCCTCCTCAACAATGGTCATCCTCCTGGGCCTTCTTGGGGGTAAGGGCAGGGGTGGAGGTAGACTTCTTAAGACAGTCTGGCTGTCACTCTGGCTCGTGCTGGGCCCAGCCACCTCCTGGCTCTCGCTGGTCATGTCCTCCTCCTCCATACCACTTGTCCCGGCATCATCCTGGGTCAGCTCATCCTGTGTGCAAATAAAAACAAAAATCAAACACCTGTTTTTTGGTTTATGGCCTCCTCAATCATCCAATTGTAAACTTATGAAGGAGCAGATAAATTTTTAAAAAGATCCAAAAGGCTATCATTTGGACCCCTGCATTTTCCAAGCAGATCACCAATGTTGTATAAGGCATTTTTTGCCACTACTGGATGTATGTATACACTATATATGTATCGATATGTTGCACCCACACTTTTTCGAAGTTTGTGCAATTTTTGGCAGCTTTTTTCACAATTCTGAGTTCAGGGTGTTAATTGTTTCACATTTTAACGTTTACAGCATTAATATTCACACAATCACAATTTAGGCTACTAAATATATACCTGGCTCCAGCTGGGCGCATCAGCCTGCTCCAAGGTGGAGGGGTCTTCTCCTTCCGTGGAAGCCTCAGCTGGGGTGGAGGGAAGAGTGGAGGGAAGAGTGGAGGGAAGAGTGGAGGGAAGAGTGGAGGGAAGAGTGGAGGGAAGAGTGGAGGGAAGAGTGGAGGGAAGGGTGGAGGGAAGAGTGGACAGTGATTGCCTGGGTTCCATCTGGTCACCTAGAAAAGCCAGTTGGTTGTAGTACCACAGCTTCGGTACATAAACCATCTCTGCTGCTGCTCCTGATCTGACTGATTCCTCAATCTTCTTGCGCTCCCGCTTGTACATGTGCCTTAAACTTGAAATTCTGGCTTCAACAAACTTGGTGTCTGCGTTGGGGACTTGAGTCTTCACAAAATCCACAAGTGGCCCCAGTGTTGCCTTCCGGACATCCCTATTGCCATATAAAGGGTTCTTGAGCTGCCACAGGTTGGTATTTTTTCTGTACAGTGCAATGAATTCGGACATGAACTGCTGGTCCTTGAATGGATTCAACTGGGCTGCTGACATGTTTGTTTCTGTTTTGTTAGTAATGGCAATACAAAAGACCAAAAACACAAATGTTACTAAAAACGCACATCCAGTTTTTCAAACCAAACATTACACAACACACCCACACACAGGCAGCAACACACCCACACAGGCAGCAACCCCTACACACAGGCAGCAACACACCCACACAGGCAGCAAACCCTACACACAGGCAGCAACACACCCACACAGGCAGCAACCCCTACACACAGGCAGCAACACACCCACACAGGCAGCAACCCCTACACACAGGCAGCAACACACACATATCCTTAAAAAATGCAGGCCCAAAACCCAGTAAACCACAGTAATGCATCCTAGAAAACACTTACCTTCGTACACAGCGCTCGCTACTTCCGTTCGGGAACACGTGGGGCCCTCAAACAGCCTTATATACACTGCGCACGCGTCGAAGTCCTCCGCGTCGCCCGCCCATGACGTTCCTCCTGACGAGTATTCCCCGCCCTGCTTCCCCTCGTTGCATTGTTGGTGAATAAATTCATGAAGATGGCGGACACATTCTCAGCCAGTAGCGCGGAGGAAAGCCCAGAAGCGAACACATCTGCATCCAGCAGCAGATATAAGGCCACCAATATGGCCTTTGAAGAGATGGTGGAGATGGTGGACATCCTCCAAAGGGAAGATTACGACGGGGAAAATGGCCCCTACCCTCGACCCAACTTGCGCAAGGACAAGATTCTCACTACAATCGTCAGCACCCTGGAGCAGAAATTCGGCGTACGAAGGGGCAAGGATCAACTGCGCAAGCGATGGTCAGACATCAAATCCAGGGAGCACGATCAGTACAGGAGAATTCGAAAAGCCATCAAAAAAAGTAAGTCAAGCACGTGCGCTACTATGGTTATACTTGATATGTCTAATCTTGCGCAGATGTTATTAGCATTCGTACGTGAAACTTGCGCAGATGTTATTAGCATTCGTACGTGAAACTTGCGCAGATGTTATTAGCATTCGTACGTGAAACTTGCGCAGATGTTATTAGCATTCGTACGTGAAACTTGCGCAGATGTTATTAGCATTCGTACGTGAAACTTGCGCAGATGTTATTAGCATTCGTACGTGAAACTTGCGCAGATGTTATTAGCATTCGTACGTGAAACTTGCGCAGATGTTATTAGCATTCGTACGTGAAACTTGCGCAGATGTTATTAGCATTCGTACGTGAAACTTGCGCAGATGTTATTAGCATTCGTACGTGAAACTTGCGCAGATGTTATTAGCATTCGTACGTGAAACTTGCGCAGATGTTATTAGCATTCGTACGTGAAACTTGCGCAGATGTTATTAGAATTCGTACGTGAAACTTGCGCAGATGTTATTAGCATTCGTTCGTACGTGAAACTTGCGCAGATGTTATTAGCATTCGTACGTGAAACTTGCGCAGGTGTTATTAGCATTCGTACGTGAAACTTGCGCAGATGTTATTAGCATTCGTACGTGAAACTTGCGCAGGTGTTATTAGCATTCGTACGTGAAACTTGCGCAGATTTGATGAAAGTTCAGTTTGACTTCATAACGTTTCTTGAGTTTACCTGGCTTTGGGTTGTTGGAGTTGTAAGGTTGTTTATTATTCTCACTATCTATACAATTACTGCTGTAGTAAGGGTTTTAGGGGTAACTTACACAGGGACTCCAGAAGCTGTTTTGGGGGGGGGGGGGATAAATATGTTAAGCAGGGTGTCAAGCTCACAATTCCAGAAAAATGCTCATCATCTACAAATACTGTAGGTGGTGACTTTTCGAAGAAGTACACTCACCTGTCCCTTGGATGGTGCAGCTACAATCTCTGATCTTGCAATCATGAAATTAATCTTTGCGGCTTCACTTCCCGGGTCACTATTGGGCATGCGCCAGTTGCGCAATGCAATAGGACTGGTCCGCGCGAGCTCTGGGACCCCTGTGTGTCCCAGCAGACAGCACGGTGGGACGGGATGTGGCGTATACTTCTGTGGGAGTCTAGGGCCGGATGTGTGTGCAAATACCTGCCTTACACAGGTATCTGCAACCCCTCCCCCCTAAAAGGTTCCAAATAAGACACCACAGGGGTGCAGGGATACAATGAGCGGAAGTTCAAATTTAGGGTTGAAGGGCGGTTTAAGTATTGGAGTTTCATTAGATAGACATTTCAATTCTGTCTTCAAGTAGGATCTTCTAACAAACTGCTAATAATTGGACAACACTTTTAAACAATGTTTAATAATCCTATTTTGGCACTCAAATATCAGTGTGATTAAAAGTGTACCTTTTTGTGTTCCATTACCATAGGGGGCAAAAGACTCAGACGTCAGTCCGAACCTACGAGGACCTCCCGGCCTCACCAGACTAATTGGGCAGTTAGCCCAAGCCCACGCGTGGATGTGGCGGAACAGGTGGTTGAAGTGGATCAAATATGCACCCCACCAAGTGAGTGTCTCAGAACACAGATTGAGCTAATAAATTAAGGTCTGCATGTTTTTGACACTTTTTTTCTTGTGTTTTATCTACCCAACTTTTAGGTGATGCTGATCTGTTTGTGGAAGGACAAGCTGCGGAGCCATTTTCAACAGACAGTGCCCACAGGCTTATTGGCCAGATCATGGCCTGGAATCTGCAGCTGGAAAATATGCAGAAGGAGATGGCCACCATGCAGCAGGGAATGAAGGACATGATTGATGTTTTGGGGAGAATCTAAAGACCCCTTTTCCATTTCTTAACATCAATCATGTCCTTCATTCCCCTTTTGATGCGCTATGTTTTACAAATTTTAGAGGCCAAATTTTTAATATGCACACGGTGTGTCAACATGTGCTATGTGCCATCAGGGGATCTCAATGGACGCATTTTGTGTTTGCAACCCCTAATGCTAGTAGGTGAGAGGGAAGGGGTTTCACACACAAAACACGTCCATTGATTCCCCATGATGGAACATAGCACATGTTGACATTACCCATTTTCTTGTTAAATTAGTGTGCATATTCTAAATTTGGCTTCTACTGTTCATGGGTTACCTGTTGAACTTTGTAAGTTCTGGACTTTTACATTGTGTAAATATTTTCAAATCCTAACCCTAAATTTTTTACAATTTTCAAACATGTTTTTATGTTTGTTTAAAAAAATCAATCACAAAAAAAAAAAAAAATTATGTTGTGAGAAAAAGACCAAAAAAATTTAAAAAATATAACATAAAAAAAAGAAAAAAAAATGTTGTTAAAAAAAAAAAAAAAAATATTAACCAAAAATACCAAAAAAAAAAAAAAAAAAAAAAAAAAAAAACAACATAAAAAAGGTTTGGATGTGCACTAGAATAAAAAAAAAAAATGTTTGCACAAATTAAACAATGTGTGGCTTCTTCTTTTTAAATACTACCAGTTTGACCAAAACATGTTGTGGTTCATTGACAAAGGGGCTTATTTACTAAACGCAAAACAAGTTTGCCACTATTAAGATGTGCACTAGGACAACATATAAAACAGGCAAAATTCAAAGCTAAACAATACGAAAATACCAATATTTCAAACATAAATAACTGTATTTATTCTTTGTAAAACAAAAAGATGGTTTAAGGGTCTGCTGCCATTGCAATGGCCCCCCTACCATTAAAATAATGTAAATAACGGTCCCGCACTTGCTGGGCTGATTGTGGGGCCAAACCAAGACGGCGATTATCCAGCCCGGTCATGTCGCCTTCCACTCCGACCTCAGGCCCGATTGGTAATGAGTAGGTTCCCGAATGTTTGCGTAAATAATTGTGCATGACACAGCATGCAAGAATAATAGTATTCAGTTTGTACTCTGCCAGATGTATGGATGTAAGGAGCAATCTGAAACGGTTGGCCATAATACCAAAGGCATTTTCCACAACCCTTCTTGCTCTGGCCAACCGATAATTAAAAATCCTCCTCTCAGGGGTGAGGGATCGTTGGGGAAATGGCCTCATCAGGTGGTCACCCAGACCAAACGCCTCGTCGGCAATGAAAACGAACGGGAGTCCCTCCACATTATCTTCATCTGGTGGCAGCTCCAGGCCACCAGTCTGGAGACGATGACCGAACTCCGTGTGGTTGAAGACTCCTCCGTCCGACATCCGGCCGTTTTTCCCCACATCCACATAAAGAAAGTCATATTGTGCCGACACCACCGCCATCAACACTATACTATGGAACCCCTTATAATTCCAATAGTAAGACCCCGAATGGGGTGGGGGCACAATTCGCACATGTTTCCCGTCAATCGCCCCTCCGCAGTTGGGAAAGTCCCAACGGGAAGCAAACTGGGAAGCCACAGTCTGCCATTCCTGTGGCGTGGAAGGACACTGTGAAGTCAAACAGAAATATACAAATCAAATTAAAAACCAGGCAAAACACCTAACTAAATGCAACAAATTAACAAACAATTTGGAAGAACATATGTATTTATTTTGTAAGTCCTTGAAATAAAGCCAAAAGATTAAGGATAAGGGACAAATCTCTGATTGATGACCCCTCTGATGGCCCAGAGAAGATAATAATGGGGATGTGGGTGTGGAGTAATTAATTGTAAGGTCACACAATATACACATGCAATTAATTAAAGGGGTGTGTGGGGGGGGTGGGTTAATTACAAGCTGACCAAAACCACATGCAATTAATTAACGGGGTGTGTGGGGGGGTGGGGGGTGGGTTAATTACAAGCTGACCAAAACCACATGCAATTAATTAACGGGGTGTGTGTGGGGGGTGGGTTAATTACAAGCTGACCAAAACCACATGCAATTAATTAACGGGGTGTGGGGTGGGGGGGGGGGGGGGTGGGTTAATTACAAGCTGACCAAATCCACATGCAATAAATTTAAAAATGAGGGTCAAGGGGGGTGAAAGGGGTGAGGGTCAAGGGGGGTGAAAGGGGGGGGGGGTGAGTAAAGCAGTACAATGGAGCTGGTAATATACATTTTTAACCAAAGAAAGTGACTAGGCTAGGGGTGTTTAGGGGGCCAAGATTCCATGCTGGGGAGGTTGGTGCAAGGAAATATGCATGTGACCCACTAAATAATACATTCTTAAAGCTATTTTGATAAGTCAACCATAAAATACTAGACAAAAAAAACAAATAAAAAAAAATAAAAGGAATAGGGGACATTCATAGAATAGTCCTATCATGGTAATTAGCTAATGATGACATTGATGCACTACATTAGCAAACATACAAGACATAGGTAATTTTAAAAGACAAGACTTACCTTAATGTATTCCTCCTGCAGGACGTGGATAATGGCAGAACAGGTCTCTGGAATAATGAGCCCCAGAGCCTGGGGGGAGATGCCTGTCGTGAACTTGAGGTCCTGCAAGCTTCTCCCCGTCGCCAAGTAACGCAACGTGGCGACTAGCCTCTGCTCCGCACTGATGGCTTGCCGCATGCAGGTATTCTGCCTGGTAATATAAGGGGACAGCGAAGCCAACAGACGGTGAAAAATGGGGTCCGTCATCCGGAGATAATTCCTGAAATCATCAGGATTATTCTCACGGATCTCACGGAGCAAAGGCATATGCGAGAATTGGTCACGCTGGCGCAACCAATTCTTGGTCCATGAACTCCTCCTCACCCTGTTCATGGACTGGGCTCGTGCCAAGGTGTTAACCGCAACACCGAGCCCCTGCACAGCACGAACTCGTTCCCGAGTACGTCCACACTCCATGGCTTCAAAACGGTCGGCTGATCAAACAAACAACTTAACAGAACGCACTGAAGAACAGCAAGGCCTATGAAGAACGACCTGAAAAACAGGAACGAGCGGACCAGAACGGCCTGAGAACAGGTAGGAACTGATCCACACGCACTGAAAGCCAGATACAAACCTCACAAGCACAAACTGAACGGCAGAAGCGAACGAATTAAGCAGAAGTCTGAGAAGCGCGAATCGTCTCTAACCAAACGTCAACTAACACGCGATACACACGAGATCAGCTGACGGTGCCCAAAGGGTGTTGTTTGGGATCTCGAGCTTCCTTTTTCTAGTCCCGTCGTACGTGCTGTACGTCATCGCGTGAACCGCCGGACTTTTTGCGTGATCGTGTGTGGTCAAGTCCGTTCGCTTTTTAGTCCAGCGTACCCAGCTGGAGAGTCCAGCGGATTGTCCGCTGGACTTAGGTCCGCCGGGAAAAGTCCCTTCGTGTGTACGCGGCATTAGTGGTGGTAGTGTTATGGTGCCAACTTGCCAAGTCATTGCAAGTCATATAGCCCAAGTCAAAGTCAAGTCGCAAGTCAGTAGTGACAAGTCAAAGTCAAGTCATTTATTGAATTCAGTCAAGCAAGTCACAAGTCCTCAAACAGGTGACTCAAGTCTGACTTAAGTCAAGTCATGTGACTCAAGTCCCCCACCTCCAGCTCTAATCGACAGACATGTGCATTCGTTTTCGTCTGAATTTCGGATATTTTCGTTATCGTTTTAACAAACGATAACGAACGTGCAGAATCCAAAAACCGAAAGATCTGACATAAACAAATGCTTTATTTTTGTTTTTGTTGCAACAGTTCGATATAGATAGGAGATTCAACATGACGCTGACAATAGCGATCTTTGTCCATCAAACCTGTGGTCAAATGTGCCTAACCTTTGCTCTATTAGTTCAAGATTATTCTACATAGAGAGAAAAGATTCGACATAGAGAGAAAAGGATCGACATAGAGAGAAAATCCAATTCCAAGCTATTTCCTCACCTAAGTTTCTGCTGGTTATTGGTTATCCTTGGATACAGAGGCACAACCCCTCTTTTGATTAGCTCTATGCTGAGGTTCTCTCCTGGTTGCCACAATGCAGTAAGAAATGCTTCCAGAAGGTAGCCAAGATCCTGTGTTCTCCTGCGGGAGGAGAATCGTGATTTTAGTGATGTCTTTGACAGATGTCAAGCCGCTAGTTTGCCTCCACACCGGTTGTATGATTGCGCAATTGAACTTAAACCTTGTGCAATACCCCCTAGTGGCCGGATTTACCCTTTGTCGGTCTTGGAGGATAAGGCCATGGAGGAGTATGTTGCAGATGCACTTTCTCGAGGTTTCATCAGCAAATCCTCGTCTCATGCTGGTGCTGGTTTCTGCTTTGTGAAGAAGAGTGGTGAACTGAGACCTTGTATTGATTATAGGGGTCTCAATCGTTTCACGATTAAGAATGCCTATCTGATTCCGTTGATTACGGAGTTATTTGACCACCTCAAGGGAGCAACGGTTTTCACAAAGCTTGATTTGAGAGGGGCATACAGTCTCGTGAGGATTAAGGAGGACGACGAGTGGAAAACTGTTTTTAATATCAGAACAGGTCATTATGAGTACCTCGTAATGCCTTTTGGCTTTTGTAACGCCCCAGCAGTTTTCCAGGAATTTATTAACGATGTCCTCCAAGATTTGTTGCAGTTATGTGTGGTGGTTTATCGCGACGATATCCTCATATTTTCCAAGTCCCTAGAGAGCCTCCACACAGATGTCTGTCGTGTGCTTCACAAAATAAGAGAGAAAATATGTATTGTAAATGGGATTAGTGCGAATTCCATCGTGAACAGGTTCAATTCCTGGGTTATATAATTTCCACTGCTGGTTTTTTCGATGGACCCAGAGAAACTTTCAGCAGTCCTACAGTGGCCCCGACCCATGGGTTTAGCGTTTTCTTGGCTTTGCCAACTATTATCAAAAGTTTATTCGTAACTTCTAGTCCCTGGTCAAGCCCCTGACTGATATGACCAGAAAGGGTGGTAACCCACAGAGTTGGTCTCCAGAGTCCATTAAGGCCTTTGAGAGTCTCAAGGCTGCCTTTGTTTCTGCTCCTGTGTTGACACATCCTGATCCTATGTTACCTTTTATCCTTGGGATTGATGTTTCGGAGACTGGAGTTGGCGCCCTTCTGTCTCAACGTCATACTTCCTGAGAGCGCTATTCATCCTTGTGGTTACTTTTCCAAGAAATTGTCACCTGCGGAGTGCAATTTAGAGATTGGTGACAGAGAGCTGTTAGCGATCATTTTAGCCCTGAAAGTATGGAAACATCTCCTCGAAGGTACCACTGTGCTGGTTGACCATAAGAATCTCACATTATTGTCTGAGGCTAAACGCCTCTCTCCCAGAAGGGCGCAATGTGCTCTTTTCTTGTCTAGTTACAATTACATTGTCTCATTCTTACCCAGTACTAAGAATGGAAGGGCTGATGCTTTGTCACAACAATTTTCCTCTACTTCCAAGATGGAGTCGGTTCCAGTTCCTGTGATTTCTGCTGATCGTATTTTGGCTATGGTTTTCACCAGTCTCACTTCTCCTCTGGGTGACAAAAGTTTTGCTGCTCATAAACCTTGTGACCGCTGCTTTGTCCCAGAGAGTCTCCGTACTGCGGTGCTCCAGACTTACCATTATCCCCAGGCTGCTGGCCACCCTGGGAGAAATTAACTCTTTTGGGCCATGTCCCATTAGTTCTGGTGGCCTAGTCTACGTGCTGATGTACAGTATCTCACAAAAGTGAGTACACCCCTCACATTTTTGTAAATATTTTGTTATATCTTTTCATATGACAATTCTGAAGAAATTACACTTTGCTACAATGTAAAGTAGTGAGTGTAAAGCTTGTATAACAGTGTAAATTTGCTGTTCCCTCAAAATAACTCACCATACAGCCATTAATGTCTAAACCACTGGCAACAAAAGTGAGTACACCCCTAAATGAAAATGTCCAAATTGGGCCCAAAGTGTCAATATTTTGTGTGGCCACTAGAGTTGAGCGGACACCTGGATGTTCGGGTTCGACGGGTTCGGCCGAACTTTGGAAAAAAGTTTGAGTTCGGGACAGAACTTGACCTCGAACCCGAACCCCATTGATGTCGATGGGGACCCGAACTTTTGAGGACTAAAATGGCTCTAAAAAAGTAATAGAAATGGCTAGAGGGCTGCAAACAAATGTGCATAGGGAAATAACTTAAAATAACATAAAAAAAATTAAAATAAAAAAAATAATATGCTGAAGGCCCCCTTCTCAGCAGAAGAGGTACAGGAAGTTATTAAGAACCTCAGAAACTCAATGGCACAATGCCACACATATGATGGGAATGCCCCAGAAAACGCCCTTTCTGTAAAAAAAAATATTCAATTTAATGGATAAGCTAGTGGGAAAATAAAATACTTTGAAATTAAAAAAATTTAAAATTATAATCTTGACCTAGGAGGACGAGGTCCATATGGAGTAGGAGGTTGAGGTGGCGGTGGATGTGGTTGTGTAGGTGGAAGCAGCGGTGGAGGAGGACAAGGTAGCCAACACTGGTTCAAAAATACAACAATGGCTGGGTAAGGCCAGGGATGTGTCGAATTCTGTCCCCCGTCAGATAGTGTCCGCCCTGTACTGCGCTTGCTCAATGTCACGTACCTGGTGGAGACTGAGCTGGAGAGAGGGCTTCTCTTGCACATCCTGTCTAGCAACCCCTGGTAGAGATGACAGGGAGTAAATGACACAGAGTGGCATGAGGGCCGATGTAGCAGGTGGCTCAGGAAGGGTCTTGGCAGGAACCCGATAGCTGCAGATCACCGGATGGGCACAGATGACTGGAACTCCGTGTTGCTGTATCAGCAGGCAGAGTCGTGGTCGGAACATAAGCCAGTAGGTCATTAACAGCCGAGCAGAGCAGGTACCAGAGCGTGAGACAGAAATAAAGACAGGATACAGGCCGGGTTCGGTACACAGTCGGGCAGCGCAGTACAGGAGCATGAAGCAGGAACGAGGTCAAACACAAGCTGAGGTCATAGGAAGGCAGGCATAGGTCAACGGGAAGGTTCAGGTACAAGCCGGGTCAAACACAGGAACACTGGAACAGATCAGATACAGGTAACAGGTACTAGCTGAAAGACCACTCAGCAAAGCTCACGTGTCCGTGTTTCATTTAAATAAACTTACTTGGCGCACAGACGTGCGCGGGTGCGCACACGTGTGTGCATTGGCACATTGGCGCGCATCTGTGTGCGCTCATTGGCGCGAACCCGTGTGCGTGCATTGGCGTGCGCATGCGCCAATACACACTGGTGTGCCCGTGCTTGTGTGCGGGCGCACGTCTGTTAGCCAAACCTTCCTTAACTCAATACATAGTACAAGGGGATTTCAAGCGCTGCGCCTGCGCAGTACGGGCCGGACACTATCCGATGGCCAGACAGTTTTTGTCAGAACACCGGTATACATGTCTATTGTGCACAAGGTATGGACAAGTCCTGTGGGATCCATGCCTGGTTCATTTTAATGAACGTGAGCTTGTCCACATTGGCTCTGGACAGGCGGCTGCGCTTGTCTGTGATAACGCCCCCTGCCATGCTAAATACATGTTTAGATAATACACTGGCTGCAGGGCAGGCCAGCACCTCCAAGGCGTAAAGGGCAAGCTTAGGCCATGTGTCCAATTTGGAGACCAAGAAGTTGAAGGGGGCAGACCCGTCATTCAGTACATGTAGGCGTGTGCACACATACTGCTCCACCATGTTGGTGAAATGCTGCCTCCTGCTAAGACATTCCAACTCAGCTGGTGGTGCTGGTTGTTGTGGCGTGCTGACAAAGCTTTTCCACATTTCGGCCATGCTAACCCTGCCTTCTGAGGTGCTGGCGGTGAACTGGCTGTGTTGTCGACCTCTTCCTCCTCCTCTGCCTTCGCCTTGTGCTTCCACCGTACCCCCGCTGTCAGGTGGGAATGCCACCAGCAGCGCGTCTACCAGCGTGCGCTTGTACTCGCGCATCTTACTATCACGCTCCAGTGAGGGAATTAAGGATGGTACGTTATCCTTGTAACGGGGATCCAGCAGGGTGGCCACCCAGTAATCAGCACCAGTTAGAATGTGGGCAACTCGCCGGTCGTTGCGGGGACACTGCAGCATGTAATCACTCATGTGTGCCAGGCTGCCCAGAGGCAACGAAAAGCTGTCCTCTGTGGGAGGTGTATCGTCTGTGTCCTCTGTATCCCCCCAGCCATGCACCAGTGATGGCCATGAGCTGGTCTTCCATCTCTTCGTCATCCTCCAGAACTGTGCCCTTGCTGCCGGACAATTGTGTACCTGGCGTTTGTTGGTGCAGGAATCCACCCTCGTAGGCACTTGTGAATGACTGCCCTGAAAGCCTTGGAAATTATCCCGGTTCCTCCTCCTCATCATCATCGGCACTGGCCATGTTGGTGGAGTACTCGAAACAGCGCAACAAGGCACACAGGTCTCGCATGGAGGCCCAGTTATTGGTGGTGAAGTGGTGCTGTTCTGCAGAGCGACTCACTCGTGCGTGCTGCAGCTGATACTGCACTATCGCCTGCTGCTGCTCGCACAGTCTGGCCAGCATGTGCGTGCCACCTTGTGGGCACGTCACATATGAGGCGGTGAGCGGGCGCACGTCTGTTAGCCAAACCTTCCTTACACTCAATACATAGTACAAGGGGATTTCAAGCGCTGCGCCTGCGCAGTACGGGCCGGACACTATCCGATGGCCAGACAGTTTTTGTCAGAACACCGGTATACATGTCTATTGTGCACAAGGTATGGACAAGTCCTGTGGGATCCATGCCTGGTTCATTTTAATGAACGTGAGCTTGTCCACATTGGCTCTGGACAGGCGGCTGCGCTTGTCTGTGATAACGCCCCCTGCCATGCTAAATACATGTTTAGATAATACACTGGCTGCAGGGCAGGCCAGCACCTCCAAGGCGTAAAGGGCAAGCTTAGGCCATGTGTCCAATTTGGAGACCAAGAAGTTGAAGGGGGCAGACCCGTCATTCAGTACATGTAGGCGTGTGCACACATACTGCTCCACCATGTTGGTGAAATGCTGCCTCCTGCTAAGACATTCCAACTCAGCTGGTGGTGCTGGTTGTTGTGGCGTGCTGACAAAGCTTTTCCACATTTCGGCCATGCTAACCCTGCCTTCTGAGGTGCTGGCGGTGAACTGGCTGTGTTGTCGACCTCTTCCTCCTCCTCTGCCTTCGCCATGTGCTTCCACCGTACCCCCGCTGTCAGGTGGGAATGCCACCAGCAGCGCGTCTACCAGCGTGCGCTTGTACTCGCGCATCTTACTATCACGCTCCAGTGAGGGAATTAAGGATGGTACGTTATCCTTGTAACGGGGATCCAGCAGGGTGGCCACCCAGTAATCAGCACCAGTTAGAATGTGGGCAACTCGCCGGTCGTTGCGGGGACACTGCAGCATGTAATCACTCATGTGTGCCAGGCTGCCCAGAGGCAACGAAAAGCTGTCCTCTGTGGGAGGTGTATCGTCTGTGTCCTCTGTATCCCCCCAGCCATGCACCAGTGATGGCCATGAGCTGGTCTTCCATCTCTTCCTCATCCTCCACCTTGTCATCCTCCAGAACTGTGCCCTAGCTGCCGGACAATTGTGTACCTGGCGTTTGTTGGTGCAGGAATCCACCCTCGTAGGCACTTGTGAATGACTGCCCTGAAAGCCTTGGAAATTATCCCGGTTCCTCCTCCTCATCATCATCGGCACTGGCCATGTTGGTGGAGTACTCAAAACAGCGCAACAAGGCACACAGGTCTCGCATGGAGGCCCAGTTATTGGTGGTGAAGTGGTGCTGTTCTGCAGAGCGACTCACTCGTGCGTGCTGCAGCTGATACTGCACTATCGCCTGCTGCTGCTCGCACAGTCTGGCCAGCATGTGCGTGCCACCTTGTGGGCACGTCACATATGAGGCGGTGAGCGGGAAGGCTGAAGTTATGCTGCAGCGCTGGCAGGCGAGCAGCAGCAGGGTGAGAATGCCGAAAGTGCGCACAGATGGCCCACACTTTCTGCAGCAGCTCTGGCACATCGGGGTAATTTTTAAGGAACCTCTGGACCACCAAGTTCAGCACATGCGCCAGGCAAGGGATGTGTGTCAAACCGGCTAGGCCCAGAGCTGCTACGAGATTTTGCCCATTATCGCACACCACCAGGCCGGGCTTGAGGCTCACTGCCACCAACCACTCATCGGTCTGTTGGTCTGTTGTCCCTCCACAACTCCTGCACGGTGTGGGGTTTTTCCCCCAAACAGGAAAATTCTAAAACTGCCTGCTGTCGTTTACCCCTGGCTGTGCTTGCTGAAGTTGGTGGTGAAGGTGTTACGCTGAGCGGATGAGGAGGCGGTAGAGGATGAGGAAGCAGAGTAGGAGAAGTTAGCAACAGGAGGAAAACTGAAGCGCCCTGCAATCCTCGGTGGTGGAAGGACATGCGCCAAACTGCTATCCGCCTCAAGCCCAGATGCCACTGCATTTACCCAGTGTGCTGTTAGGGAGATATAAAGTCCTGTGACCGTGCTTACTGGTTCACGCATCCGTTAGGTGGACCTTGCCACAGATGGCGTTGTGAAGTGCACACCTGATTTTGTCCCCCACTTGGTTGTGCAGAGAAGGGATGGCTCGCCTGGAAAAGTAGTGGCGGCTGGGCACGACGTACTGTGGGACAGCCAATGCCATCAGGCTTTTAAAACTCTGCATCTCCACCAGACGGAATGACAGCATTTCAAAGGCAAATTTTGAAATGCTGGCATTCAGGGCCAGGGATCGCGGGTGGCTAGGGGGGTACTTCCTCTTCAGCTCCAGTGTTTGAGAGATAGAGAGCTGAACGCTTCCATGGGACAATGTGGAGATGGTTGGTGACCCAGGTGGTAGTGTTGCTGGCAGATCCTCTGTTTGCAGGTTGGCAGGTGCCACTGTCACTACAGAGGTGGATGAAGAGGCCGAGACTGCAGCAGAAGAGGAAGCAGGAAGAGCCAGAGACCTTTCTTGTTTTTTGAGGTGTCTACTCCACTGCAGCTCATGCTTTGCACTTAGATGCCTGGTCATGCAGGTTGTGCTCAGGTTGAGAACGTTTATGCCTCGCTTCAGGCTCTGATTGCACAGCTGGCAAACCACTCGTGTCCTGTCATCAGCACATTGTCTGAAGAACTGCCACGCTAGGGAACTCCTTGGACCCTGCTTTGGTGTGCTCTGTCCCTTGCTGCGTTGGGCAGTAGCAGACGTACTGTCTAGGGGACGGACGCTCCGCTTTTGCACCCTGCTCCCTCTTCTGCTGTGCTGGTGGCTCTGTGCGACCACTGCCTCTTCCTCCGAACTACACTGGTCACCTGCATGACGTTGATTCCATGTGGGGTCAAGGACCTCATCGTCCTCCACATCATCTTCCACCCAGTCTTCACCCCTGCCCTCCTTGTCGGTCTGCACAATTGCGAATAGCAGCAGTTAGCACCTGTGTTTCGCCATCATCCGAGACGTGCTGCGATGGTCCTCCCATGTACTCATCATGAAACATAAGTGGTTGGGCATCAGTGCACACAATCTCTTCCACTTCTGGGGCAGGGCTAGGTGGATGGCCCTGGGAAACCCTGCTAGCAGAGTCATCAAAAAGCAGAAGAGACTGCTGCATGATTTGGGGCTCAGACTGCTTGGCTGATTTGCAAAGGGGTGAGGTGAAAGACTGATGGACATCGGCTGCAGGTGCCAACTCTGATCTTTCATCAGGAGACTGGGTGGGAGACAATGGGAAGGAACCGGAGGCACTGTCAGCAACCCAATCTACTATCGCCTGTACTTGTCCTGGCCTCAACATTCGTACAGCCGCATTAGGCATGACCAAATACTGCTGCAGGCTGCACCAGCAGCACCACGACCGGGGCCACATCCCTTCTTTGACGTTCTCCTCATATTTTCAAAATTTAGGATCTTTCAATAGCAGAATACACCCAGAGTATGTAAACGGCGTATCTCACACCTACAAAAATGCAGAAATTGCTATTCAACAAAAAACATTTTTGCCCTAAACAAAATTTATTTGAATAGCACAATAGAAGAAAAATATATAAATTGTGTATCTCACACCTCCAGATATGCAGAAAACACTGCCCTAAATGGGTGTTTTTGGAATAGCAAAATACACCCACAGTATGTACAGGGTGTATCTCACAGTAACATATGCAGTGCTGGTGCACTGAGCTTGCAGATAAAAGTTATGATTTCTCTGGCACTGGGCTCATGGCAGTGTAAAAAGCCTGTGCACTGCAACCCAACCAGGTAAATCTCTGTAGATCGCTAAGTTATTAGAATTCTCTCTCCCTCAAAGCAGCAACAGGAACCTTGCCCTACACTGTCTATCTTTTCTCTCAGTGCAGTGTAAAAAGCTTGTGCACTGCACCCACACAACTAAATCAATGTAGATCACTGACTAATTAGAATACATTTCAGAATCAGGACTCCAATCATGTAATTCTCTCCCTCACAGCAGCAGCAGCCAGGAACCTTTCCCTACACTGTCTAAAGCAGAGTGACGTGCTGTACTGTGTGCCTCTAGCTTATATAGAGGCTGGGTCACATGCTGGACTGGCCAATCACAGCCATGCCATTAGTAGGCATGGCTGTGATGGCTTCTAAGGGCACACCAGTTAAACAAATGTTGATTGGCTGACCTGCAGCTTTTTAAAATGCGCCATTACATTTCAGAACCACGGACCCAAACCCGAACATACAGTCAATTGTTCAGGTTCGGGTCCGGGACCCAAAAAGCCAAAAGTCCGGTATGAACCCGAACTTTACAGTTCAGGTTCGATCAACCCTTAACCCTTACAGGTTGCCACTGGAGTCCTCTTCCACTCCTCCGTGATGACATCACAGAGCTGGTGGATGTTAGAGACCTTGCTTTCCTCCACCTTCCATTTGAGAATGCCCCACAGATGCTCAATAGGGTTTAGGTTCTGGAGACATGCTTGGCCAGTTCATCACCTTTACCCTTAGCTTCTTTAGCAAGGCAGTGGTCATCTTGGAGGTGTGTGTTGGGTCGTTATCATGTTGGAATACTGCCTTTGCGGCCCAGTCTCTGAAAGGAGGGGATCATGCTTGGCTTTAGTATGTCACAGTACATGTTGGCATTCATGGTTCCCTCAATGAACTGTAGCTCCCCAGTACCGGCAGCACTCACGCAGCCCCAGACCATGACACTCCCACCACCGTGCCTGACTGTAGGCAAGACACATTTGTCTTTGTACTCCTCACCTGGTTGCCGATTGACACCATCTGATCTAAATGTTTATCTTGGTCTCATCAGACTGGTCTCATCAGACCACAGGACATGGTTCCAGTAATCCATGTCCTTAATATGCTTGTCTTCAGCAAACTGTTTGGGGGCTTTATTGTGCATCATCTTTAGAAGAGGCTTCCTTCTGGGACAAAAGCAATGCAGACCAATTTGATGCAGTGTATGGTCTGAGCACTGACAGGCTGACCCCCCACCCCTTCAACTTCTGCGTCAATGCTGGCAGCACTCAAACGTCTATTTTCCAAAGAAGCCTCCAAAGAAACCTCTTAAAGTGACGCTGAGCACATGCACTTAACTTCTTTGGTCGACCATGTTGAGGCTTGTTCTTAGTGGAACCTGTCCTGTTAAACCGCTGTATGGTCTTGGCTATCATGCTGCAGCTCATTTTCAGGGTCTTGGCAATATTCTTATAGCCTAGGCCATCTTTATGTAGACAACAATTCTTTTTTTCACACCCTCTGAGAGTTCTTTGCCATGAGGTGCCATGTTGAACCTCCAGTGACCAGTATGAGAGAGTGAGAGCGATAACACCAAATTTAACACACCTGCTCCTCATTCACACCTGAGACCTTGAAACACTAATGAGTCACATGACATGGGGAGGGAAAATGGCAATTTGGACATTTTCAGTAAGGGGTGTACTCACTTTTTGTTGCCAGCAGTTTAGACAATAATCGCTGTGTGTTGAGTTATTTTGAGGGGACAGAAAATGTATACTGTTATACAAGTTGTACACTCACTACTTTACATTGTAGCAAAGTGTAATTTCTTCAGTGTTGTCACATGAAAAAGATATAATAAAATATTTACAAAAATGTGAGGGGTGTACTCACTTTTGTGAGATACTGTAACTGCCTTCGTAGCTGCCTGTTCCGTGTATGCTCAGAGTAAGACTACACAACACCTTCCAGTGGGCCTCCTACAACCCATACCCAATAGAGAGAGGCCCTGGACTCACCTGTCTATGGATTTCATTGTGGAGTTACCCAACTCCCAGGACAACACAGTTATCCTTATTGTGGTTCACCAGTTCTCAAAAATGTCTCATTGTATTTGAGAAGTTGCCCACTTCTAAGGAACTGGCTTCCATTTTTGCTCACTTACATGGGTTACCCAAGATGTTTGTCTCGGGCAGGGGTAGTCAGTTTGTGTCCCGGTTCTGGAGAGACTTTTGTGCACAGTTGGGAATTCAGCTTGCTTTCTCCTCTGCGTATCACCCACAGTCTAATGGGGCCGCAGAACAAGCCAATCGGTCCTTGGAGCAATTCCTACGTTGCTATATTTCTGACCATCAAAACAACTGGTCAGACTTCTTACCGTGGGCGGAGTTTGTTCACAATAGTGCCTTGAATTTTGCTTCCTGATTGTCCCTGTTTATGGTGAACTATGGTTTCCAACCTTCCATGTTGCCTGATTCATTTGTTCTGCAGAGTATTCCTGCATTAGAGGAGCATCTCTGTGGTCTTTGGTCCACTTGGGCACAAGTCCAGGAGGCTTTGCAACATGCTAATGATAGGTACAGACTCCATGCTGACCGCAGATGCTTGCCTGCAGGTTGGGGACAGGGTCTGGCTGTTATCTCGCAACCTCCGATTTCGTGTTCCCTCTCTGAAGTTTGCACCTCTGTTTATTTGGCCTTTCGGTATTCTTTGCAGGATTAACCCAGTGGCTTACACATTAGACCTTCTAATATGCGTATCTCAAATGGATTTCATGTCTCCTTATTAAAACCCTCTGTCTGCAACCACTTTACCACCTCGGAGTATGAAGTACAGTCCATTGTTGACCCCCGTAGGTTCCATGGGCACATACAGTACCTGGTGCATTGGAAAGGGTAAGGTCCGGAGGAACGCTCTTGGGTCTCATCCTCGGACGTCAGTCCTGCTTACTTAAGCCGTCCAGCCCAGAGGATCTCTGCCTTCGCTTTAGTCAACATAACAGAGACGATCTCCTGTGTTCCTGTTAAAAGACTTGCTTGGCTGACATGCCTTCTAGCTCCAAATCCTACTTGCTGTTCCACTATGCTGATCTCTGGCTTCCTGACTTTCCGGCTTGTCTGAATATCTGTTCCGGTTACCAAACTTTGGCTATGTTTTGACTACGTTTGTTCTATTTACTTTTATTATTAAACAAGTGTGATTTAACTGTACTTCTGTCTCGGGTCTGATTTCCTGGTTTCTGACAATGATGCACGGCTCCCCCTGAATAGGGGGCCAAACAGGATAATGTTTGGGCCCAAACAGCCAAAGTTTAGTCTGAACCTAGGTTTGGACCATACCGTCAGCTCACACCAAGCTGGTATTTAAAATAGTGACCAGGGTAAGAGGGCCTATAATGCTATGTGAAAAGAGAGGGAAGGAATCAAGCAGTGGTATAGCTTATTCTAGGGTCCCTCAATGGACTATTCTCTCAAACATAATGGTCTGTTGGAGTCACAAGATTACAAGAGATATGAGATTGTGGCGTGATCCGGCTAAAAAAAGCCAGGAGGCAAAATGCCATCTCATGTCTATCTGTTGACCTTAGACATAAGGTGCTTTTAGATTTGGCAAAGTTAAATATTTGAGTTTTATATTAAAGCGGTGAGCTCTTCCATTCTTTTGAACAAAGATGAGCAGTGAAATATGTACGTTATTCCTGAATTTGCAAAATAGATAGTGAGAACAAATAGGTGGGTTCCCAAATGTTTAACTGTCATCAGTAGTCTACAAGATAAATTAATAAACATTTTTCTAAGTTTACAAAGTATTAAAAGTAAGAAAATAGATAGATAAAGATACAGTAGGTCGGACGAGTCCCAAATTGTGTGGAAAGAATGGGGTTGTTGTTGTATGGAGCACTGTGCTACCCTCATTTTCCACAAAATCCACATTCATTCCATTTACCAGCGCAGGGTTTTCAAAAGATTTCATATGATCCCCTGTCATAAATGTTGATGTCATAAACAGTCTAGAAAG
The DNA here is from genome assembly GCA_028564925.1 of Lithobates sylvaticus. Taxonomy (NCBI): domain Eukaryota; kingdom Metazoa; phylum Chordata; class Amphibia; order Anura; family Ranidae; genus Lithobates; species Lithobates sylvaticus. Next base: position 30,469,584 of record CM053029.1, on the reverse strand, counting down.
AGCAGTTTGAGCAACACACATCCATGAGTCAAATTGTTTATCTAAATTGAACTTTTATACATCTCAAACTCTGAACTCTAATGCCCCGTACACACGGTCGGAAAATCCGACCACAAAATCCATCGGATTTTTTCCGACGGATTTTGTCCGACACTGGTGTTGCATACACACGGTCGGACAAAGTTGTCGGAAAATCCGATCATTCTGAACGTGGTGACGTTTGTTGCCTACGACGGGACTACGTAGAGGCTAGTAGCCAATAGCTTTGGTCTTATAATGTGATCTGAGAATGCGTGGCACTTTGTCCGTCGGAATTCGCTACACACGATCGGAAAAAGTCCGATAGGACTTTGTTGTCGGAAAATTTGAGAGCAGGAGATACAACTTTGTCCGTCGTCCGATGGAGCCTACACACGGTCGGAATTTCCGACAACATTGTCCGATAGGACATTTTCTATCGGAAAATCTGACCGTGTGTACGGGGCATAAGGCTGCATTCACACTACATCGTTTTGAATCGCAGACAGATTTGCCGTGGATCTGCCCGCGATTTGACAGCAACGAGGTGTAAATGACAAAACACGGGACTCGTATTGGAGATGCCATTAATTTGAACGACACCTCAAATCGTGGTGCGGATATGCCGCGATTGCAGCACGTTTTATTGCAGGACAACTGCAGCAACCAGCATCGCGGGACGCATATCACCCAAAAATTGTTCAGGAACTACTTTTGGGTGACATGCATCCCGCGATGTGGGTCAAATGAATGGCATTTTGAATGCGAGTCCCGCGTTTTGCCATTCACACCTCGGCGCTGTCAAATCGAGGGCAGATCGCCGGCAAACCTGCCCGTGATTTAAAATGGTGTAGTGTGAACAGAGCCTTATTTATATTCCATAACTTCTAATGTAATTGAGATACCTTCCTAAAATGTGAGTACACCAATTAATAAGGAAATGCCAGTCGCACTCCAAACATATCTGCATTACAAGGTCCAGAAGGCTAATAAGAACCTTTTGATTGTCTTGAAAAATATACACAGTATTTGGTATCTGGAAATTCGTAATTTTCAAGACAAAACTAAAATCGCATAGTGCAGGATGCGTATAAAATAGTCATCTGCGACTATGTTGCATGCATATAAGTCCGTGATAAATAAGTCAATCCTCAATAGTTTATAATGCAACATAGTCGCAGATGACTATTTTATACGCATCCTACACTATGCGATTTTAGTCGCATATGACTATGCGATTTTAGTTGCATATGACTATGCGATTTTAGTCGCATATGAATTTTTTTACGCATCCTGCATTATGCGATTTTACCTATAGGATATCTGTGTGGGCACTTTGCGTCTGCACCTAGCATTTCGTTATATTTTATATTTCAAACTTTATTCTACTGCACTTTGTTTACTGGTAGCTTTATATTTTGCCAGGGATTTTTTCAACTATAGTCACGCTGACTAGTCTCATCCAGCATATACATTATTTTGTATGCTCGCATACTTTGCACTTTATATTTATTGTTCTACTGTTCACTCCAGTGCAACTTTTCTGCACATACCTCTACTCATCACATATCTCCAATGCGATTATATTTATCGTTTTATCCGTCACTCAATCACTCAGTCGCATTTTTAGCCTGTGCACACTTGCACTAGCACTTTAAGGATTTTATGTTTTGTTCACTATGCACTTTGGAATTGTTTATCTATAGACGCATTTTTACCATATGTTCACTTATATGATTTTATATGTATATCTGATTTTTTTATTACCTGCTTTTGGTGTTTTATTAGTAGTTTTATTTAGGTGCTATTAGTTCAATTTACACTCTCGCACCTTAGTACTATTTACAATTCTATTATTATATATATTTTTACCTGGGTTCACCAATAGCAATTTTTATTAACCTGTATTGGCCACACCATACCCCTTATCTTGTATAGTAAGGGAATTATCTATCTCAACTCGCATTACTTCAACTTAATAGTCGCATCACCAACTATTATTGTCTCATATGATTGCTACACTTAAAGGGTTTACGTCTTTATCCCATTACTGCCACCTTGTGGTAGATTTGGCCACCTCCCTGGGGAACAGCGCAGCACCACCCCCACTTCTATATATCTAGTTTGGTAGGTACGGTTTGACCTACACCAGGTGCCTGCAGCAGTCCCCCCACAGTCAGTCCCCACCACCCGCCCTTACCCTCCCCCTTCCACGGTAGCGCAGGAATACCCCACTACATGAGAAGCAGTAGTACTCCATTCGGTGAAGTGGAAAAAAGCCCAGACGTCACACGTGATCCCTGACCCCCGTACGCGTTACGTCCATAGGCGGGACTTCCTCAGCGTGGGGCTGCCCCACTTCTTACTTCTTACTTCTGCTGATCTGTGATACTGCTTAGTGACCTGTTTCAGGTCAAATTTGTAAGGTGAGAGGCCATCTTTAACGTGGTGGAGGGATTACTGTCACCTGTTTAAACGTCTGGGCTTTTTTCCACTTCACCGAATGGAGTAATACTGCTTCTCACATGCACCCTCTTTGGACTTTTTATGCTATTTATTATTTAAAAGAATTGCGCTGGACAGATCTCTGTAACGGCACACAGACAGCAATAAAATCTGACGTGTTCTAATCTCTCTCCATTCCATCCAAATCTGCCTTTTAATTACACTTTAAAGACTAAAGAGGTGGTAATTGCACATTTTTATGTTGCATGATATTAGTGTGCTTGTTTATCAAATCCATATTTTTAGTAAAAAATACAAAAAGGTAGTTTTAGTGTACAAATACAATACAATACAATTTTTTTGGAGTAAAGTATAAACCATGAGATTGTCATAAGTATATAGATACCAAAACATATCAAGTCTTAGAGCTGTGAGCGCTCGTGAAAATACAACAAACTACAGTACCCCAAATTGTCCAAAGTGATGCTTTAACCACTTCACCCCGGAAGGATTTACCCCCTTCCTGACCAGAGCACTTTTTGCAATACGGCATTGTATCGCTTTAACTGTCAATTGCGCGGTTGTGCTACGTTGTACCCAAACAAAATTTATGTCATTTTTTCCCCAAATAGAGCTTTCTTTTGGTGGTATTTGATCACCTCTGCGTAAATTTTTTGAAAAAAAAAAAATCAAAATAAAAAAATGGCAATAAGCGTATATTGATTGGTTTATGGCGTCCACAAAATAGTTGTATGGCATTGTTATTTAAAAAAAAAAAATGTTTGTATTAGTAATGGCGGATATCTGTGATTTTTATCGGGACTGCGACATTATGGCGGACACATCGGACACTTTTGACACTATTTTGGGACCATTGTCATTTATACAGCGATCAGTGCTATAAAAATGCATTGATCACTGTGTAAATGACACTGGCAGTGAAAGGGTTAAGTCTGTCCTAGGGAGTGATTCTAACTGTGAGGGGGCTGGGCTTCAACACTCCTGTGACTAGGCAAACTGGGGAAATGCTTTGTTTACAAAAGCATGTCCCCGTTTTTCCTCTCCGTGACACGATCGCGGGCACCTGGCGGACATCGAGTCATGGAAATCGCGACGGGCGCACGCCTGCAACACCACTTCTTACTGCAACACCGCTTCTTAAAAGGGACGTACCTGTATGCCCTTTTGCCTACCAGTGCCATTCTGCCAACGTAAATCGGCGTGCGCTGGTCGGCAAGCGGTTAAGCTAAGACCAGCAAGACTCCAATGTAGCAGCATACATTAAAATAGGGATTAATAACCTTCAGGGCAGCATTCAAATATAACAGCACAGCACTCCATACAGCTAATGCCCCATACACATGAGCGGAATTTCCGTCGGAAAATCTTGGATGGTTTTTCCGACGGAATTTCCCTCAAGTTTGGCTTGCATACACACGGTCACAAAAGTTCTCTGAACTTTCGACCTTCAAGAACGTGGTGACGCACAACACTACGACGAGCCGAGAAAATGAAGTTCAATGCTTCCGAGCATTCGTCAAATTGTTTCCGAGCATGGGTGTTTTTTTGCGCGTTGGAATTGCTACAGACGAACGGAATTTCCGATAGGAACTTTTTCCGACAGAAAAATGGAGAACCTGCTCTCAATCTTTTGCATGCAGAATTTCTGCCAGCAAAAGTCCGATGGAGCATACACACAATCAGAATTTCAAACAAAAAGCTCTCATCTGACTTTTTCTGGCGGAATTTCTGATTGTGTGTACGCGGCATAAAGGTAAATCTCAGAATGTTCCCACTGTTATGTGAATGTGCAAAGATAAGATAACACACACATGGGGAAAGAGGGCCTGTTCATTTGTGCGAATCTTTGCCTTCAAATAACAGATGACACATTTTCTAAAAACTACAGGTCTGAGGAAAATGAAATTAAAACTGTTTTGTTAAAAATATGAAACAGAGCTTTGCATGCACACTGTTGGTCTTATTAAAAAATGGGGTACAGATGCCTCCCCTTTTTTTTTTACATTGATGTTAAACCTACTAGAATTAAAGCTTTATACTGCACAGAGTGAACCCTGCAGGACCCAAGTGATTTTAGAAAATCCTTATCCTTGCATACAGAACATATTGTTAACTCTGGAGGTATCCATTATACATTCCATCAATTTTTTTTTTTTTAACAAGAAAAAATGTTTATTCGATCTTTACAGTACAAGCGATGCATATACACATTTGTTCACAGAAGTATATTACATAAATTGTCACAGGTCAAATAAGCTGTACATTAAGGCAGGTGCGTCAGGCTGTTAAGCTATAGTACATGAGGATATAGGTTGTAGGAGGTAGTTCTCAGCAGGACTAAATAAGGAGGTCCTAGGGAGGGGGGGGTCATAGAACAACAGGGTATGGGAAGGAAAAGAGAGGGGGGGTGAGGCATGAAGGGAGAGGCGGGGGGAGGAGGGATGGGAACTAAGGAGGGACCTCATATATTGTACCAAGTTCACTCAGTTCAGACAGTAATTAGAGAAACGAGAGCCTAGCAGTGGGACCTTTTTTGGGGAGCAGGACCAGTAGTGAAGTTTTAGTAATTGTCTGCCAGTTCTGTGCCCCAGGCGTCTACCCATCCAGACCAAATTTTTTCAAATTTTCCAGGGCAATTTCGGTTGGCGTAAGTGAGCTTATACAGTGGCAGCACCGAGTTCAGTGTCAGGCGCCATGAGGACACCCTGGGAGGTACAGCATCCTTCCAGTGCAGGAATATCTCTCTACGGGCATAAAAGGTAGCATAACTCAGAAACAATCTAGTATATTTGCCCCTTATTCTGGAATCAAAAACATTTAGCAGCATCCATTTGGGGTCTACTTCTAACTCCAGGGAGGTAGTTCGACCAAGGGTATCAGCTATCTCTGACCAGTAGTCTCTCGGGCGGGGGCATGACCATACCATATGAAAAAATGGGGCGGAGTATTCGTCACATCTGGGGCAGGCCACCGGATTGTTAGGATTTATGATTGTTAGTCGTTTAGGAGTATAGTAGGCTCTGTGGAGGAACTTGACCTGCAGGAATCGATCTCTTGCCGAGATCATGTTGGTAACAAAGGAGGATACACATACTTCCCATTCATCCTCTGACAGATCTGGGATGTCTAGTTTCCCCTTTGCCAAGGTTTTTTCCAGCTTCTTCACTGGAGCTATAGATAAGTGAAAGTAAAGGGAGGAGAGGGTTTTATCTATGGTCTTGGTAGTAAGTAGTCCCTCCACAGAGTCTGACTTCAGTATGAGCTGCACTGGGAATTGCTTTCTATACGCATGGCGAAGTTGGTAATATCAGAACAACATCCATCCTGGCAGGGAGTAGGCGTTTTTAAGATCAGAGAAGGTCCTCAGCTTACCCCCCGTGACTATATGTTTCAACTTTACTATACCCTTCTTTGCCCAAATTTGTGGGTCCCGAACTATATTCATATGTGGGAAGTTGGGATTGCCCCAAAGAGTGATGTGAGGGGAGAACGTTTCAGGGGAGCTAAAATGTGACCTGGCCTTATTCCATATATTAATGGTTGTGCGCATCAGGTATGTAATGCCAGGGTGGGATCTCAACCCCCTGAACACCACGTTGCTAAGGGAGGAATATGAACCCATTATGGCTGCCTCCAGGGTCACTGCCGGGTTGTCTCATGGTTGGGAGAACCACCATCTGGCTGTCACCAGGACGGCCGCCCAGAAGTAGATCTGAAAGTCTGGCAAGGATAATTCCATTAGAGTTTAGTTTTAGGACAGTAAGAGCAAAAAAAAAAGTCCAATCCTGCCAAATGTACTTATATTTAGAATGGCACAGGATTGACTTTTGTAAGAGATCATCAATGTTACATCTATTTTACACTCTGGTCTGGTGATATGCAAGCAGCATCATGCATGAAAGCATCACATGAGTCCTGAGATAATATGAAAGAGTAAAGCCCCATACACACTATCATATTTTCTGCTGATTTTTGTCTTCAGATTTACCAAAACCATGTAGTGCAAGGGCCTGCCTGATTGCATACAAATTTAAACTCCTAAGGTTTGACCTCATATTTAGGGTTGAGCGAACCCGAACTATAAAGTTTGGGTCCGTACCGGACTTTTGGGTGTCTGGGTCCCGGACCCGAACCCGGACTATTGGCTGTATGTTCGGGTTCGGGTCCGGTGTTCGGCGCTGTATTGGCGCCTTTTACAAGCTGCAGGGCAGCCAATCGACGCTAGTTTCACTAGTGTGCCCTTAGAAGCCATCACAGCCATGCCTACTAATTAGATGGCTGTGATTGGGCAGTGCAACATGTGACCCAGCCTCTATATATAGTACAGACACACAGCACACAGCGTCATTCTGCTATAGACAGGTACCTGTGCTGCTGAGAGAGAGGATTTTAGGAGTTAGTGTGATAAAGACAGTCAGTCAGTCCACATTCCTTAACTTTTCTTCTAATTAGTTAGATCAGTGAGCAAACTACATAGCTAGAGTAGAGTACAGAGTTTCTTTAGTAAGGAAGAGAAAGAGGCAGAGAGAATTATTGAAGAGATTCCCGTCTCAATTGTACCCTGGCTGGGGTGCAGTGCACAGTCTTTTAACAGTGCCATGAGGCCAGTGCCAGACAAAATATAAGTTTTACCTGCAAGCTCAGTGCACCATCACTGCACTCCATATTTTACTAAGAGATACACCATACTCTGTGTGTATTCTGATATTGGAAAAACATTGCAAAAAAATAAAATTTTGCTGTGTTTTTTTTCCCAATAGCATTTTCTGCGTGTTCATACACACTTTAGACACTATCCGTGTATTCTGATATTGGAAAAACATTGCAAAAAAAATTAATTTTGCAGTGTTTTTTTTTTCCCAATAGCTTTTTCTGCGTGTTCATAAACGCTTTAGACACTGTACGTGTATTCTGCTATTGACAAAAACACCCATTTAGGGCGAGATCATACATTTTGAAAATATGAGGAGATCATCAAAAAGGGGACGTGGCCTGGGTCGTGGTGCTGCTGGTGGCGCTCCTGTTGCAGGGAGAGGACGTGGTCGATCTGTGCCAGCTACACGCACTAGTGAAACACCTTTCTCAGGTGCGAGTAGGCAACAGAGCCTGCAGCAGTATTTTGGCGTGCCTAATGAGGCTGTACGAATGTTGAGGCCAGGACAAGTACAGGCGATAGTAGATTGGGTTGCTGACAGTGCCTCCGGTTCCTTCACATTGTCTCCCACCCAGTCTCCTGATGGAAGTTCAGAGTTGGCACCTGCAGCCGATGTCCATCAGTCTTTCACCTCACCCTCTTGCAAATCAGCCAATCAGTCTGAGCCCCAAATCATGCAGCAGTCTCTTCTGCTTTTTGATGACTCTGTTGTAACGCCGAGCGCTCCGGGTGTCCCATCCATCCCGGAGCGCTCACGGCGTCCTCTGTCCTGCAGCGCCCCGGTCAGCTCCTCTGACTGCAGGCACTGCTCTGTCCCCGTGATGCGATCCACGCGGCGGCCGCGGTCCGCCCGGGGATCGCATTCCGCTCCTCTCACCTGTCCCCGCCTGCTCCTGCCGGCGCGCGCGCCCCTGCTCCCTAGGCGCGCGCGTGCGCGAAAACTCCTTTACTTAAAGGGCCAGCGCACAATTGATTTGGTGCCTGGCCCAATTAAATGTACACCAGAATCCCTTATTAACCCACTTCCCCTTCCTGTCCTCGCCGGATCTTGTGTTGCCTTAGTGCCCAGTGAAAGCGTTTGTGTTTGCTCCTGCCTGTGTATCCAGATCTCTGCTGTTGCCCCTGACTACGAACCATTGCCGCCTGCCTTGACCTTTTGCTACGTTTGACCTCGCCTCTGCTTAATCCCTGTGTACCTTGCCTTACCCAGCTGTCAGTGAGGTCGAGTTGCTATTGGAGGACACGACCTGGTTGCTACCGCCGCTGCAAGTCCATCCCGCTTTGCAGCGGGCTCTGGTGAAAACCTGTAGCAACATTAGAACCGGTCCTCCAATACAGCCCGTGCTATCGCCTCACTGGCATAGGGGATTCACCTCCTGTTCCCCGGCATATCCCGAGCGTGACAGTAGATCCGGCCATGGATCCCGCTGAGGTCCCGCTGCCAAGCCTCTCGGATCTGACCACGGTGGTCGCTCAACAGGGACAGCAATTGGCGCAGTTGACTGCTATGCTACAGCAGCTTCTGCCATCTCCACCGCCAGCTCCTGCATCTCATCCACCACGAGTTGCTGCTGCTAGAGTCCGCCTGTCCCTTCCTGACAAGTTCAATGGGGACCCAAAGCTGTGCCGAGGGTTCCTATCCCAGTGTTCCCTCCATCTGGAGATGTTGTCGGACCAGTTCCCCACAGAACGGTCAAAGGTGGCGTTCGTGGTTAGCCTGCTATCTGATAAGGCCCTAGCCTGGGCTATACCGCTTTGGGACCGTGGCGATCCTGCCACAGTTTCAGTTCCAGCCTTCTTTTCTGAAGTTCGTAGTGTCTTCGAGGAGCCAGCCCAGGCTTCCTCAGCCGAGACGGCTCTCCTGAACCTTGTCCAGGGGAATTCTTCAGTGGGCGATTACGCCATTCAGTTCCGCACCCTGGCATCTGAACTCTATTGGAACAACGAGGCCCTCTGCGCGACCTTCAAAAAAGGCCTATCCAGTCATGTCAAAGATGTGCTAGCCGCACGAGAAATTCCTACTACCCTGTCTGAACTCATCCAGCTGGCCACCCGCATTGACATGCGTTATACCGAAAGACGCCTAGAGCTACGCCAGGAAAAGGACTTTGTTCGCGTCAGGCGGTTTCCTCGCCTGGCACCTCTCTTCCAGAATCCTCTGCTACCCGTTCCTGTGCCTACCGCTGAGGAGGCTATGCAAGTGGATCGGTCACGCCTGACCACACAAGAGAGGTCTCGCCGCCGAGACCATAATCTGTGCCTGTATTGCGCCAGCCCTGACCATTTTTTAAAGGACTGCTCTATCCGCCCTCAGCGTCAGGGAAACGCTCGCACCTAGCTAACGTGGGAGAGGCGTTGCTAGGTGTGGATTCTTCCTCTCCACGTCTGACTGTTCCAGTGAGGATTTTTTTGCCCAAGAAATCCTCTTTCTCCGCTGTGGCCTTTCTGGACTCTGGTTCTGCAGGGAACTTCATTGAAGCCTCTCTCGTCAACAAATTTAATGTTCCAGTCATTTCGTCTTGTCAAGCCATTTTTCATCACCTCTGTAAATGGTCAAAATTTGAACTGTATCGTGCGTTATCGCACCGAACTTCTCCTCATGAAAATTGGAGTTCTCCATCATGAAAAAATTTACTTTTTTGTGTTACCCAACTGTACCTCTGAGATCCTTTTGGGCCTACCCTGGCTCCAGCTACATTCTCCTACCCTCGACTGGGCCTCGGGGGACATCAAAAGTTGGGGTCCTTCCTGCCACAGGCATTGCCACAAAGCGGTGCCCACTAAACGAGTTTCCATCGCTACCTCTCTGCCTAGTCTCCCCAAGTCTTACCTGGACTTTGCTGATGTGTTTTGCAAAAAACAAGCTGAGGTCTTGCTGCCACATAGACCCTTTGATTGCCCTATTGATCTTCTTCCTGGGACCACTCCGCCCCGTGGCAGGATCTACCCTCTCTCCATCCCGGAGACACAAGCCATGACAGAGTACATCCAGGAGAACCTCAAAAGAGGTTTCATCCGCAAGTCTTCTTCCCCTGCTGGAGCAGGATTCTTCTTTGTCGCCAAAAAGGACGGGTCCTTACGTCCCTGCATTGACTATCGTAGTCTTAATAAGATCACTGTAAAGAATCGCTACCCGCTGCCTCTTATCTCAGAACTTTTTGACCGTTTGCGCGGAGCAAGAATTTTCACCAAACTGGACCTCCGGGGCGCATATAATCTCATCCGTATCCGTAAAGGCGATGAGTGGAAAACCGCCTTTAACACCTGTGACGGACACTTTGAATATCTTGTCATGCCCTTTGGTTTATGCAATGCTCCTGCGGTCTTCCAAGACTTTGTGAATGAGATTTTCAGAGATTTGCTGTACTCCTGTGTTGTTGTCTATCTGGATGATATCCTAATTTTCTCCTCTAGCTTAGAGGAGCACCGTCTTCATGTCCGTCAAGTGCTCCAACGGCTCCGTGATAACCATCTTTACGCCAAACTAGAGAAATGTCTCTTTGAACGCTGCAGTCTTCCCTTCCTGGGTTACTTAGTCTCTGGACAAGGTCTCCAAATGGACCCTGAGAAACTTTCTGCTGTCCTGAACTGGCCACGTCCTACCGGACTACGGGCCATCCAGCGTTTCCTCGGATTCGCCAATTATTATCGCCAGTTCATTCCTCACTTCTCCACCATTGTCGCGCCTATTGTGGCACTAACCAAAAAGGATGCGAATCCGAGGTCCTGGCCTCCTCAAGCTGATGAGGCATTTAACCACCTCAAGTCTGTCTTTGCCTCTGCACCCGTTTTGTCCAGGCCTGATCCTCTCAAACCGTTTATCCTGGAAGTCGATGCCTCCTCTGTGGGAGCTGGAACCGTGCTTCTTCAGAAAGACTCCAAGGGCAAGAACATCACCTGTGGGTTTTTTTCCAAGACTTTTTCCCCCCCTGAAAAGAACTAGTCCATCGGAGACCGTGAATTACTGGCCATTAAGCTAGCACTTGAGGAATGGAGACATCTCCTTGAGGGATCCGTTCACCTCATCACGATCTTCACGGATCACAAAAATCTCTCTTATCTCCAGTCCGCCCAGCGATTAAACCCACGCCAAGCTAGGTGGTCATTGTTTTTTGCCCGCTTCAACTTTGAGATCCATTTCCGTCCTGCGGACAAGAATGTCAGGGCTGACGCCCTATCACGTTCCACCAATACTTCTGAGTCCGAGTCTCCTGTACAACACATTGTACCTCCTGAGTGTCTGATCTCTTCAGCTCCTGCCTCCTTGGTGCAAGTTCCTCCTGGGAAGGAACGTCTTCGTCTTCAGATCCTCAAATGGGGTCACTCCTCTCATCTGGCTGGTCATCCTGGAGTCAAGAAGTCCTCCCAACTGATTTCCAGGTATTACTGGTGGCCCTCCTTAAAAAAGGATGTGACGGACTTCGTACAGGCCTGTACCATATGTGCTTGAGACAAGACCCCTCACCAAAAGCCTGCTGGTCTTCTTCATCCTCTGCCTGTGCCTGAATGACCTTGGGCCCACATAGCTATGGACTTCATCACGGACCTTCCTCCTTCCCACGGCCATACAGCCATATGGGTGGTCGTTGATCGTTTCTCCAAAATGGCACATTTTGTCCCGCTTCCAGGTCTCCCTTCTGCACCTATACTTGCAAAACATTTCTTCCTCCAGATTTTTCGTCTTCATGGACTTCCATCTCACATCGTCTCGGATAGAGGCGTTCAGTTCGTGTCTAAGTTCTGGAGAGCTCTCTGCAGTCAATTGAAAGTCAAACTGGACTTCTCCTCTGCCTACCATCCACAGTCCAATGGACAAGTGGAGAGAGTCAACCAAATCCTTGGGCCTACCTGCGACACTTTGTCTCTGCTCGTCAAGACGACTGGGCTGACCTCCTGCCCTGGGCCGAATTTTCTTACAACCTGAAAGAATCTGAGTCCTCCTCTAAATCACCCTTCTTTGTAGTATACGGCCGTCATCCTCTTCCCCCCCTACCCATCCCCACTTCTTCCGGAGTCCCTGCTGTAGACGAAGTCACCCAAGAGCTGTCGTCCATCTGGAAAGAGACCCAAAAGTCGCTTGCCCTGGCCTCTTCTCGCATGAAGAAACATGCTGACAGTAAAAGAAGACCTCCTCCTGTTTTCTCCCCTGGTGATAGGGTGTGGCTCTCCTCCAGGTACATCAGGTTCCGCATCCCTAGTTACAAGTTGGGTACCCGCTACTTCGGTCCATTCAGGGTCAAGGCTCGGATCAATTCCGTGTCCTACAAACTGCATCTTCCCCCTTCCCTCCGCATCCCCAACTCTTTCCATGTTTCCCTCCTCAAACCCTTTATTCTTAATCACTTTTCCCCCAAGGTCACCGCTCCTGCTTCTGTCACCGGCTCCTCCGACATCTTCTCCGTTAAAGAGATCCTTGCCTCTAGAACCGTCCGAGGTAAGCGGTTCTATCTTGTTGACTGGGAGAATTGTGGTCCTGAGGAGAGGTCCTGGGAACCTGAGGGTAACATCATAGACAAGGATCTCATCCTCAGGTTCTTGGGCTCCAGGAGGAGGGGGAGACCCAAGAAGAGGGGGAGACCCAAGGGGGGGGGGGGGGGGTACTGTAACGCCGAGCGCTCCGGGTGTCCCATCCATCCCGGAGCGCTCACGGCGTCCTCTGTCCTGCAGCGCCCCGGTCAGCTCCTCTGACCGCAGGCGCTGCTCTGTCTCCGGGATGCGATCCACGCGGCGGCCCCGGTCCGCCCGGAGATCGCATTCCCGCTCCTCTCACCTGTCCCCGCCTGCTCCTTCCGGGGCGCGCGCCCCCGCTCCCTAGGCGCGCGCGCGCGACACTGCTTTTACTTAAAGGGCCAGCGCACAATTGATTGGTGCCTGGCCCAATTAAATGTACACCAGAATCCCTTATAAACCCACTTCCCCTTCCTGTCCTGGCCGGATCTTGTGTTGCCTTAGTGCCCAGTGAAAGCGTTTTTGTGTTTGCTCCTGCCTGTGTATCCAGATCTCTGCTGTTGCCCCTGACTACGAACCATTGCCGCCTGCCTTGACCTTTTGCTACGTTTGACCTAGCTTCTGCTTAATCCCTGTGTACCTTGCCTTACTCAGCTGTCAGTGAGGTCGAGTTGCTATTGGAGGACACGACCTGGTTGCTACCGCCGCTGCAAGTCCATCCCGCTTTGCGGCGGGCTCTGGTGAAAACCTGTAGCAACATTAGAACCGGTCCTCCAATACAGCCCGTGCTATTGCCTCACTGGCATAGGGGATTCACCTCCTGTTCCCCGGCATACCCCGAGCGTGACAGCAATCAGAGCTTGAAGCGAGGCATAAACGTTCTTAACCTGAGCACAACCTGCATGACCAGGCATCTAAGTGCAAAACACGAGATGCAGTGGAGTAGATACCTCAAAAACCAAGAAAGGTGTCAGGGAAATACCAGGTCTCTCCGCCGGGTTCCAGGGCTGCGCACGCGCGGTAGAGCGGCGCAACGAGGTTTACAGGTACGCCGGGTAACAGGTGCGCATGCGCGGGTCCGCGGCTCTCGGGTATCTGTCACAACCCAGCCAGTACGCCTCACCACTGTGCGCGGCGCTGACGGAAGACGAGTGCGCATGCGCACTCGTCCGGGTATCCCACCTGACCAGTTACCTGGCCTATAAAAGGCCTTCCCTGTCCGCTTCCAAATTGCTGGTTTGTTGTCTCTTCTGAGTCCTGTCTCCAGTCCAGTATCCTGTATCCTGTATCCTGTACCCAGTACCCTGCATCTACCTGACTACCAGTGCCGACCCGGAATCCTCCTGACTACCGCTACCACCACTACCTGTGTTTGAACCCCTGGCTTGCTTCCTGGATTCCTCTACTGCTTGACTACCTGTGCTTGACCCTCGGCCTGTCTACCGGTCCTTCCGTTAGTTACTTACCTGTGTTTGGATACCTCTGGCTTGCTTCCTGGATACCTCTACTGCCTGATTACCTGTGCTTGACCCCCGGCTTGCCTACTGGACTTCCTCTGAGTTACTTACCTGTGTTTGACCCTCGGCTTACCTTTTGGACATCTCTACTGCCTGATTACCTGTGCTTGACCCCCGGCTTGCCTACTGGACATTCTCTGAGTTACTTACCTGTGTTTGACCCCTGGCCTGCCTTCTGGACACCTCTACTGCTTGATTACCTGTGCTTGACCCCCGGCTTGCCTCCTGGACATTCTCTGAGTTACTTACCTGTGTTTGACCCCTGGCTTGCCTTTGGATACTTCTACTGCCTGGTTGCTTGTGTTTGACCCTCGGCCTGCTTGCTGGACTATCTCCTGCTCAGTGTTCAGGACTTGCAGTTCTCTGATGCTCCCGAGGGTCCTCCTTCAGTATACGTGTTGGTACCTCTGCAACCTCTACCGGATCACTACCCTGCCAGGTGTCTACTCCCAGTGCAGCTTCAGCCTCTCCTGGTCTACGACGCTACTGCACACCACCTGCTACACTCCTGCTGGCAACCCGTGCATCTTTGAGCCCGGTGTCCTCTGTACCCACTCCAGAGGCATCGTGCGCTTAGTCGCAAGGGGAGCAGCTCTCAGCATATCGGCCCGGGTGAGTACCTCTGACAGTACAAACCAGCCAATGTCCGAGGCCGACAGAGCTGGTTCACCCCTTGAGGCCTTATGCCAGCAGGTGACAACCCTTACCCAGGCTGTACAACGCCTCCAGGATGGATACTTTCAGATCGAGGGGCGTCTTCAGCATCTGACCTTATCCCCAAACCAAGCGGACCAGTCACCCCCGGTAGCCAGCTCCTCCTCTCTTCTATCTACACCTGGAGGTGCTCTCCCTGCCTATGATGTGTCCCATCCTGATCCCAGGGTCCCCACACCAGAACGTTTTTCCGGGGACCGAAGGAAATTTCGCTCTTTTAAAAACTCCTGTTTGCTTCACCTAGCCCTACAACCCAGGACCTTCCAGTTGGAATCCACTAAAGTAGGGTTCATCATCTCTCTCCTTTCTGATGACCCTCAATCCTGGGCGCACCATTTGATGGAACAGAAAAGCCCACAATTGAATTCTGTAGAGACTTTCTTTTCCGCTATGGCAGCACTCTACGAGGACTCCCAACGCACAGGTACAGCAGAAACCACCCTGCATACCCTATCCCAGGGGAGAAGACCTGTAGAGGACTATGTAGTAGATTTCCGCAAATGGGCAGCTGATACTGACTGGAACGAATCAGCCCTAAAATATCAATTCCGTTTAGGGCTATCCGAGGTATTAAAGGATGAACTGGCTCGAGGAGAGATCCCAAGTACCTTCACAGATCTCTGCCAACTTGTCATTAAACTTGACCGTCGACTACGAGAACGGCGAGCAGAGAGACTGCAGAGCCCTCGTCCCACCTGGACGATGCCCCGGGTCCCTCCAGCACCTTCTCCTTCTTGGAACTCTCGCTCCCCTTCTCATGGGGAACCCATGCAGCTGGGCCTGGCACGGTCCCCCCTATCTGCTGAAGAAAGGCTCCGTCGTCGTCAAGCCAACCTCTGCCTCTACTGTGGGGGCACGGGGCACTACCTACAGAAATGCCCCATAAGACCCAGTAAGTGTCCTTCTGGGTCCCTCTCAAGTTCACACTCTGTTAAAGTGCCGCATTTTCATCTGTCTGTTCCACTCTCCCTACAGGTAGCGGGAGAGTCTTTCCAGTTGGGAGCCATCCTTGACTCTGGAGCCTGCAGTTGCTTCATGGACCTGACCCTGGCACGACACCTGAACCTCCCTTTAGCTACCAAGAAACAACCTCTTCAGATCCAGCTAGCTGATGGCTCTCCACCCTGCTCGGGACCGGTTACCCAGGAAACCGCTCCCATCCTGACCTGCACCAAATCAGGTCACCAGGAACTCTTACGTTTTGACATTATCCATTCTCCCACGTTCCCCATCATCCTGGGGTACCCCTGGCTACTGGCTCACAACCCTCGGATTGACTGGGTCAACAAGGAAGTGGAGTTCTCCTCCTCTTACTGCTTGCAGCACTGCCTTCCGGATCAACCCGCAGTACCTTTCACCCATCTTGCCTTGCAACCCAGTGCCAAGGACCTGCAACACGTCCCAACACCCTACCAAGACTTTATGGACATCTTCGATGAAAAAAAGGCCGAAGTTCTTCCCCCTCATCGCTCTTACGATTGTCCGATTGATCTCCTACCAGGGGCTGAGATCCCCTTCGGAAGGATTTTCCCTCTGTCTGAAACTGAGCTTGAAGCCCTACGGGTATATATCGACGAGAATCTTGCCAAAGGGTTCATCCAACCATCTTCTTCGCCAGCAGGGGCTGGGATCTTCTTTGTTGAAAAGAAAGACGGTTCCCTCAGACCCTGTGTAGATTACAGGGAACTCAATAAAATTACGATCAAGAACAGGTACCCACTTCCGCTCATTCCCGAACTTTTTCAACGGCTCAGGACTGCCAAAGTGTTTACCAAGCTGGATCTTCGTGGGGCCTACAATTTAGTTAGAATACGCTCTGGGGATGAATGGAAGACGGCTTTTAGGTCCAGATTCGGCCATTTTGAGTACCTGGTCATGCCGTTTGGACTTTGTAATGCCCCAGCTACCTTCCAGCACCTTGTCAATGACATTTTTCGTGAGTATTTGGATAACTTCCTCATTGTATATCTTGATGATATCTTGATTTTCTCCGATTCCCTAGAAGCCCATCGCCAACATGTCCGGAAAGTTCTTCTCATCCTCCGCAAACACGGGCTCTACGTCAAGGGAGAGAAATGCGAGTTCGAGACTGATACCATCCAGTTCCTGGGCTTCATCATAACCACCGGAGGAGTACTGATGGATCCCCAAAAGGTGAAGGCCATCCAGGATTGGCCTGCTCCCACGGACAAGAGGTCAGTCCAACGTTTTATCGGCTTTGCCAACTTTTATAGACGGTTCATTCAGGGATTTTCTGCCATTGTGTCCCCAATCACCCAACTGACCCGCCAGCAAGTTAAGTTCCAGTGGACTCCCCAAGCGCAGAGCGCTTTTGAGAAGCTCAAGGAACTCTTTTCCTCTGCACCCATCCTACAACACCCTGACCCCGAACTCCCTTACGTCCTAGAGGTGGACGCTTCAGACTCTGCTTTAGGAGCAATCCTATCGCAGAGAAGTGGCCCAAAGGCCCTCCTTCACCCAGTCGCCTTTTCCTCCCGAAAACTAAGTCCCCCTGAAAAGAATTATGATGTAGGCGACCGGGAATTACTTGCGATTAAATTCGCTCTCGAGGAATGGAGATACCTGCTTGAAGGAGCTTCCCAACCTATCCTCATCTTCACTGACCACCGCAATTTGGAGTACCTCAGGGCTGCAAAACGCCTTAGACCCAGACAGGCCCGCTGGGCCTTGTTCTTCTCCCGATTTAATTTCCACATCACTTACCGTTCCTGGCTCCAAGAATGGCAAGGCGGATGCCTTATCCCGTATGTTTCTGGACACTGAATCCTCGAAAGAACCTGCTACTATCCTGTCCGCTCACAACTTTCTCCATGCCATTCAGCCTGACTTAACCACAGCCCTCAAACAGGCTTCCAACCAGTTCTCTTCTCCCACATTACCTTTTCTTGAAAGGAAGCAGGATTTACTCTGGGCCCATGCCCGAATCTTTGTCCCTCCTCCTGTCAGACTCCAAGTTCTGCAGACCCTTCATGACCACAAGATGTCCGGCCATTTTGGAGTACAGAAAACAGTGGACTTGGTAGGTCGATCTTACTGGTGGCCGGGCTGGAGAAAAGACTGTCAGGAATACGTTCTCTCTTGCAACATTTGTCAAAGGAACAAGGGGTCCAACACTAAATCCTGGGGTCTGTTACGTCCATTATCTGTCCCGGAACGTCCATGGAAGGAGATTTCCATGGACTTCATCGTGGATTTACCCCCTTCAGATTCCTTCACCACGATTCTGGTTGTCATTGACCGTCTCTCAAAGATGGCTCACTTCCTACCCATGAAAGGTACTCCCTCGGCCTCCGCTACTACTGACATCTTCATCAGGGAAATTATAAGGTTACACGGAGTTCCAGCTAACATCACCTCGGACCGAGGGGTACAGTTCACCTCTAGGTTCTGGAGAGATCTATGCAAATCCCTTGAAATCAGGACTTCCATGTCTTCAGCATATCACCCCCAATCCAACGGTCAAACTGAACGCACGAATCAAACCCTCGAGCAATACCTGAGGTGTTTTTGCTCCTACTCCCAAGATGACTGGTCAGGCTTACTACCCTACGCGGAGTTTGCCTACAATAATTCTTTGCATTCTGCCATTAATCAGACGCCCTTCTGGGCAAACTACGGTTATCACCCTTCTTTTCTTCCAGATTCCATTCCAGACGTCCCTACTCCAGCTGCACAGGACCTAGTCAAAAGTATCCAAGACAACTTCACCCGGATCCAACAGGCCATGAAGGAAGCACAGAAGGGTTATGAGGTACAATACAACCGGGGCAGGAAGGAATGTCCGCCTTTCCAGATTGGTGAGAAAGTTTGGTTATCAACCGCTAATTTAAAACTCCCTTGTCCTTCTCGGAAGTTGGGTCCCAGGTTCATCGGCCCCTTTGAGGTCAAGAGGGTGATCAACCCAGTGGCCTTTGAATTAGATCTCCCCAGTTCCTATAGGATTCACCCAGTTTTTCATGCCTCTTTGCTGAAACCCTTAATTGCCAATTCTTTCCCTGATAGGCAAACGCCACTTCCTCCTCCCATCACCATCCAAGGAGAGGAAGAATTCGAGGTTGAGAAAATTCTGGATCTCCGAAGAAGAAGGGGGCAAATCCAATATCTTGTCAAATGGAAGGGGTATCCCCCAGAAGACTGCTCCTGGGAGCCATCCGAAAACATTCATGCCCCCCGCTTAATCCGGGAATATCACCAAAGACATCCTGAAGTGGGCATCCGGAGGCTGCCCTTAGGAGGGGGGCACTGTCAGGGAAATACCAGGTCTCTCCGCCGGGTTCCAGGGCTGCGCACGCGCGGTAGAGCGGCGCAACGAGGTTTACAGGTACGCCGGGTAACAGGTGCGCATGCGCGGGTCCGCGGCTCTCGGGTATCTGTCACAACCCAGCCAGTACGCCTCACCACTGTGCGCGGCGCTGACGGAAGACGAGTGCGCATGCGCACTCGTCCGGGTATCCCACCTGACCAGTTACCTGGCCTATAAAAGGCCTTCCCTGTCCGCTTCCAAATTGCTGGTTTGTTGTCTCTTCTGAGTCCTGTCTCCAGTCCAGTATCCTGTATCCTGTATCCTGTACCCAGTACCCTGCATCTACCTGACTACCAGTGCCGACCCGGAATCCTCCTGACTACCGCTACCACCACTACCTGTGTTTGAACCCCTGGCTTGCTTCCTGGATTCCTCTACTGCTTGACTACCTGTGCTTGACCCTCGGCCTGTCTACCGGTCCTTCCGTGAGTTACTTACCTGTGTTTGACCTCTGGCTTGCTTCCTGGATACCTCTCTGCCTGATTACCTGTGCTTGACCCCCGGCTTGCCTACTGGACTTCCTCTGAGTTACTTACCTGTGTTTGACCCTCGGCTTACCTTTTGGACATCTCTACTGCTTGATTACCTGTGCTTGACCCCCGGCTTGCCTACTGGACATTCTCTGAGTTACTTACCTGTGTTTGACCCCTGGCCTGCCTTCTGGACACCTCTACTGCTTGATTACCTGTGCTTTGACCCCCGGCTTGCCTCCTGGACATTCTCTGAGTTACTTACCTGTGTTTGACCCCTGGCTTGCCTTTGGATACTTCTACTGCCTGGTTGCTTGTGTTTGACCCTCGGCCTGCTTGCTGGACTATCTCCTGCTCAGTGTTCAGGACTTGCAGTTCTCTGATGCTCCCGAGGGTCCTCCTTCAGTATACGTGTTGGTACCTCTGCAACCTCTACCGGATCACTACCCTGCCAGGTGTCTACTCCCAGTGCAGCTTCAGCCTCTCCTGGTCTACGACGCTACTGCACACCACCTGCTACACTCCTGCTGGCAACCCGTGCATCTTTGAGCCCGGTGTCCTCTGTACCCACTCCAGAGGCATCGTGCGCTTAGTCGCAAGGGGAGCAGCTCTCAGCATATCGGCCCGGGTGAGCACTTTGGCGCATGTCCTTCCACCACCGAGGATTGCAGGGCACTTCAGTTTGCCTCCTGTTGCTAACTCCTCCTACTCCGCCTCCTCCATCCTCTACCGCCTCCTCATCCGGTCAGCGTAACACCTTCACCACCAACTTCAGCACAGCCAGGGCTAAACGACAGCAGGCAGTTTTAAAACTTTCCTGTTTGGGGGAAAAACCCCACACCGCGCTGGAGTTGTGGAGGGACATGGAACAACAGACCGATGAGTGGTTGGTGGCAGTGAGCCTCAAGGCCGGCCTGGTGGTGTGCAATAATGGGCGAAATCTCATAGCAGCTCTGGGCCTAGGCGGTTTGACGCACATCCCTTGCCTGGCGCATGTGCTGAACTTGGTGGTCCAGAGGTTCTTTAAGAATTACCCCGATATGCCAGAGCTGCTGCAGAAAGTGTGGGCCGTCTGTGCACACTTTCAGCGTTCTCACGCTGCTGCTGCTCGCCTGTCAGTGCTGCAGCGTAACTTCGGCCTTCCCGCTCACCGTCTCATATGTGATGTGCCCACAAGGTGGAACTCCACCTTGCACATGCTTGCCAGACTGTGCGAGCAGC
The DNA here is from genome assembly GCA_028564925.1 of Lithobates sylvaticus. NCBI lineage: Eukaryota > Metazoa > Chordata > Amphibia > Anura > Ranidae > Lithobates > Lithobates sylvaticus. Next base: position 30,448,752 of record CM053029.1, on the reverse strand, counting down.
CGCAGGCGATAGTGGAGTTTCAGCTGCAGCACGCACGCGTGAGTCGCTCTGCGGAACAGCACCACTTCACCGCCAATAACTGGGCCTCCATGCGAGACCTGTGTGCCTTGTTGCGTTGTTTCGAGTACTCCACCAACATGGCCAGTGCCGATGATGCCGTTCTCAGTGTTACTATCCCAGTTCTAGGCACAGGGGCAAGGGCACAGTTCTGGAGGATGACGAGGTGGAGGATGAGGAGGAGATGGAGGAGGAGGAACCATGTTCACAGCAGGGTGGCACCCAGACCAGCTCATGTCCATCACTGGTGCGTGGCTGGGGGGATACAGAGGACACAGACAATACACCTCCCACAGAGGACAGCTTTTCGTTGCCTCTGGGCAGCCTGGCACAACTGGTGCTGATTATTGGGTGGCCACCCTGCTGGATCCCCGTTACAAGGACAACGTGCCATCCTTAATTACCTCACTGGAGCGTGATCATAAGATGCGCGAGTACAAGCGCACGCTGGTAGACGCGCTGCTGGTGGCATTCCCACTTGGCAGCCGGGGCACCGCCAGCACCTCGGAAGGCAGGGTTAGCATGGCCGAAATGTGGAAAAGCTTTGTCAGCACGCCACAACAACGAGCACCACCAGCTGAGATGGAACGTCTTAGCAGGAGGCAGCATTTCACCAACATGGTGGAGCAGTATGTGTGCACACGCCTACATGTACTGAATGACGGGTCTGCCCCCTTCAACTTCTGGGTCTCCAAATTGGGCACATGGCCTGAGCTTGCCCTTTACGCCTTGGAGGTGCTGGCCTGCCCTGCCGCCAGTGTATTATCTGAACGTGTATTTAGCACGGCAGGGGCCGTTATCACAGACAAGCGCAGCCGCCTGTCCAGAGCCAATGTGGACAAGCTCACATTCATTAAAATGAACCAGGTATGGATCCCACAGGACTTGGCCGTACCTTGTGCAGAATAGACACATATACCGGTGTTCTGATCTTGGCTAGGCTTCAACCTCGGATGATGTGGCTTGAACCTGGAGTCACCGCGCATCGTCTTTGGAGAGTTTCAAAATCCCCTTGTCCTACGTACTGAGCAAGCGCAGTACAGGGCGGACACTATGCGACGGGGGACAGAATTCGACACATCATTCACCACTAGCCTTACCCAGCCATTGTTGTATTTTTGAACCAGTGTTGGCTACCTCGTCCTCCTCCACCGCCGCTTCCACCTACACCGCCACATCCACCGCCACCTCAACCTCCTACTCCATATGGACCTCGTCCTCCTAGCTCAAGATTATATATTTTTTTATATTAGTATTTTATTTTCCCACTATCTTATCCATTAAATTGAATAATTTTTTCCAGAAAGTGCGTATTCTGGGGTATTCCCACCATATGTGCGGCATCGTGCCGTTGAGTTTCTGAGGTTCTTAATGACTTCCTGTACCTCTTCTGCTGAGAAGGGGACCTCCATTTTTTTTTTGTTTTTATTTTTATTTTTTTTATGTTATTTTAAGTTATTTCCCTATCCACATTTGTTTGCAGATCACTTGCCATGCTCTTAACAACATTTTGTTGCCATTTGCAGCCCTCTAGCCCTTTTCATGATTTTTTTACAGCCATTTTAGTGTTCAAAAGTTCGGGTCCCCATTGACTTCAATGAGGTTCGGAGTTCGGGGTCAAGTTCGGGTCAAGTTCGGTCCCAAACCCGGACTTTTTTCCGAAGTTCGGCCGAACCTGCCGAACATCCAGGAGTCCGCTCAACTCTACTCATATTACATGGTTTTGGTAAATCTGAAGGAAGAAAATCTGATATTGTATTGTGTGTATGAGGCTTTAAGTGGACTCCAGAACAGAAGGAAAAAAACTGAACTCCTAACTGTTCTGGGCTGGCAGACCTAACTTGGTCCTTGGTTGAAGACAGTTCAGATCTAGAATAGAACACAGAAACACACACACACACACACACACACACACACACACACACACACACACACACACACACACACACACAGAGACAGACACATACAGACACAGACAGACACACACACATACAGACAGACAGAGAGACACACACACACATAGACAGACACACATACATAGACAGACACACAGACAGACACGCACACACACCTACAAAGACAGACACACACAAACACACATACATGCACAGACAGAGACACACACACACATGCACAGACAGACACACACACACAGACAGACGTATAGACAGACACACACACACACACACACACACACACACACACATAGACAGACAGACAGACAGACACACACACACACACACCAACGCACACATAGACAGACACACACACATACACATACAGACACACACACAAACCTGGTGGTTGGTGACCTGACCTGTGTGTGTGGAAGTTTGGAACCGCCAGCTCAGCAGCACTGAACAATTCAGATGATGATCCACATTCCACAAGGATGACCACGGGATTGGTCTGGGAGGCAGGCCGACTGCTTAGCAGCAGCACCCGGACTCAGCTCCTTCCCCCACGCAGCCAAAGGTGGGAAGCAGAATAACTGTAAAGAGGCGGAGCCAATATAGGTCAGACCAGTTGGTGGGTGGAATTGGGTGTTCTCAGTCTGCTGGGTAAGAGGACCTGTAATGTTATTATGGACAGGATTGGAATAAGAGGACCTGTAATGCTATTATGGACAGGATTGGATAATGAATTATAAAAAAGTATATTGTATTACAAAAAAGTATTCTACAAAATAGTCAAGGCATAAGCTTTAAAATCAAAACTGGAAGACATACATAGCATACATTGGGTACTGTGTTGAACCCATACAGTATTACATCAATACAATGAACCTTCAAAAATAACACTATCTGTAGAACATCATGTAAAGAGAGCTCCAATGCGTTTCGACCACATGTAGTATAGGTCTTCTTCAGGGGGGAAAAAGATACAGATTTCTAAAAAATATATAGTATTTGAAGAAATATATTAATAACAAGCCAATAAAGTATATTGGTTCCCAAAAGAGGTTATATTTCAACGTTTTTTTTTATATTTACCACTGACATCGTAGCTTCCAGATTTTATGCCCTCGCCTGGTGCCCACTAATCCAAACCACGCTGCAAGGCCAGAGGCATCGAGCCCACAATTGCCCATCCGGCTAAACTGAAGACCTACAAGAGGCTGCATTTGTTTCAGAGACCAGGGTGCAGATGGGAAGGGGGGAAAAGAGAGAAAGGGGGGTTAAAAGATCAAGCCCAACAGGAAAGGGACACCAAACAGGCATCACCACCAGATCCCTGGATTTCCAAGATGCAGTCCCAAAGCGCTGTTAAAAATTAAGAGTTGAGTTCCATAAGTGATTTAATTGATCACAGAAAACCTATAACCTAACAAACGAATGGTATCAAACCAGTGCAAAAAAAAAAAGAAAACAAGATGGTGAGAGTGAGTGAAAGTGCACTTTCACTCACTGTGTACTGTTAGGTTATAGGTTTTCTATGATCAATTAAATCACTAATAGAACTCAACTCTTAATTTTTGACAGCACTTTGGGACTGCATCTTGGGAATCCATGGACCTGGTTGGTGACGCCTGTTTGGTGTCCCTTTCCTGTTGGGCTTGATCTTTTCGCCCCCCTTCTCTCTTTTCCCCCCTTCCCATCTGCACCCTGGTCTCTGAAACAAATGAAGCCTCTTGTAAGTCTTCGGTTTAGCCGGATGGGCAATTGTGGGCTAGATGCCTCTGGCCTTGCAGCGTGGTTGGATTAGTGGGCACCAGGCGAGGGCATAAAATCTGGAAGCCACGATGTACAGACGTCAGTGGTAAATATAAAAAAAACGTTGAAATATTACATGGTTTTGGTAAATCTGAAGTGAAAAAAATCTGCAGAAAATCTGATATTGTATTGTGTGTACGAGGCTTTAAGTGGACTCCAGAGCAGAAGGAAAAAAACTGAACTCCTAACTGTTCTGGGCTGGCAGACCTAACTTGGTCCTTGGTTGAAGACAGTTCAGATCTATAATAGAACACAGAAACACACACACACACACACACACAGACACACACATACAGACAGACAGACACACACACACACACACACACACACACACACACACACACACACACACACACACACACACACACACACACACACACACACACATACACACACACATACAGACAGACACACATACAGACGCACACACAGAGACTTGGAGTGGAAGTAGACCCCAAATGGATGCTGCTAAATGTTTTTGATTCCAGAATAAGGGGCAAATATACTTTTTAGTAATATTTTTTTAAAAATCTGTTTATTGAAATTTTAATATGCATAACATACAACATATGATGCGTCCGCAAGACAACATCCAAAAACTGGCCGAGGCCAACTGTCTAACATAGACCAACTAACTAAAACTTCCCCCTGCCCTCCCACCCCACCCCCCAGTCACATCTCGACTATGAAACTGAGTCATATATCAATTAATAGAGGCATGTGTGCTCTTGTAATGTGGAGCCCTGGTGTCTTCTGTATTATTTCAGCTGTTACCCAACTATTTTTAGTAATATAATATACTTTTTTATAATTCATTTTGATTTCATTGCTGCAATACAAAACCACATAGGGAAATTCCTTATACGTTTTTCTATATCTTTATCGGGGTGTGCAGCTAACCATTTGCTCACCTAGAGTATCATCTCTCTGTTTTTTAAAAACATTTAAAAATTGTGTAACAAAAACTGAAGTGTAGGTTTGGATTTTCTGATTGTCTAACACTTTACTCCCATACTTTTACAGATGGTGAATCTACATTTGTCATCTACAGTATCTACGGTAAGATACTTATCATACAAGCAATTTAATTTTAAAAACATTACTATCTTGACTTCAAATATGTCCAGATGGTGAATCTACATTTGTCATCTACAGTATCTACGGTAAGATACTTATCATACAAGCAATTTAATTTTAAAAACATTACTATCTTGACTTCAAATATGTCCACCCATTTTGTTTGTTTTTTGCTCACATTTTCAACTGTCCTCTATTAATAGACAGAATTTAAGATGCATTTTTCAAAGTTAACGAAAGTATCAAAGATAATGAAACCAAAATAGATAGCTAGATTATAACTAGGGATATAGACAGACAGACAATATATATAAATACAATGAAAGAGAGAGATATGGGCACTACCCATCAACCCAAAGAAAACAAAAATTGCAGTGTTCCAAAAGAAGAACACTAAATGAGTTCTTCCTTTACATTACCACTTCCCACCTGCCCATAGTACCCGTACCATGATGTACCAGTATATCACTTAGTACATGCGCACTGGCACACCCACTGGGGTAAAATAAAAACGTGTAAAAAATAAAATACCTGATCAACCCCCCCTCAATTTTCTTAAAAACATAAAAAATTGTTTATGAAAATGGAATAAAAAATTGTTTATTTTGAACATACTGTCCAGTCAGTATCCCTGATCACATCCACACCAGTCATATAATGATGCTGTACTGCACTGGTGAAAAAAAATATTTAATTTCTTTGCTTTCCAAAAAATTATGAAACATTACAACTTCAAAAATACTTGCCATGCCTCTTACTACAGTGCCTTGCGAAAGTATTCGGCCCCCTTGAACTTTTCAACCTTTTGCCACATTTCAGGCTTCAAACATAAAGATATAAAATTTTTATTTTTTGTGAAGAATCACCAACAAGTGGGACACAATTGTGAAGTGGAACGAAATCTATTGGATTTTTGAAACTTTTTTAACTAATAAAAAAATGAAAAGTGGGGCGTGCAAAATTATTCGGCCCCCTTGCGTTAATACTTTGTAGAGCCACCTTTTGCTGCGATTACAGCTGCAAGTCGCTTGGGGTATGTCTCTATCAGTTTTGCACATCGAGAGACTGAAATTGTTGCCCATTCTTCCTTGCAAAACAGCTCAAGCTCAGTGAGGTTGGATGGAGAGCGTTTGTGAACAGCAGTTTTCAGCTCTTTCCACAGATTCTCGATTGGATTCAGGTCTGGACTTTGACTTGGCCATTCTAACACCTGGATACGTTTATTTGTGAACCATTCCTTTGTAGATTTTGCTGTATGTTTGGGATCATTGTCTTGTTGGAAGATAAATCTCCGTCCCAGTTTCAGGTCTTTTGCAGACTCCGACAGGTTTTCATCCAGAATGGTCCTGCATTTGGCTGCATCCATCTTCCCCTCAATTTTAACCATCTTCCCTGTCCCTGCTGAAGAAAAGCAGGCCCAAACCATGATGCTGCCACCACCATGTTTGACAGTGGGGATGGTGTGTTGAGGGTGATGAGCTGTGTTGCTTTTACGCCAAACATATCGTTTTGCATTGTGGCCAAAAAGTTCGATTTTGGTTTCATCGGACCAGAGCACCTTCTTCCACATGTTTGGTGTGTCTCCCAGGTGGCTTGTGGCAAACTTTAGACGAGACTTTTTATGGATATCTTTGAGAAATGGCTTTCTTCTTGCCACTCTTCCATAAAGGCCAGATTTGTGCAGTGTACGACTGATTGTTGTCCTATGGACAGACTCTCCCACCTCAGCTGTAGTTCTCTGCAGTTCATCCAGAGTGATCATGGGCCTCTTGGCTGCATCTCTGATCAGTCTTCTCCTTGTCTGAGCTGAAAGTTTAGAGGGACAGCCGGGTCTTGGTAGATTTGCAGTGGTCTGATACTCCTTCCATTTCAAAATGAACGCTTGCACAGTGCTCCTTGGGATGTTTAAAGCTTGGGAAATCTTTTTGTATCCAAATCCGGCTTTAAACTTCTCCACAACAGTATTACGGACCTGCCTGGTGTGTTCCTTGGTCTTCATGATGCTCTCTGCGCTTTCAACAGAACCCTGAGACTATCACAGAGCAGGTGCATTTATACAGAGACTTGATTACACACAGGTGGATTCTATTTATCACCATCAGTCATTTAGGACAACATTGGATCATTCAGAGATCCTCGCTGAACTTCTGGAGTGAGTTTGCTGCACTGAAAGTAAAGGGGCCGAATAATTTTGCACGCACCACTTTTCAGTTTTTTATTTGCTAAAAAAGTTTAAAATATCCAATAGATTTCGTTCCACTTCACAATTGTGTCCCACTTGTTGGTTATTCTTCACAAAAAATTAAAATTTTATATCTTTATGTTTGAAGCCTGAAATGTGGCAAAAGGTTGAAAAGTTCAAGGGGGCCGAATACTTTCGCAAGGCACTGTAAATGCCCCAGACTGTTTACTTTGCAAAAAGGTAATTTGGGGGATATTTATACCGTCCTGGCATGTTAAGGGCCTCAAGAAATGAGATCCATTAGTATATCAGGATTGATCAATTTTCAGATATACACCATACAGTAGTTTGTAGACATTATAACATCAAGTTTTTTTTACTAAATGTATGAAGACATTTGGTTTTATTGGATATGTTTCATAACAGAAAGTAGAAAATATAGTTTTTCTTTTCAAAATCTTCAGTTTCTTTTTGTTTTATATATTAAAAAATAAAAAAAATCCAGTGGAGATCAAATAACACCAAACGAAAGCTCAATTTGTGTGAAAAGAATTATATCAATTTAATTTGGGCACAGCGTTGCATGACCACACAATTGCCAGTTAAAGTAGGGCAGGGCTGAATAGAAGAAAAATGCCCTGGGGTCTCACCAAGAGCCTCAGTCCCCGTACTTTCGATCAGGACCCGGATCTCCTGATTCCAGGTCACCTGATTGCTGTAATAGCCTCTGATTGGCTACACCAGGGATTTTTTTTTCTGTGAATGGAGAGGATACATTGAATGGAATGGATACATCGTATCTCTCTCTTTCCTTGAAGAAAGGGTACTGTAATACCCTCCACACTCCTCTCCTGTACATACTGCCCACTGTCATATCCTCCACACTCTTCTCCTGTACATACTGCCCACTGTCACACCCTCCACACTCCTATCCTATACATACTGCCCACTGTCATATCCTCTACACTCCTCTCCTATACATACTGCCCACTGTCATACCCTCCACACTCCTCTCCCATACATACTGCCCACTGTCATACCATCCACACCCCTCTCCTGTACATACTGTTTACTGTCATACCCTCCACACTCCTCTCCTGTACATACTGCCCACTTGCATATCCTTCACACTCCTCTCCTGCACATACTGCCCATTGGCATACCCTCCACACTCCTCTGCTGTACATACTGCCCAATGTTATATCCTCCACATTCCTCTCTCTCACCTGCACATACTTCCAACTTTTATACCATCCATACTCCTCCCTAAGCCTCTTACCCACAAAAACAGTTCTTAAAAATTATATTGAATATCCTCAATGTTACCAGCTCTGGAATGGGCACACTTTTGTTAGCTCAACTATAGGAAATCTTCTCAGTCCTCATTTTTGTTCTGCCCATTATTAGTACCCATTTAATTTTGGGATTACTATTGTGATGTATAGAGAAACATAGGGGATATTAGCTACTCTAAATATACCACTGGTAAAAAAGTGTCCCTGAAAATATTTTCGAAATGTTGGAAATTATGCAATTGGGCACTGCCCAAGGGCCACTGGGTCAGTAGGGATATCAATCAGTGGGTGGGGGGAGTAACTGGGAGTGATATATTTTGGAGTCGGATCTGCAGGTTGGGAAATGGTCACCTGTGATATACGTTGAAGGGAGGTGCTAACATGGGGAGTGACCTGGTTGTTGGGGAGTGTGAAATGGATGATGTTTCAAGTTTCTTTCACATTTGCGGTAATGCTTACTGCCCTCTGAAAAGTGATCTGTGGTGGACTGCTTTTCAACGAGTGGTATAGCAGCAGCTGACAGGTTTTCATGAGGTGCTACTGCCGCCTCCTTGTTTTGTTTTACATTGCTGAATGGTAGTTGTACATCGTTGGACTATGCTGCTACTGCGAGAGAGTTTGGCCTGCAGTTGCAGAGTGGCCCCATTGAAATCAATAGGTGAGTTTGACAGGCGGTGCTGCTTGTCAAACTCTGCAGGGTGAATTAAAGATGCTGCAGCTAAAGAAATTACAAAAACAAGTTGTAGTATCAGAGCCAGATACACACAGGTTACATACGCAGTGATTGTTAGAGCGAGAGCAATAATTCTATCACTAGACCTCCTCTGTAACTCTAAACATGTAACCTGTAAAAAATGTTATGTCACCTATGGAGATTTTTAAGTACTGAAGTTTGGCGCCATTCCACAAGTGTGTGCAATTGTAAAGCGTGAAAAATTGCTGCACAAATATTGTGTAACATAAAAAGCTGCAACGACCACCATTTTATTCCTTAGGGTGTCTGCTAAAACAGTACATACTGTATAATGTTTGTGGATTCTAAGTAATTTTCTAGCAAAAAAAAAATGATTTTTACATGTAGGAGAGAAGTGTCAGAATTAGCCAGGGTGGCAAAGGGTTAATTAACATAAGTAATATACAAATAATTATTATATATTGTTTTTAACCGCTTCCCGACCGCCTCATGTAGATATACGTCAACAGAATGGCACGGGCAGGCAAAAGCACGTACCTGTACGTCCCCTTTAATTTGCCTGCCCGGGGGGCGCGTGCGGAGCTGAAGAACGGGGAGAGGTTTGTGTAAACAAACCTCTCCCCGCGCTTCCTACACTGACTGTCAGTGATCGGCGAATCCCTGTCATCGGGAACGCCGATCAATGACGTCAGACGTACAGCCACGCCCGCCTACTGTAAAAAAAAAACACAACACGTCACACTGACTCCTCCCCGCCCCCTAGTGGTTAACCTCTTCACTACAACTGTCATTTACATAGGAATCAGTGCTATTTAAATAGCATTGATTGCTGTATAAATGACAAATGTCACAAAAATGTGTCAAAAATGTCCGATGTGTCCGCCAAAATGTCGCAGTCACAATAAAAATCGCTGATCGCCGCCATTACTAATAAAAAAAAAAAATTAATAAAAATGCTATAAAACTATCCCCTATTTTGTAAACGCTATAACTTTTGCGCAAACTAATCAATAATCGCTAATTGCGATTTTTTTTTTTTCCAAAAATATGTAGAAGAATACGTATCGGCCTAAACTGAGGAAAAAAAATGTTTTTTTATATATTTTTTGGGGATATTTATTATAGCAAAAAGTAAAAAATATTGCATTTTTTTCAAAATTGTCGCTCTATTTTTGTTTATAGCGCAAAAAATAAAAACCGCAGGGGCGATCAAATACCACCAAAAGAAAGCTCTATTTGTGGGAAAAAAAGGACGCCAATTTTGTTTGGGAGCCACGTCGCACGACCGTGCAATTGTCAGTTAAAGCGACGCAGTGCCGAATCGCAAAAAGGGGCCTGGTCCTTTGGCTGCCAATTGGTCCAGGGCTGAAGTGGTTAAGGTAATTTACTATATTTTCAAAAACGGTACTCAAGCAGGTGGCGTAATGGACAAATTACTGAAGTTTGAAGTTATAATTTCCAACCAGTAATTTCACAGTAAATAGATAAATAATAAATTATTATCTTATTACATAAATGATTTATCTTTTAGCTTTTCAGCAGCAGAAGATTCTCATTCTCCTTAACTGTGTGAGAAAAACATGGGATTGTGGGTAAATCTTATACCTATAAACATCAGAGGCCTGGGCTGGAAGGAAGTATTTGTATTTTAGACACGCCCCCTTCTATGACACTGTAGTGAGAGGCGTGTCTCCACTGCAGCATTTTTATTGGACAGCTTGGGACAATGGTGCTTTACCATTGGTCCAAGACTCCAAGCTGTCCATTAAACTCAGTGCTTCTGATAAGAAGTGAGGAAAGGCACTGTGAGCTCATCCTCTTAGTCTGCTGCAAACAGAGTGTGCCAGCTTGTATTTAAGCTGACTGCTCTGTATGTAGCTTCTGACAGGATGCACAAGGAGCCCCGTATCTTCAGGACCATAGGTCGTAGGAGCCCCGAATTTTGACCAGTGTTGGGGTAGGTCTTTGGCTACGACCCACAAAACTCGATCTTTTTTTGTTTGTGATTTTTAGTTTTTGGGCCTATCTTAAAGTAAGGGGCCTGGAGCTGCAGTTCCAATAGCCCCTATGTTAATCCGGCCCTGCGAGTAACCCTTGAGGCCTGGCTAGTAGCTTAGGACTTGAAATTTTGAGCCCTGTTAAAGGGGTTGTAAACCCTCATGTTGTTTCACCTTAATGCATCCTATGCATTAATCTGAAAAACTTCTGACACTGACTGGCCTCCCAGCCCCCAGTTTTACTCACCTGACCCCTTTCCATCCAAATCGGGAGCGCAGCCGCACAGTTACCCCCAAGGAAAGAGCTTCTCCTATGGCTGTCGGGGGACCCCAGAACAGGAGCATCGGGGCCACTCTGTGCAAACGAACAGCAGGCAGATGCTGAACATGTGTGGGATCCTCTAGCTTGGGTGCTAGGGTAGTGTACATGGTTTGTAGTGTAGGTAAATTTAGCCTGGCTGAGATTCAGGTTAATTGACTCAGGGAAAGCTGGATGACTCATCAGGCAGCACCTCTGGTACCTCCCCCTACTTGCTGGAACCTTGGAGAAATTTCCAGAATAATGGGAGGGAGGTTAGGAGGAGCTGCCTGGAGTATTAAAGAGGTTGTAAAGGTAAAAGTTTTTTCACCTTAATGCATTCTATGCCGCTCTCGCCCCCCCCGACATCCTCTTCGCCGATCACCCTGGCTGTTGATTGGCTAGAGTTGATGGATTGAAAGCAGCGCAACCATTGGCTCGTGCTGCTGTCAATCACATCCAATGACGCAGCGCGCCAGGGGGTGGGGCCTAGTGATACAGAGAGCAGCTATAGCCGCCGGCTGTATCACGGGAGCGCGCCCGCAAGTACTCCACACCATGCGAGGGAGCTTGCATTTAGGTGAGAAGTACTTGTGGGGGGGAGCCGAAACAGCCACTGAGGGAACCCAGAAGACCAGGTTCGGGGCCACTCTGTGCAAAACGAGCTGCACAGTAGAGGTAAGAATAACATGTTTGTTATTTTGAAAAAAAATGTATTTCCTTTACAGCCCCTTTAAGACGGAGCCCCAGACAATCCCCAGCAAGTGAGCTGCCAGGGGTTAGGCCCCTCTTTTATACTCAGGGTCAGCCCAGCAGGACTGTGGTGTCAGGCTCATTTGACAAAAAAAAAAAAAAAAAGATCAAGTTTTGAGGGTCGTAGCCGAAGACCTATCCCACCACTGGTCAAAATTTGGGGCTCCTACAACCTATGGTTCCGAAGATACGAGGCTCCTTGTGCAACCTGTCAAAAGCTACATACAGAGTGACCAGTTTAAATACAAGCTGGCACACTCTATTAGAGTATGTATAGAAGAGGAGTAACAAATGGGGTAAAAATAATCCTGCGCCAGCACACCGAAACTAACTAACAAAATGCTGCGCACACTAAAGGAAATGTCTGAACCCAAGTAGAATAAAAGAGAGGAAGTAGTGGCGCGCAAAATTAACTAAATATTAAAAGACAGAAGATAACAGGTCATAGACATAAATAGCCAAAAAAAACTCTGGGTAAATAATATGGCATAAAACAAGCAAACGTGCATACACTGGTGTGATAAAATCGTGTGATAAAAGCAATCCAGATTTAAAAATACATCATATAAAATCGCATGATGTACCTAAATAACATTACATCCAATAAGTAAAACTGTGATAAGATATATAAAGGGCGTGATAGAGATCTTAAAACGCATAAATAGTGCATCCAAAAAACTGTGAAAGAGGGAGTGATCCAAACGGATAAAAACAATATATCATAAAAGTGATATGAAAGGTTAGATAATATATAGTGCAAAGGAGCAGTGGAGACTAAAAGAGTCTCATACCAAAAAGAAAAAATAGTAGCGGATCCGTGCGAACTAAATCAAAAAATGGAGAACTGGAGTGAAAGAAATGGTGAGTAGCGATTAATAAATCGCAGAGTATAAAAGTCCAAATAAAGAGTCCATATGTGGCATATATGCAGGGTGATAATAATATCTTCTATCCGACAGGTGGCAGGCTATCAGTGCTGAGGTTTCCAATAGTGATCGGGGATAATATATAGATCCTGTGCAGTGTTCTGTATATTTCTCTCGTGAAATCCTAAAGGGGGTGAGGGTGGCCCCTTACCTTACAGCTGTAAGGTTACAGCAATGTAATCTGGGTCTTTGTGGTCATGGGAGACCGTCCTCTCTGGGATGTCTTTCCGGTTTTCTCAATGATTTATCCCTTTCAGCTTTCCTCCTTAATCCAGGCAGGGGCAGGTGGGGGGGGGGGGGGGGGTTGGGGGGGCTTTTCACCTCAATGTGCACATAAAATAAAATAGCCTCATAGTGTAGTATGTAAAGCTTAAAAAGTATTTTATTACAGTTGAAACAAATAAACAGGAGAAAAATGGGTACTCACATTCAGCAAGTGAATACACAGGCAGGGTATAAACGAGCCTCAAGCTCGTCGGCGTCACTTCCGGTAAGGTCACGTGTCCCGACGCGTGTTCGTCACTTGTCACGTGACTTCATCAGGGGTCACCTAACTGCTCTAACTACAGCCGCTCTGTTCTGAGTGGAGCTCCCGGCCCCGCCCCTCTCTGCTAGCTTGCGCGAATACAGCCTCCTGTGTCCTCTGTGCACTCTCTCTGCAAAGCTGTCATTGGGGACCGTTGAAACACCTGCCCCCTGGATTATCCATTATATGCCTGTATTCACTCTGCTTTTCTGAGTAGCCATTTGATATACTGCACTCTCATGCAGTATGTCTGCAGTCTCTGATAATCTCATGCAGTATGTCCGCAGTCTCTGATAATCTCATGCAGTATGTCCGCAGTCTCTGATAATCTCATGCAGTATATCCGCAGTCTCTGATAATCTCATGCAGTATATCCGCAGTCTCTGATAATCTTGTGCAGTATGTCCGCAGTCTCATATAATCTCATGCAGTATGTCCGCAGTCTCTAATAATCTTGTGCAGTATGTCCGCAGTCTGTTAATCTTATGTAGTATGTCCGCAGTCACTTATAATCTTGTGCAGTATGTCCGCAGTCTCTTATAATCTTGTGCAGTATGTCCGCAGTCTCTTATAATCTTGTGCAGTCTCTTATAATCTTGTGCAGTCTCTTATAATCTTGTGCAGTATGTCCGCAGTCTCTTATAATCTTGTGCAGTATGTCCGCAGTCTATTATAATCTTGTGCAGTATGTCCGCAGTCTATTATAATCTTGTGCAGTATGTCCGCAGTCTCTTATAATCTTGTGCAGTATGTCCGCAGTCTATTATAATCTTGTGCAGTAGGTCCGCAGTCTCTTATAATTTTGTGCAGTATGTCCGCAGTCTCTTATAACTTTGTACAGTATGTCCGCAGTCTCTTATAACTTTGTACAGTATATCCGCAGTCTGGTAATCTTGTGCAGTATGTCCGCAGTCTCTTATAATCTTGTGCAGTATGTCCGCAGTCTCTTATAATCTTGTGCAGTATGTCCGCAGTCTATTATAATCTTGTGCAGTATGTCCGCAGTCTATTATAATCTTGTGCAGTATGTCCGCAGTCTATTATAATCTTGTGCAGTATGTCTGCAGTCTCTTATAATCTTGTGCAGTATGTCCGCAGTCTGGTAATCTCCTGCACTATATGTCTGCACTATATGTCTGCACTATATGTCTGCACATGTGCCGCTTTACTTGCTCACTTATTTAGGATTGCTCCACTGCTCAGTGAGTGGTAATGATGTGCATTAACCTATAGCAACCAGACTGACCAGTTTAGCTTTACTTGTCATTGAGTCAGAACTTTTAAATACTTTGTCCTACGAAGATATTATCGATGAGTTTGCCAAAAGAAAAGTTAGAACTAAAAAATTGTAGGGATTTTCTTACTGCTATAATCTTTAAAAGGCATTTTATGCATTACAGAGTATTATCAGTCTGTACAATTAAAGCCAGTTATTTGCAGTATTCTCGTGTGTGGAGATATGTTTTTAATTGATCTATTGTAGCAGTCATCGATAAAGGATGAGAATGGTTGTGTGTGTGTGTGTGTGTGTGGGGGGGGGGGGGGGGGAGGGGGGGGGGGCGGCATTGCAGGACCTGGCCTTGGGGCGGCAAAGGCAGTAAATCTGGGCCTGGTAGTCTGTACAGGAGAGGGGTGTGGAGGGGATGACAGTGGGCAGTATGTACAGGAGAGGAGTTTGGAGGGTAAGACAGTGGGCAATATGTACAGGAGTGGAGTGTAGGGGTATGACAGTGAGCAGTATGTACAGGAGAGGAGTGTGGAGGGTATGACAGCAGGCACTATGTATAGGAAAGTAGGCGAGGAGTGGGGAGGGTAAGACAGTGGGAAGTATGTACAGGAGAAAAGTGTGGAGGGGATGACAGTGGGTGGTATATACAGGAGAGGAGCGTTGAGGGTATGACAGTGAGTATTATGTACAGGAGAGAAGTGTGGAGGGGATGACAGTGGGCGTTATGTACAGGAGAGGAGTGTGGAGGGTATGACAGCGGGCAGTATGCACAGGAGAGGAGTGTGGAGGGGATGACAGTGGGCAGTATGTAGAGGAGAGGAGTGTGGAGGATGACGGAATCTGGGAAGGAAAAAATGTAAAGATTTGTGGAAGGATGTTTAGGGACTGCGTAGTGGTTAAGCGAGTCATACATGGATTGAAATTAAGCCAATTAAGCAGAACCCAGCCATATTCGATCTATGTATGGGCTAGCTGGTTTAATCGACTTGAATACAACCAGCCTGTCAGGTTTTTCCCAAACAATCAGTGCTGCCAGCTATAGTTGGCAACACTGATCATTGCATTGTGTGGGTAGGGAAGGCTCCCCACTGGCAGAACACAATAACACTGCGGGAGTGATTCCCCCATCCACAGGTCAGCAGGTGAGAGGGTGTGTGGGGACAGGCTGGGGAGAGAGGGCTGTCAGCCGGGGGTGGGGGTTTGTGAGATGCTCATGGGGATATCAATTAGTGGGTGGGAGGAGTAACTGGGAGTGATATATTTTGGAGTCGGGTCTGTCATCTGCAAGTTGGGAAATGGTCACCTGTGATATAAGATGAAGGGAGGTAGATAACATGGGAAGTGGCTGGGGAGTGAACTGGTTGGTGGGGAGTGTGAAATGGATGATGTGTTTCAAGTTTCTTTCACATTTGTGGTAATGCTTACTGCCCTCTGAAAAGTGATCTGTGGTGGATTGCTTTTCAACAAGTGGTATAGCAGCAGCTGTCAGGCGTTCATGTGGTGCTACTGCCGCCTCCTTGTTTTGTTTTACATTACTGAATGGTATTTTTACATTGTTGGACTATGCTGCTACTGCGAGAGAGTTTGGCCTGCAGTTGCGGGTGGCCCCATTGAACTCAATAGGCGAGTTTGACAGGCGGTGCTGCCTGTCATACTCTGCAGGCTGAGTTAAAGATGCTGCAGCTAAATAAATTACAAAAAAAAAGTTGCAGCTGTGAAGTAAAGTATTAAAGCTCCGGCATTCGTACAGCCCTGTCCAAATGTATTTTGAAGATTTGGGTCAGGGACGTGCGGTGAGGTGAGTGGCTGGTGAGGCACTGGCTGGTATCAGAGCCAGATACACACAGGTTACATACACCGCAATCATTAGAGTGAGAGTGATAATTCTAGCACTAGACCTTCTCTGTAACTCTAAACACGTAACCTGTAAAAAATGTTAAAGCGTCACCTATGGAGATTTTTAAGTACTGAAGTTTGGCGCCATTCCACAAGTGTGTGCAATTGTAAAGCATGACATGATAGGTATCTATTTACTTGGCATAACATCTTTCACATTATACAAAAAAATTGGGCCAACTTAACTTTTTTTTTTTTTTTATTCATAAAACAGTTTCTTTCCAAAAAAAACACGTTTGAAAAATTGCTGCGCAGATACCGTGTAACATAAAAAGTTGCAACAACCACCATTTTATTCCCTAGGGTGTCTGCTAAAACAATATCTATATATAATTTTAGGGGGTTCTGAGTAATTTTATAAAAAAATTATGATTTTTACATGTTGGAGAGAAGTGTCAGAATTGGCCTGGGTGGCAAGGGGTTAATTACCATAAGTAATATACAAATAAGTATTATATATTGTTTTTAAGGTAATTTACTATATTTTCAAAAACTGAGTATTTGTCTTTTAGACACATGCTTCCTTCTATGATACTGCAGTGAGAGGCATGCCTCCACTGCAGCCTTTTTTATTGGACAGCTTGGGCCAATGGTACTTTACCATCGGTCCAAGACTCCAAGCTGTCCATTGAGCTCAGTGCCTCTGACAATGCTATGTAAAGGGTGCATGGTTCAGGAGTGTGCTAGGTACAAAGTGCAGAGTTCAGGAGTATCCTAAATACCATGTTCAGGGTTCAAGAGTGCTCTATGTGCATACTGACATTTTCAGGAGTACTCTACATACAGAGCAGGATTTAAGAGTGCGTTATGCAAAGAGTGCCGATTTTAGGAGTGTGCTACATACAGAATGCAATTTTCAGAAGTTTGCTACATATAGAGTGCAGTGTTTAGGAGAGTGCTATGTACAGAGTGTAGAGTCCAGGAGTACTGTACCCAAAAAGTGCAGGGTTCTGGAGTTTGCTACACAAAGATTTCAGGTTTCATGACCAGTGTAGCCTAGATAGTGCCCCCAGGCTGATACAGCCATACACTCCCCCTTTACTTAACCCCTTAAATAAGAGACCACACCATCTTGTGGAGTAAATGGCCGTAACGGCCTTTTATTAAACATAAACTCCAATTAACTAAATTATAAATACCAATAACGATAAAACACAAATGAAACACATAACCAATCAGTTACACCCTGTTTGTTGGTCAGTGACGAAGCTAAGTACCATAAACGTGTATATATAATTCCTGTGTATATATATATGTCTGAACCACCAGGGGGGGCACTGCGGGATTTTACCGTAACCAACTGGCCTCCACCTGTACCGCCCGGAGACAAACACCTTTCCCGCAGTGCAACAACGAGTAATCATCAAATTAATTTGATGTACTACACCGGAGGGGCCATCTAATGATGAGCCCCCCACACACCGGAGGGGCCCATCTAATGATGAGCCCCCCACACACCGGAGGGGCCATCTAATGATGAGCACCCCACACACCGGAGGGGCCATCTAATGATGAGCCCCCCACACACTTACCACCTCCATAACTGCTACCGTCACTGACCAAACAAACAAACACCGCCATAGCCTGAAAGGTTGACACCTCGACCTTGATGGCACCTCCACACCCGCAGGGCCGACTGAATTCCTCCTGCAAATCCATAGATCAAAAATCAATGCCCACGTCTGTTACGTGGACCCCCATCCTTTCTCCAATATAGACCCACGTTCGTCTCCAGCTCCCTGTGACGAATCACCCAACCCCCCTTTCAAAGCCAGAAACCTCCCAACCACCTTAGTCACCCTGATCCGCGCTTTGTTGATCCGATAAACGGATCCAGTCATCCATGTTGTTCAGGCCACCATGTCTAACCATACTGGCCACGTGTCCTGGAATGTCACCCGGGGGTAAGTAAGATCAGCTTTTTGTCCGCAATCAGGTCCCTGACTGCCCGAACTCCCAGGTCGTTACCACCTGCGTGGATGACCCGTCCCTCAGATGGCCTGTCCAACCACGCAAAACGCTCAACCTCTGAGACCACCCTGCTCCACAGCATTCGCGGTCTACCCAGCCACCATATGGTCGCCTCCCTTCTAGAAATTCCCAACTGCCTCCCACCTGGTCCCGCGTCCCCTCTCCGTGTGCCCCAACATACATATGAGTGTCCGAGAATCCAGACGAGGCGTAGGAGCCCTCCTTCTGAAATGACAAACATAGTGTATTGACCTGCACCTTCTGTAACTCCCCCTTAACCGGTTCCAGGTACTAAAACAGGCAGATATCCGTAACAACAACTGCATTTATATATAAATATATATACACATATTATTTTATTTATTTATTTTTTCATCGCAGCCACCTGAGGCCGCACATAGGTTCAGAATCGCTTAGATTCCCATCTCCCCCTCCGACGCACATCCACCTCATCCAACCCGTACCTGGCGGCGTCGGTGGCCGCCACCCTGCGGAAGGAGTGTGAAGCGTAGGCGTAACTATTCGATCCCCACCTCCCCAAACAATTCCTCAGAACCGCCACAAATCGAAATTTTGATAGCTAAGCTCCAGCCGTATACACAGTAACGGTCCATCCCCCCGGTCTCACCCCAACAAGAAAACTTCCCACTCCTTGAACCGGGCATACCACACATCCCTGCAGGGCATACCCATACCCTTGTAAGCCCCTACCCTTATGGTCCGTTGTAAGATTTCCGCACCCAAACCGACAACCTTATCCCCCAACCTTAACATCTTGTACCAACCAACCCCCGCCACCCTTTTGATATGGACTGCCCAACTCCCCATTTCTAGGAAACCCCCAACATTGCCAGCGAAAAAAACCACCAAAAACAACATTCTTTTCACACTGATTTACATATCAAACCCACCTGTCCCCTTAATGCCACCAGGTTCGCCAACGTAATTGGACGCCGAGCGTCCCCGCTCCCGTGCCGTCCTGCAACCCTTGATTGCCTGCTTAACCCAGAAATCTTCAGTCAAATCCTCCTTCCCTTTCAATTTAACCAAACTGCCAGCCCCAGCCATCCTCTTTTCCATGACTGGCACTGTCTTACCCGCTTCCATAGTCCTGAAGACAAATAAAGCAAGAACAACCTGATCTCTAAAACCTCCAACGTGACCTCTGCCCCAGCCCGTAAATCAGTTCCTAACGTCCACACCTTTTCATAAGCTGACTCACGTACTGACCGTTGGATCCATCCCGCGGCGGTACCAACGCCAAGTCCCCAATCCCGCCCGGGCACGGGACACACTCCGTCTTCACTTCCGGTGCCCGCTACCTGAACTTGTCCCACTGAAGGCGCGACAAAACGTAAGCAATAGTGTTGTCCACTATCAAGATACGCCCAGCATAGAGAAAGATATTCCACTGCATGCAGCGCAACGCCAACTGTCGCCTCAACCGTATGACTGGTAGCGAAACTGCTGACATGCTGTAAATACACCTGTACAACCCCCATGTTGTCTCAGTTCAACCGCAATTTTATATTCCGGCAGAACCGCCCCCCCCTTTATCAATGCCAGCACCACCTGAAACAATTCCAAGAGTGCCAGGTTTCAGAAGAAAAAACCTGCCTCCTTACACGATTGTGGCCATGGTTCCGCACTCCAATGCCCTGTAAGACCGCCTCATAGCCATTCAATCCCGCGGCGTCCGTCGCCAACTCCCCAACGAAGTTGCTCATTGGTCCCGACCTCCAAACTGACCTGCTCTTGTGCTCCGCAAAGAAACGATACCATACCTGTAGGCCCACCATATGGTCCCTTGTCATCCTAAAGAAATGTGTGGGGCCTTTTTCCCCTGCCGTCGCCGCCGCCATCCGTCAACAGAAAATCCGCCACATGGGAATGATACTGCATGCGTAATTCAATTTTCCTAACCACGATTGCACCGTGCGCCCCATTCACTTTCCTAAAACCATGGATCTCCCGAATCTCCTTTTTGTTTGGTGCCAAAAGGCACCCGAAACCTCTCCGTAATGTGTAGCAACGTTAACAGTAGTACCGCCCCACTCCTCAGAAAAAGGAGGGCCCACGCTGAGAAAATCATCCAAATAATGGATGACAGCATCAATCCATGTGACATCTCTCACCCCCATTCTATAAACCCAACTAACGCTGCCACATGCCACATAGCGCAACAATAGAACCACCCATTGTCAAACGCCCATCTACGTAGAATCGATCTTGCCCACAGCAACCCACCCCATGGAAACTGTCCGGGTGAAACCGTCTACACGCTGATTCCATCACAGATTTTGTCATCAATGCTCGTGTCCGACACCGTATGAGCCTCCGGATCAATAAAATCATTCCCCAAAACAACTTTGGGTAAGGACAAATGATGGAACAGCCGCAATTTATTTGGTTCCTAAATAGGGGACCACCCCTAATGGGGAAACCAAATCCTCACCATTTTTTTTTTTTTTTTTGTTTTTTGCCATTAACTTGTCAACACACTCCCCACTGCTTGTCGGCCGAAGATACCGACACCTGGCTGCCTACGGCCCCCCCTTGAAATGACTGCGCCAGAGTTTTTTGCCGGCGCCGTCAACCTATGCAGAGGCTAATAGCTCCACGTTCCCGCCATAGCGCAGGCCCACCCGCTTGTCGCTGACGGAACTGTTCGCCCTAGCATAGCCACGCGGTACCGCCCTACACTCTGTAGGCCTTAGCGACTGCGTCCCCGTAACAAAACAACTCCGATCAATGCTCGGATTTCTTTTTTCCCTATCCCCCAACCAATATGGCGAATGCCTGTAGCCAATTTGCAAACGTCTGTGGGACGAACCGGTATCTGCTCTTCTCCTTGTCATCTTTCCCAGTGTCATCCGACTTCCCCTTATCCAGATTAAAACTTTACCGGGGTAACCAGGAGAAAATCTCCACCTTTTCCCCTGTCCAAATCTTCTCCCCGACCTCCTGCTACAAGTACGCTCCCCCTGGTCCCTCAAAGCATCCATACACCTCCGCATTTCGCCGCATCCGCTATCCCCACGATGCCTGATCCCACCGTCTGTTCCGCAGTCCCTTTCTCAGCCACACTCACCTTGTTCGCCGTCTGGTTCGTAGCCCCTGCTGCAGCCGCTGTGACCGCCTCTCCACCAAGTGCTCACCACCATAAACCCCCATCTTGGCTCTGTCCCACCGCCCGCGGTTGGTCTTATACTGCCAACAACTGCCAGGGAGGTGGTGCCCTGCCCCCCGCCTAGGAAGCTACATCCCACAAATTCTGCCATGCATTTGTAAAAGCTACATCGTTTGTTGACTTACCGGGCTGACGGGCGCAGTCCCCACAGCCGCTTAGCTGACCTCCACCGACGGGAAAGAGCGGCTGGGCTCCTCCTCCTCTGACCATTCGCCTTCTGCTCTGCTCTCTTCTTCCTGTGGAGACAAAACGGATGCCCCCTCTGAGAGGGGCTCCCGAAAACAACGTGCCTCTGCCTTCCCGCAGTTGTCCCCCGCCTGTTCACTGTCTCTGCCGCTCACTCGCCTCACCCTTTCTTGAGCAGGCGGGCCGGTCCGGGCACCACTCCTGCCTTGCGGCACTTTTCCGGCTGGTGGCGTCCGCCCACCCCTTGGTCCCCGTGCCAAACTGCCTGTAAGCCCCACTCTGGTCTTCTGTCCCGGTATCCCTATTGACCCTCCCTCCCAGCTCGTGCAGAGCCGCTGAGGGAACTGTTGCCGTGTCTCGTCTGTGAGATGGGACCCCCCTCTTGGCTGTACCCTGAGTGGCCGGTGGATCCCTCCCCTTTGCTTGTGCCGAGCTGCTGAGGGGGACGTTGTCCTGGAAGCGCCTGTGGTGCCGGCCCTCTTCCTGTCCCTGTTAGATGATTCAGCTGCCCTGTGACCCCTGTTCCATCCTCCCCCCAGCCCGTGCAGGGCTGCTGGGGGTGCTGTGGCTGTAAATAGCTCTACCAACTGCGTCTGGGGATGTACCTCTATGTAGGCCCGAGGCCCCGCCTCCCGCACTAGGCCCGCGGCGTTTAGTCCGCCTGGGCCCTCCAACCCTGTACCTCTGGCTTCGTTTTTTGCTGGGGGGGGGGGAGGGGGCTGACTGCTCCCCCCTGGACATCCACTCCACCCTTGATGGCCCCAGTGACCGTTCCGTAAGATACCTTCTCCGCGGTCTCGATATCCGCCCACGTGACCCCCGCACCGCCATCTTCCGCCTGCTTCTTTTCATCTGCACGTCCGTTCGCCCGTCCGGTTGCTCGGCCATCACGTCCTCCATCTGGCTCTGCCACCACTCCGGTCCTTGCTCCGCCACCACCGCCCTCTGCAGCACCAGGCCGTCCTGCCCGTCGGCCATTTTGATTCTGGTACTAGTGAGCGAGGAGCAGTGATAAAAACTGCCTCCTCGCATGCTGCCTTCTCCCCGACTGAAACCTTTAGCCTGCCCCCTCTTTTATATAGCCACTCCCCCCACTGCTTACAGGGCCAGCCCTGCCTGGCCACCCCTTTACCTCCTCCCTGTGTGTCACTAGACACACTGTCATGTCCGGCCCTCCCCTACCATTACCCTGCGGTCCATTTTCGTTCCGGCCCTCTCTGGAGTGCTCTATGGACAGAGTTGCAGAGTTAAGGATGTAGAGTGTGCACAGTTAAGGAGCATTAAGTAGTGTGGTACATAGAGTGTGCACAGTAAAGAGAGCACTATGTACAGAAGTAAGGAATGTAGGACATACACAGTGCAGGGTTCAGGAGAGTGCTATGTATAGAGTGAAGCGTTCAGGAGTATGCTATGTATATAGTTCAGGGTTCAGGAATGGGCTATGTATATAGTTCAGGGTTCAGGAATGTGCTATGTTTATAGTTCAGGAGTGTGCTACGTACAGAGTACAGGGTTCAGGAGTGCGTTATGTACAGAGTACAGAGCTCAGGAGAGTCCTATGTACAGAGTGCAGGGTTCAGGAGTGCGTTATGTACAGAGTACAGAGCTCAGGAGAGTGCTATGTACAGAGTGCAGAGGTCATGAATGTGCTGTGCACAGCGTGCCGTGTTCTGGAGTTTGCCACGTACAGAGTGCAATGTTCTGGAGTTTGCCACGTACAGAGTGCAATGTTCTGAAGTTTGCCACGTACAGAGTGCAATGTTCTGGAGTTTGCCACGTACAGAGTGCAGGGTTCTGGAGTTTGCCACATACAGAGTGCAATGTTCTGGAGTTTGCCACGTACAGAGTGCAATGTTCTGGAGTTTGCCACGTACAGAGTGCAATGTTCTGGAGTTTGCCACGTACAGAGTGCAATGTTCTGGAGTTTGCCACGTACAGAGTGCAATGTTGTGAAGTTTTCCACGTACATAGTGCAATGTTCTGGAGTTTGCCACGTACATAGTGCAGGGTTCTGGAGTTTGCCATGTGCAGGGTTCTGGAGTTTGCCATGTACAGAGTGCAGGGTTCTGGAGTAAGCTACAATACATACCAAATGCAAAGTTAAGGAGTGTGCTACATATGGAGTGCAGAGTTCAGTATTTCTTTTAAAGAAACATAACCCCAAATTCTTACATTTCTATTGCTTTTGTATAACAAATATTAATGTATAAACTCTTAACAAGCTTGCTTTTTTTTTTTAAAGCTATAAAACTGTTGCCAACACGCTGAAGACTAGAGTGGCTGTGCACATCCCCCACACCGTAGTCTGCTGTCATAGGAAAGTGCAGGACAGGGAGGGTTCTGTGTGTGCCACTGGGAGAGTGCTGCCCCTTGTACCCATAGAAGCCAGGCTTCTGAGCAACCAGCAAAGGGCCAGCGCCATATTCTGACAGAAAAAAAGTCCTGTATATATAGCTATATAGAAGAAGGAGGGTTCTGGTTCAGAGTGATTGTTGTTTTTTTTTTTTTTTCTTAATTTTACTTTATATGAGATAATATTTTTCTATTCTTTTCAACCACAGTTCTGCTTTAAAGAAAAGTTACCTGTATCCAGTTTATTTACTGTATTAATGCTAATACTGGGTGTTTATTTTCCAGATAATGTTTATGAAATCTTGTGTATTATAAGAAGTTGGAGTGTGACCATTCTTGCCCCATCAATCCATACTGTTGTGTTCCTCGTGGCTCTTCCTCTCAATATCATGGCGATCATCATGTTTCTGGTGAAGATGAAGGTCAGGAAGCCGGCAGTGGTCTACATGCTGAACCTCGCCTCTGCAGATCTCCTCCTTGTTTGTGTCCTTCCTTTTTATATTGTCTACAGATTCTCGGGATCTAACTGGATCTTCGGAGATGAAATGTGTCGCTTTGTCACGGCAGCATTTTACTGTAACATGTTTTGCTCCGTCCTGCTCATGACAAGTATCAGCGTGGACCGTTTCCTGGCCGTAGTCTACCCGGTGCGGTCTCTCCCCTGGCGCACAGTGACCCGAGCCTGGCTGGTGTGTGGTGTCATCTGGGTCATCTCATTGGCCAGCACTCTGCTTTTTCTCATAAGAGAGCAAACCTGGAATATTGACATAGACAGAACATTGTGTCATGAATTTTGGCATTTTGGGGATTATTCAAATTTTAATTCTGTTTACATCCCCACTGTGTTCTCACTTTTTAATTTCTTACCGTTATTCATTATAACTTTCTGTTACATCGGAATCATCCGCAGTCTCAGCAGATCAGCATTTGATCGCACACATAAGAGATCACGATCTATCTGTCTATCCGTGATTGTACTGAGTGTCTTTGTCCTTTGTTTTGGCCCCACCAATGTCATCTATTTAATTCACTACAAGCAGTTGTATACCAATTCTAATTATGATTTCTCTCTGTATATTACCCACATCATCTCTTCCAGTATCAGCAGCATCAACTGTTGTCTGGATCCTCTTATCTATTATTTTGCCTCCTCCCAGTGTCAGAGATACGTCTCCAGCTTGCTGGGCTGGAAGAAAAATGATCGCCCTCCAGTACACATAGAGCTGTCACCCTTGGGGGCTAATTCTGCTCAGCTCACTATGAGTGAATGATTTATTTTAACCCCTTTCTGCCCAGCCCTGGCATCCCTTTAACTGGGTCTATACACCCAGGAAGAACTGCCCAATTACGTGACCACTGTGATTGGCTGTCACAGTGATCACATGATCAGAAGCTCATCCCTCCAGCTCCTGATCATGGCTAGAGACTGTGAGCTGTCTATGACAGCTCCATCGCTGTGGAAAGAGGGCACAGTGAGTTAAAGGGGCACTGATAAGGCAGTACAGCCAACCCTCCTGTAATGGACCTGGGCCCCATCAGTTCAAAAGGGGGGACTGGGCACCTGCTGAGCAGGAGGGCCGGCTGTACTGTCTTATTGCAGACACTGATCCCATTCTGCCTCCCCCTGCAGCACTGGCAGCTTCTCCTCCACTTCCTCCCTCCAGCTGGGATTGGTTTTAGCACATGTGCCCCCTCCATCTGCTGTCTGGGAGCCCCTGTGTGCCCCTTTCCCCACGCAGTGGTGCCGGCTCCCCTCCTTTCCCACCGGCAGCTGCTGTGGGCACACAGGGGGATTTTTCAGGATGGAGAATAGGGGAAGAGGCTTGTAAATATTTTATTTACTGGTCCCTTCCTTTCCTGAATGAACACAGTGAGTGATCAGTACCAATCACTCCTGTGTCCATTCATCACTGAAGCATAGTAAGCATAGTAAACCATGCTACCTTTGCTTCAGTTTGTGAATGAGCAGGAAGCCTCACAACGCTTCCTGTTCATTCATATGTACAGTCACTTCCACGTCTCAATTATTTGCCACTTTGTGTTGGTCTATTACATAAAATCCCAATAAAATACATTTACGTTTTTGGTTGTAACATGACAAAATGTGGAAGATTTCAAGGGGTATGAATACGTTTTCAAGGCACTGTATAGTTATTTACATTTTTTGTATGGTCTTTGTATTTTCTCAAAGTTTTTTTTTTTTTTTTGAGGGTGTGGGTGACTGACATATAGTGGACCTATTAATAAAGTTTAAGCATTACATAATGCATACAAACATGTAACTGGCTGGAGGCCTTATAAACAGCATTATTTTGTCTAATGAAGTTTTGTCTTATAATCACCTTACATGTCTCCTTTCCCTGCTCTCCTCAATGCACACCTCACTCTTAAGCCTCGTACACACGATCCGATTTTCCGACGGGAAATGTTAGATGACAGGCTGTTGGTGGAAACTCCGACCGTTTGTACGCTCCATCGGACAATTGTTGGCTTTTCCGCGGACAAATGTTGGATGGCAGGCTTTAACATTTTCCGCGGACAAATGTCTGTTGTCAGATTTTCCGAGCGTGTGTACACAAGTCCGTCGGACAAAAGTCCAAAGTACAAACATGCATCCTCGGAAGCAAGGACGAGCCGGAAGCGGTCAGTCTTGTAAACTAGCGTTTGTAATGGAGAATTAACATTCGTGACGCGGCAAATTATGAAATCTCGAAATGCAGCGCACAATTCTCTTCTTCTTTAATGGGATAATAATGAAGCTGCTTTGCTGGTGATACTGATGGAGTTATCGCAAACGTATTTTAACCACTTCAGCCCCGGAAGAATTGGCTGCTGAATAACCAGGCCATTTGTTGCGATTTGCAGTGTCGCTTTTTTTTCCCCCACAAATAGAGCTTTCTTTTCTTGGTATTTGATCACCTCTGCGGTTTTTATTTTGGGCTATAAACAAAAAAAGAGCGACAATTTTGAAAAAAAACATTATTTTGTACTATTTGCTATAATAAATATCCCAATTTAAAAAAATAAATAAATAAATGTTTTTCTCAGTTTAGGCCGATATGTATTCTTCTACATATTTTTGGTAAAAAAAAATTGCATAAGCATATATTGATTGGTTTGCGCAAAAGTTATAGCGTCTACAAAATAGGGGATAGATTTATAGCATTTTTATTATTATTTTTTTACTAGTAATGGCAGCGATATGCAATTTTTATTGGGACTGCTACATTATGGCTGACACATCGGACACTTTTGACACCATTTTGGGACCATTGGCATTTATACAGCGATCAGTGCTATAAAAATGCACTGATTACTGTAAAAATGTCACTGGCAGGGAAGGGGTTAACACTACGGGGCGATCAAGGGGTTAACTGTTCCCTGGGAGGTGGTTGTAACTGAAGGGGGAGGGGACTGACTAGAGGAATTGACAGATCGGGGGTTCCTAGCTAATAGGAACACACAATCTGTCACTCTTCTCAGAACAGAACACGGATTTGTGTGTTTACACACACACTTCAGTGTTCTGTCCCTCGTGTCCGCGATCGCTTATGGCCTGTGGTCATCGCGACCGTCAGCCACGAGCACCGGCACCTCCCACAGTGCGGCGGCGCGCGCGCACCTGCTATCCCGATCCCGCAAGATGACGTATAGCTACGACGGTTCCCCGGACCGTGCCGACCTGCCGCAGTAAAATGACAGTGGCTGGTCGGCAATCGGTTAAAAGGCTTTTTTTTTCTAGTGATATTAAGAATAATATTATGATTTTTTTTTTGGCCAAGTTACCACAACACCATTATCCCGTAGCTTTTAAGATCAAAGTTACAACTGTATTGTTGTCCCTTGTTAATTTTACATGTAACTGCCTACTCCCAAACTGTCATTTAACCACCTGAGATCCAGGCCAATTCTGACATTTCTCTCCTACATGTAAAATTCCAAATTTTTTTGCTAGAAAATTACATAGAACCCCCAAACATTATATATGTTTTTTTAGCAAAGACCCTAAAGAATACAATGGCGGTTGTTGCAACTTTTTATCTCGCACGGTATTTGCGCAGCAATTTTTCGAACGCGTTTTTTTCAGAAAAAAAAACAGTTTCCTGCTTTAAAAAAAAACAAAACAGTAAAGTTAGCCCAATTTTTTTGCATAATGTGAAAGATGAAGATACGCCGAGTAAATAGATACCCAACATGTCACGCTTCAAAATTGCATGCGCTTGTGGAATGGCGCCAAACTTTGGTATTTAAAAATCCCCATAGTCGACGCTTTAACATTTTTTACTGGTTACATATTTTGAGTTACAGAGGAGGTCTAGGGCTAGAATTATTGCTCTCGCTCTAACATTCGCGGCGATACCTCACATGTGTGGTTTGAACACCGTTTTCATATGTGGGCGGGACTTACGTATGCGTTCGCTTCTGCGTACGAGCTCGCGGGGACAGGGCGCTTTAAATTTTTTTTTTTTTCTTTTTATTGTTCATTTTACTTTATTTTTTTAGTTCAACAACTTTAAAAAAAAAAAAAAAAAAAATTGATTACTTTTATTCCTATTACAAGGAATGTAAACATCCCTTGTAATAGGAATATTACATGATCGGACCTATTTACAGTGAGATATGGGGTCAATAAGACCCCACATCTCACCTCTAGGCTGGGAAGCCTAAAATCAAAAAAAAAAAAAAAAAAAAACGATCACCGCTTCCCAGCGGAGGCGGCGCCGTTTTTTGAATGCAGAGGCCGGGCGTGACGTCATAACATCGCGCCCGGCCTCCGAACGATCATAGAGACTCCGGCGACCATCTGGTCCGCCGGAAATCTCTATGATCATCATCCGGTGCCGGCGGATCCCGAGTCCGACTCACCGATGGAAGCGGTGAGTCGGTAGAAGCACCGGAGGGCGGGGGGTGGGGGGGGCGTCCCCTCCCGCCGCCCGTAAGAACGATCAAGCGGCGGAACAGCCGCTATGATCGTTCTTATGGTGCAGGCAATCGCCGGCTGAAACCGGCAATATCTGAATGATGTCTGTAGCTACAGGCATCATTCAGATATACCCCTGAGACCAAAAAGACGTCATATGACGTACTCTGGGTCTCAGGTGGTTAAAGTAAAACACATAGCCAAGTATTATTCTACACAATTTTTTTATTGTGCATTAAAAAAAGAAAACAAATAAAATTAGACATGCTATCAGCCAATAGAAATTAACCAAAAAGTGCATTCTATGCATCCAAAAATATAGAAAATATACCAAATCAAATCATTATTATTTAACCAAAAAATAAAATAAAAGCCTCATGCATGTGTCCTGCTTCTTAATATAGGGGGTCACCAATGCCAAGAGTTGGCGAAAGCAGGGGTCCGTCGCCTGGAGATAATTCTGAAAATCATCTGGATTATTCTCCTGGAGCTCCCGCAGCAAAGGCACATGACATAATTGGTCACGATTAATAAAGCAACCAAATTTTAGTTCACAAACTCCTGTTCCTGGACTGGACTTGGGTCAAAGCAATAACTGCAAGGCCAATAATAAATAACACATTATCTTCTCCAATTCTGCAACATGTCTGGTTGACGAACGGCCGTTCAGAAATGAACTGAAAAGCACAAAATGAAAAGCGCAAAATGAAAAGCATGATGACCTGTGCAGTAATCTTTGTGTATTGACTTATAACAATATAGGAGGAATTCAGATTCTTTCACATGCCCTTTCTTGGCTTGTTCTTATTATGTTCAGATCCACTTTAATGGACACCTGGATTGTGATGTTTTTTTTCACTCATTATTTAATAGTACAATTATTTAGCACAGTGTACATAAAGCTGTAGTATACCCATCCTGTGCTATTTCCACCATATCAAGCTTTCATACCTAGTGAACTTGTAATGTGTAAACCGCTTTCTTCCTTATCCCTTTCTGTGTTATCTGTCCTTTTCTAATCAATGACGTAATCGGCGCATGCGTAGTTAGTCCCATTTTTCCGGCTCTTCTTGCCGGAAAATAGCGTTTACATACCGGGGCTACGTCATTTCCTTTGCTGGATGTCGGCTCCGAGATCCCGCGAGACTGTTTATAATTCACAAGCTGAGCCTTAACCTGGCAGCGATCGCTTGGCTTGATAAATACCGCGCACGCGCAAGATTTGGGACATGGAAAGGGAGTAAGGGTAGAAGAACGAACAGTATTGAACACGGAAGTCAGAAGTCAGCATAGTGGTGGCCACAAAGGAAAAAGAGCTTATAGAATGCAATACTTTTATTAGTAAGAAGCCTTCATATATTTTCCCTACGTGGCGCTTTGATTTAAAGTAACTTAATGAACTTTGTTCCGTGTATTTTCGGGTAGAAGTAGGAGAGTTTTTTACCGCTTTAAAATCAATAAGCTTAGTACTGGTTATATATTCCAGCCTGTAGGCAGCTTCATAGTCACTTGTCTTATAAAAGTAGATGTAAACCCAAACTGAATGACATTTAGTTTTGCTAAATCGTTTTTTTTTTTTTTCCAATAAAATGCTTTTTTAATGTTTTATCCTTTGTTGCATGTCAGCGCTGCTGATCTCCTGCAAAATGTTTAACCTCTTGCAGACTGCATTACATATATACATTATATTACCAAAAGTATTGGGACACCTGCCTTTAGACGCACATGAACTTTAATGGGGTCTTAGTCCGTAGGTTCAATATCGAGTTGGCCCACCCTTTGCAGCTATAACAGCTTCAACTCTTCTGGGAAGGCTGGCTTGACCATGCATCCACAAGGGCATTTGTGAGGTCAGGCACTGATGTTGAACGAGAAGACCTGGCTTGCAGTCTCCTCTCTAATTCATCCCAAAGATGTTCTATGGGATTGAGGTCAGGACTCTGTGCAGGCCAGTCAAGTTCCTCCACCCCAAACTCGCTCATCCATGTCTTTATGGACCTTGCTTTGTGCACAGTCATGTTGGAACAGGAAGGGGCCATCCCCAAACTGTTCCCACAAAGTTGGGAGCATGAAATTGTCCAAAATGTCTTGATATGCTGACGCCTTAAGAGGTCCCTTCACTGGAACTAAGGGGCCAAGCACAACCCTTGAAAAACAACCCCACACCATAATCCCCCATCCACCAAATGGATTTGAACCAGTGCACAAAGCAAGGTTGGAAGATGACTGACCCCAAAGGTTGCCCTGACCTTGCAAGCCACCCGACATCTCTGACACCCTGGGTTCAGACATAATTCAAAGTGATAATTGCAATTACACAAACACCAGACTGTAGCAAAGAAAATTTTTACTTAAAGGGGTTGAATACCCTCAATTACAACTTGCACCTACAGGTACGCCTAGATTAAGGCTTACCTGTAGGTACAAGAAATATATCCTAAACCTGCACAGTTTATAAGATATTTGCAAAAAAAGTTTTACAACGTTGTCTACGGCGCATGCATGCCATAGAAAACGGTGCATTCACAGGGTTAATCCCCATTCACAACTTCAGCTCGCCGAAGTTGAAGTCTCCCGAGTGCATGCGCGGAGCGACGTCTTCACTGCTCTGGCAAATCACAGCGCGGCAGTGGCGCTGTGATTTCCCGGAGCAGCGATACCCGGAAGGGTATCTGTGAAGAGATGGCTGTGGCTGGAGGGGGAGATGAGGACGGCGTCGGGGGCCCCTGATATAAGGTAAGTAATGCATAATGAGCTAGTAAGCTAATCATACTAGCTCATTATGGCTTTGTCTTGCAGGTAGTTTAAAAAAAAAAAACGGGTATACAACCGCTTTAAGATTTTTTAAGGCAGATAAGAACAAGAATTGCTTACACAGATATCTTTCAGTGTTAAACTTTGGTCTTAGTAAGTATACAAAGGGTATTCAATGCAAAGGAAATCACAATAAGTCAAACAATAGTAACCAATGGGTCCTGAAAGAACCTATGACCCCAGGTATAAAAGGGAAGAGATTACCTTTTTTCTATGTCAGCCTGCTCCCTTAAAATCTTGATGCCACAGGCACAGAAAGTTTGTGGCACAATTATAACACAATTTGTAAGAAATGCAATAATCAATATCTGAGTAGAGTTCCCCTTAATGTGCGCAGATGTTATGCATAGAGTCCTTTAAGTGGGGACAGGGAGAGAAAGTGGTGAAGTTCTTGTAGTGTAGTCTTCAGCTAGCTCAACAAGGGCCCAGAGGAATTGCTGTGCAATGACGACAAGAAGTAAAGGATAGTGTGTTTCCTTTTCAAAGCTTTTATGTAGAGAGATGGGATAAAGGTGTCTGCATGCAGTGTCTTTGTGGGGTGTACACAAAGTGGGCTTCAAGGGAATAGGATGTCCTGGAGCAGGCTCTTGAAGAATCTGCAACCAGTGGATGGTACCTGGCCCAGCACCACACAACACTGGGATTCAGCTGGGTCTGTAACAGTGACGATGATAGTGACCCCCGACTGTCACTTGGCCGCCAGAGGGCTGGTGATGGGAGATCTGCCTTCAGGTGTAACGCTCACTTGCTGGAGTCTCCTCAAGCTGTCAAGGTCGTATCACCCACTCATGTTTCCCAAAGCGGCGGGTCCCTGCTCACAGCTAAAGGCCACGCTCCCAAAAAGAAGAGCTCTTCCCAAGACCGGACTATGTATGTCCTTGCCCAGCATCCCACTTGTAGTCTGCAACAGCACTGGCTCCAATGTAAATCCTGGCTCTCTGGACCAAATATCCCATAATCCCCTGCTTTCAGTAGGGGTCTCTCTCTCTCTCTCTGCATTCATGAAATGATGACACAATGACCATGCTGAACACTAGAGGGAAACAAGCTCACTAAGGCTGCTGTTACAGAATGTCCCACAATGACACAGGCAAGTTAGCCAGCATCTGGCTACATACAACATATAGGGCCCATGTGCACCATGGTGGTATGAGGTTTTGTGCTGAGACTAAAATTACTATGCACTCCAAGCACACTGACTGAGTTGTCACCAACAGCCCTCAGTCAGGGCTCCTGATCAGGAGTCAGTGGGATGGGCTCCCGATCATGTGACAGCTGTGGGAGCCAATCACAGTCTGCATTGGGTGTCCCAATAGTTTTGGAAATATATCGTAACATGCTATTGGAAAATAACTAAGATTAAATATAATTCATTGTTCATAAAAAGTTCTTCCCTCAGAGTCCCCACCCTCCATGGATGTCCATGGCTCTAAGTTTTGGGGATTCTGGGAACTCTAGAGGATATCTGAGGAATGGGAAGGCTTTCCATCCCCCTGTTTGCATTCTCAAAGTTTATTATATGTACTTTTAAAATGGCTCAGCTCTCTTGTACATTATTTAGTTATATATTCATGTATTTGATATTATTCATCATTACTGCTTATAATAAAGACAATTGTTAACAGTCAGATGTGTGTCCTGTCTGTGTGAATAGTTCGACTTTAAATATAAAATAACATAATGACCAACAAACAAATTTTAGTCCACCTGTAAAACTTACACAGGGCTGTGTGTTAGGATAGTCATGGGGAAAAATCAAACTCTAAAAGAATAAACACCTCTGCTCAGTTCTCATTGCTGTCCCATGGGGGAGATTTCACCTCACTTCCTGTCCCGGTGACAGCAGGACAACCATTGGGATAAGTAATGAGTATATCTCTAGGCAAATCTTTAATTTTTTTCTTCTTGTATATTGCAATTTGAAATTTATACCAAAAAACAGTACTGTGCTACTAAGGGACTCAAAACATATGTAGCACTGACCCCCGAAGGAGCTGCTGGTTTGATTTTGGGCTTACCGTTACCTCACCTGCTTGATCTCCGTCTCAGTGGTCCCATTGGAAAGTGGCCCAAAGAATGTTCCAATACTGAGTCTTTCTATTGGTTATTTATTTAAAATGAAGGCAAAGTATTCCAATAAGTAAGGGTCAGGGGGTTAGGGGTGAGTTCAGGCACTTAATATTTGTAGTTTAACCACTTCACATCCGGCCGTAGCCGAATGACGGCCACAGCGCGGATGTGAAATCCCGGGAGGACGTCATATGACGGCCTCCCCTTTCCTCGTTCCCTGTGCGCGCTCACGAGCGCGCAGCAGGGAAATTCTGTGTTGGCCGTGTCCCTCGAAAACAGGCCAATCACAGATTGCTGTAAATGGCCAATAACAGCGGCCGTTTACAGCGCGATCGCCCTGGCCAATGAGAGATGATCTCATATGTAAACATATGAGATCATCTCTCAGCGCCGCTCCTCCTCCTCACACAGAGACAGCGTGTGAGGAGGGGGAGATGAACGGCTGCAGCGCCGTAATTTTTTAAAAAAATAAATAAAAATGAAATGCCATCTGTGCCCACTGCCACCACTGCAATCTGTCCCCAATGCCATCTGTGCCCAGTGACATCGCCATTGCCATCCCCAGTGCCATCTGCCAGTGCCATCTGCCAGTGCCATCCCCAGTGCCATCTGCCAGTGCCATCTGTAGTCAGTGCCATCTGCCAGTGCCATCTGTAGTCAGTGCCACCTGTCATCAGTGCCACCTGTCATTAGTGCCATCTGTCATCAGTGCCACATAGTGCCATCTGTCATCAGTGCCACATATTAGTGCCATCTGTCATCAGTGTCACGTATTAGTGCCATCTGTCATCAGTTCCACCTGTCAGTGTCACGTGCCATCTGTTATCAGTGTCACCTGTCATCAATGCCACGTATCAGTGCCATCTGTCATCAGTGTCATGTGTCATCAGTGCCACGTATTCGTGCCGTCTGTCATCAGTGCCACATATTAGTGCCATCTCTCATCAGTGCCACATATTAGTGCCACGTGATATCAGTGCCATGTATGAGTGCCATCTCTCATCAGTGCCACATATTAGTGCCATCTGTCATCAGTGTCACGTGTCATCAGTGCCCCGTATTAGTACCATCTGTCATCAGTGCCACGTCAGAGTCATGTGTCATCAGTGCCACGTCAGTGTCACGTGTCATCAGTGCCATGTCAGTGTCACATGTCATTGTCCTGTTGCTCCAGGGCCTTCAAAAGTGTAATAGGTAGTCAACAATTTAGATGTGTAATTTATGCTCCTAGAACACGTGATGGCGCTCCCTGCATGTTGGGCCTCTCTATGTGGCCAGGCTGTGTAAAAGTCCCACATATGTGGTATCATAATAATCAGGAGGAGTAGCAGAATTTATTTTGGGGTGTCATTTGTGGTATACACATGCCATGTGAGATAAATAACCTATTACATAGACAATTTTGTAGAAAAAAAATAAAAAATAAAAAAATAATTTATTTTGCAAAGAATTGTGGGAAAAAATTACAACATCAAAAAGCTCACCATGCCTCTTACTAAATACCTTGGAATGTCTACTTTCAAAAAAGGGGTCATTTGGGGGGTATTTGTACTTTCCTGGCTTGTTCGGGTCACAAGAAATGAGATTGGCCACCAGTGCATCAGGTGTGATCAATTTTGTATAATTCGCACCACAGATTGTAGAGTCTGTAACTTTCACAAAGACCAAATAATTTCCACTAATTTGGGTTATTTTTACCAAACATATGTGGCAGTATAAATTGTGGCCAAAATTTATGAAGAAAAATTAATAATTTCCTAAATTGTATCACAGAAACAAAGAAAAAATGCGTTTTTTTTTTTCAAAATTTTCCGTCTTTTTTCAATTATAGCGCAAAAAATAAAAAACCCAGAAGTGATCAAATACCACCAAAAGAAAGCTCTATTTGTGGGAAAAAAAGGACAAAAAATTAATTTGGGTACAGTGTTGCATGACTGAGTAATTGTCAGTCAAAGCGTGAGAGCACCGAAAGCTGAAAATTGGTCTGGATGGGAGGGGGGTTTAAGTGCCTGGTAGGCAAGTGGTTAAAGGTATTATTCAGATCCAGAGGACAACAGCTCCACTGACTGGATCCAGCAACCATCCGATAGGCCCCTCTCACTTGACCTAGCAGGCGGTGGGGTACTTGACAAAGTCTCTGCCACAGACACATTAATTAAGCTAAAGTGTCACTAAGAGTTCCTGAGAGATTCAAAGAACTGCCATACAATACCAGTCTCTTGCAGCCGAACCGGCGATACTGTATGCGTGTTGATCTGGGTTGCATCCTTTAACTGAGTTTCCAGGCTCCTCCAGCCTTGCACATGGTCCTCTCCCAGAAAAGTCCTCCCCTGGATCCTCCAGTTACTTTGCCTCCGAGACGGCACAAGACCACCCCTGGATCAATAGGCACCAAAACTGTTCTGGGCCTACTCTCTCAGTAACATAGCCTCGAGCCAGCCGGCCCCGAGGCACAGGATACACGCGGTCCACACCCCAGGCCAGGAGGGCCACGGGGTCCGGGTCAAAGAGAACCCAGAGGAAACCACGGGAGAACAAGCACAACAACAACCCTGCCCTAATGGTGTCGGTACCTTAACTACCATCTCCCAGAATTCACAGCAGGAAGAACACTCCCACTGGGCTATTTCTGAGCAATAGGTTGCATTCAATACATCCAGCTGAACTGTGTTTCTACACTTACTGGCGGTGACAGCGACACCCACAGTCAAGGAGAAACCAGTACAATCCATCCGAACTGATACAGAGACCAGAACTTTTAGAATAATTAATCTGAAGCCCAACTGTGGCTTCAGACAACTTAAATTTGAAAAAACAACAGCGTCTGCTCATCAGGAGCCGGCGCTACACATATAAAACAGAAATACATTTCATAGTG
Source organism: Lithobates sylvaticus (assembly GCA_028564925.1). Classification (NCBI taxonomy): domain Eukaryota; kingdom Metazoa; phylum Chordata; class Amphibia; order Anura; family Ranidae; genus Lithobates; species Lithobates sylvaticus. The sequence goes on along the minus strand of CM053029.1, from coordinate 30,411,728 downwards.
TATATAAATAAGTCCACTGAATGTGAAAAAATTAATCAAAGTTTTGTGCAAATAAATGGTGGTTGACTGAAGAGAATCCAACCGTAAATCAATTCACCCAAATGCAGACAATATTATGTGTTCTCCGCCACCAGTATCACAAGCTGCTTACCTCATATAAGAGTAAAACCACCACTTTTCCCCTTTGGGGAAAATGAAAAAAACTGGCGTGATATGGATAAAAAAAGTGGTAAATAAACTCACTCAATCAGCTTGTGCTAGCTGCAAAGGCATTCAAACATCCCAATCTCTAAATGGCCGCGGTGTGACGTCAGTACGCAGGCTCCGCCCCCTAAACATGGGAAATGTTTAAACCCCTAAATGGATTAAATAATCAAAATCAAATAAGACTGAATATCACCCCATGATTCACCCAAAATAAAAGTAAAACAATGTATCATTGATATATCTCAGCTGAACACCTACAATCTCCTAATCCAAACATAAAGTTTAACCATTGGTTGGATGGTCTTGTGTGTCTTTTTATCCTGATTATGTGACTATGTAAAGGAAAAAAAGTGACCAATCTTTTATGAAATTTTTTTTTAAGTGGAAAACTATTGCAGGGAGCTGCATTCCAATGAGGCAAGACCTAGAGGAGAAAGAATGCTCTGGAAGGTTTGTTCCCAACATTTATCACCTTCCCTCAGCTCCACCACTCAACAAACTCCTCAGTGATTGGCTAGGCTGGATAAATATCATTACTCAGATATTGTGACTTTCTACACTAACAAACGGTGACAACTCAACAGCAGCAGTGACAAGTAATCAATGCTCTGAGATCAGGAAAAATATACAGAGTACAGGAAACATAAGCAGTTAAACACAGGAGACAGAGTGCAGAGAGGTGTCAGCAGCAATAACCATATTTATTATACAAAATAAAATATCGATTTAAGCCGACCATACATGGATTGAAATTTGCCTGGTTTAGCAGGGACTGGCTGAAATTTAATTCATGTATTGGCACCCTGGTATTACACAACCAGTCTGTTGGGTTTCTCCCACGTGATTAGTGCTGCTGGCTACAGCTGACAACACTAATCATTGTGTTCTGGCATCAGGAAATGTTCCCCGTACTCCCCACCAGCAGAACACAATAGCACTGTGGGAAGGATTCCCCCATCAACAAGAAATTACATAATCTATGGCCTGCCTTACACATAAGAGAGAAGGATTATGCCTCTGCACTGGAAGCATGGGATCATCACATCTCAGGGCATAATGACAGGTCTGGGGAGAGATCCAGGGAGACACAGAGTGGTGTTGTGTGAAAGAATCGGTAATCAGAAGCAACCAGCGGTCACAGATAAACTCCGCTATGGAGAAGTGCTAGAGATCTTCTCACAGCATACAGTGAGCATTGGACTAGAAGCACAGATGCAGCATGGAAAACAATAGACAACATGTTTCTGAGCTTTCTTCCCCTTCATGAAGCCTGATTTATAGTAACAATGTGGATATTTAAAAGTCACTGAAAAATATCAGGATTGCTGAAATCAGAAGAAAAAACACACAGAGTATAAAAACTAAACAAAACTTGAAAAAAAATTCAAAAAAGGGTAAAATATAAAAATAAATGTGAAATATTTATTGGGAGATAAAAAAAACACATAACAAAAAGACTAGCGTGTTCCATAGATCCAGAGGTGTAGCTTGAAGCTTGTCGGCCCCAATGCAAAAGTTGACCTGGCCCCCTCACTACTTCCAACATGCATGCAGATACATCCACCACACGCCAAGATACTCAAAGTGGCTTAAGAGTTTTGAGTTCCCAGAGCTCCTCTTTACATCAGAGGACAGGGATTACTGCTGGAGAATCAGAGGACAGAGACCCCTGGCAGGTCACTTGGCAGAGCTCCTTTCCCATCTCAGCCTCAGTTTTTGAAGTGTTAACCTTATATCCAGAAATGGCACTAAAAGAGCATAATAATTTGTGCAATGAGGGGAGTGATATCAGAGGGTTAGTGATAGTAAGTAAGACGTCGTCCGCAAAAAGCGATAGCTTATATTCCTCCTGTCGCATCACCACCCCACGTATATGTGGATGAGAACGTATAGATTCCGCCAGGGGTTCTAGACACAAGATAAACAGCAGTGGTGATAGGGGGCACCCCTGGCGAGTTCCATTTGTCATGGGGAAGCTAGACGACAGGAGGGACGACATCTGTACCTGGGCTGAAACCGTCGAGTAAAGAGCCTCTAGGGCTTTTAAAAATGGGCCTTGGAAACCGTAAATTTGCAAAGTGGCAAACATATAGGGCCAACTCAGCCTATCAAAGGCCTTTTGTGCATCTAAACTTAGGACCAGTGCCGAACGGGATGTTCTATCAAGAAGATCTATCAGGTCTATCGTGCGCCGGGTGTTGTCTCCGGCATGCCTACCAATGACAAAACCCACCTGATCTCTATGGATTAGTTTAGGTATCAGTTCAGAGAGTCTAGAGGCAAGGATTTTGGTGAATATCTTATAATCTGAATTTAAGAGAGCAATGGGTCTGTAGTTGTCTGGAATAGAGGGGTCCTTACCGGGTTTCGGAATAACAGAGATAAAGGAATGGGAGAAATGTGGGTGGGGAACAGAACCCTTGAGCAGGGAACTATACAAAGTCAGCATATGTGGGGATAAGACATCAAGGAAAGTTTTGTAAAAAAAGTAAGGATTTAGACACTCTATCTATCTGTATTGATTTAATTTGTTCCTTAATGGATTGGACCTTCTGTAATTTCATCACTGTGGGGGCGCACAGCAGTTTCCGTTCCGCAGTCATCAAGGCAGATAGCAGGGATTGTTTAAGTCTATTCTTATCTTTCTTTAGCCGAGAGCTCTCAGCTATACAGGCTCCTTGAAATACTGTCTTGTGCGCCTCCCACAGTGTGGAAAAGTCTAACTCTGACCCTACGTTAATTTGAAAAAAATTCTGTTAAACTCTTAGACAGACTAGTACGTGAAATTTCAGACTGCAGGAGATGGTCGTTGAGACGCCAGTGGCATGATCTGGTGTGAGCCCCATCAAGCACGAGGTCCAACACTATGGGAGCATGGTCTCACCATGTAATGGGTAATATGTCAGATTCAATCACATAAGGAATGAGTGGGGCTGAAACTAGGAAATGGTCAAGTTGTGAGTACATCTTATGGGCTGGGGAATAGAACGTGTACTGCCTAGTAGAGGGGTGTTTGATCCTCCATGAGTCAAAGAGTCGATGGGATCGTACACATTTACGAAAGGCATTAGCCTGAGACATGATCTTTTTAGAAGGAGAGGTAGTAAATAGTGTTTGTCTATCCCTAGTGGCTGACATAATCAAATTGAAATCTCCTCCGACTATCATAAAAGGCTGAATACAATATTGAGAGGAGTCAAAAAGTTTATTAACTACTTGCCTACCAGCCACGAACACCTCCTTACTGACCAAGCCATTTTTCAGCTTTCAGCGCTGTCGCATTTTGAATGACAATTGCGCGGTCATGCAACGCTGTACCCAAATAAAATTTTTATCATTTTTTCCCCACAGATAGAGCTTTATTTTGGTGGTATTTGATCACCTCTGCGGTTTTTATTTCTTGCGCTATAAACAAAAGAAGAGGGACAAGTTTGAAAAAACATAATATTTTTTACTATTTATTATAATAAATATCCAATTTTTTTTTTTTTTTTAAACAAATTTTTTCCTCAGTTTAGGCCAATACGTATTCTTCTACATATTTTTGGTAAAAAAAATCGCAATAAGCGTATATTGATTGGTTTGCGCAAAAGTTATAGCGTCTACAAAATAGGGGATAGATTTATAGCATTTTTATTATTATTTTTTTTTTTACTAGTAATGGCGGCGATTTGCGATTTTTATCGTGACTGCGACATTGCGGCGGACACTTCGGACACTTTTGACTCATTTTTGGGACCATTCACATTTATACAGCGATCCGTGCTATAAAAATGCATTGATTACTGTATAAATGTGACTGGCAGGGAAGGGGTTAACGCTAGGGGGCGCTGCAGGGGTTAATGTGTACCCTATCTTGGTGATTCTTACTGTGGGGGGAGGGGACTGACTGGGGGAGGAGACCGATCGGTGTCCCTATGTACAAGGGACACACCATCGGTCTCCTCTCCTCTGACAGGACGTGGATCTGTGTGTTTACACACACCGATCCACGTCCTGCTCGATTACCGGGCAATCGCGGGTGCCTGGCGGTCATCGCGACCGCCGGGCACGCGCACCGGGGGGCCCCAGCTACGCGGCGGGCGCGCGCGCCCCCCAGTGGCCAAATTGTAGACGACGTCATATGACGGCGTCCCGCCACAGTAGCTGCACCGTCCCGCCGTCATTTGACAGTGGGCGGTCAGCTAGTGGTTAAGGAAGTCAATCTGCCCTGTATTGGGGGCGTATACATTGACAAGGGAAAAGGAAATGGTCAAGTATTGGCAATCTAAAACGAGGAATCTCCCATGAGGGTCAGCATAGGATTTTTTAACCTTAATAGGGCATGACTTCTTTAAAAATATAGCTACTCCCGCCTTGCCCGTAGAGTCAGAGGCAAGAAAGGAGATGGGAAAAAGCTTTGAAGCAAATTTAAATGATCCCTTTGTCCGGAAATGCGTTTCCTGGATCAATATCACGTCAGCACCCAAGGTCCTGAATTCCTTCAGGGCCAACCAGCGCTTACGGACAGAACCCAAACCCTTCACATTATATGATAGGATCCTCAAAGCCATGAGTGATTCTTAATTGGGTATGCTCTTGTAGAGGTAATAAAAGTATAAAACCCTGGGTCGTAGAAAGTGTGACAGTAAAAATAAATATAAATCTGTTTACAAACATTACAAATAACTACAACCCCACGGTACCTTGGTGTTGGAAAAAATACCCTGTTGGGGTAAGAGAATGGAACTGAAAAACATAAGCAATGTAAGTAATACAATTTCAACCTATGAAGTTGATCTATAAACATGGACATCTTAGCTGGAAAAAAGAGAATTAAAACTAACAATAAGAGAAGCAAAAAAATAAATTTTGAGAAACCTGAGAGGTAAGGACATCTCAGGAGGTCCTGGACAAAGTCCAAGGCCAAAAAGGGACGTGTACGGGCTTCCATCAGGGAACTCTGAGCAGAGAAGGATGGGGAGGCCCGACTGCTCAACTTGAGAGCTTGTTGGCGTTTAGAGTCAGTGGGCAGTATGTAGTAGAAAAGGGACCAAATCCAATTAACTATTTAGCAAAAATGTCTGACCACTGAGGAGCATGGTTCTTCTGACACACCATGGGTTGAGTAGGTAGAAATATCAACAAATAACGTTTCACCCTGAGTACAGAGCAGGGTGCAATCAAAACTGTGTATATTCAAAACATTAGTCCTTGATTCATCCAATAAATGAAGGGCAAGGAGTCTAAAATGCGCGTAGCATTAAAGGATAGATCCAGAGAGGAGTGTGGACTGTCTCAAGGTGGTTGCTTGGAAAAGCGTGGTCGCTGAGGGGTAGAAAGTTGTTTCTTAGATTTGCCCCTAACAGGGGTCCAGATACGGCTGGGAGTATTGGGAGGTAGTTGAGCCTGGGTGTCTGGAGGATTTAAATCTTCTTCCGGTAATGGAGGCAGACCGAGGCTTTTTAGAAACGCCTCGTTCTCTTGCAGGTCACGGAGGATGTGTTGGGCCCCGTTCTTTGAAACGACAAGGCGGAATGGGAATCCCCAGTAGTATGGGACTTTATGATGTTGTAGGTGTGAGGTGAGTGGGTGCAGGTTCCTGCGTTTAGCAAGGGTGATGGGAGAGAGATCGCTGAAGATTTGAAATTTTGCTCCCTTGTACATAATTTGAGATTTATTGCGAGCAGCCACTGTTAGTGCCTCCTTGCTTTCGAAAAAATGAAACCTCACTACAACATCCCTGGGTCTGGCTCCGGCCGGGGGTTTGGGTGCGAGAGAACGGTGTGCCCTGTCAAGTCGCCAATCTATGTCCACCACCGAAGGGGCCAGGGTGTTGAAAAGGCCCAGGAGGTAGGAGCGCAAGTCAGAGTCCCCCACTGTCTCAGGGATACCTCTGAAGCGTAGGTTTTGACGTCTATCCCTATTTTCCAAATCCTCCTGTTGTAGTTGTAGTTGGGAGACTGAGAGACGTAGATTATGGTTTTCATCCTCGATGGTCTGCACATAGTTGACCGTCTCATCAAATTTGTTCTCAAGGGTGTCTGTGCGCTCCCCTAATTGATTTCCCCTCTCAGGTCTGCAGCCAATTTGTTCACCTCCGCCGAGACATTGTTAGTGATTTGTTGGAGTAGGAGTTGTAGTTTAGCATCTAGTTTAGCGTCCAAGATGTCTGGGGTAAGAATCTCACGAGGCGAAAGAGTCTCAGACCCTGAACTTTGGGTGAAATTTAGTGGATAGTTCACTTTAGTTTCAGTCCCTAGGGACGGGTCCATTGTGGAGAGTTGGTCTGCGGGGAAGGCTGGTGTAGAAGAATTTGACCTGGTGACATACTTTTCCATGTTTACTTTCGTGTACTGTCCAAAAATAGTATTTCTGCTGTTGACCGATTTTGCCCATGGGGTGTCTATAGAGTTGTAATGGACAATCAAGTTTACCCCCGGTGTTAATACAAGAGTTATAATGGCATAGCGGAGGTCTTGAGGAGCAGCCGGAGCTCCAAGCTTATTTAAGTGGCATGTTCCGTGACAGCCTGGGTAGCCATGTAAGGAATTAGAAAGTGGTAGTCAGATAATATTCCTGGCCTCAACCTATGAGGCTCAGGATAGTTACAGGTCTGGTGGGGAGGAAGTGGCACTCCAGGAGGGGGTTCACCATGCAGGGTTATGGTATAGTGGGAGTAGTGGGGGTAGCAAGATGGCCGCCGAGCCCCGTGTGTAGGCCGAAGCCGCGGCCTTTCCTAGATTCCACCCCCGGACCAACTGCGGACAGTCTACCCGATCCTCCACCTACTACTAAAGTCTGAGAAAGGGCACTGTATCGCCCGATTTACACAGGGAGGGACTGCTGGAGGGGGCTGTCAATCCCAGGGGGGGAAAAAAAACTCACCGCCTGACGGCACTATGGCCTGGAACAACGGCGTCCGCCGGCGGCTCACTGAGGAGGATCCTAGGCGTTCCGGCCTGTATGTAGCGGGCTTCCAGGTCCCCCAGAGGCCAGGGACAGACCTTGGAGAGCACCCGCTCCAGTCTCGGGCTGTGGAGGAGAAGCGCTGCGGCGTCCCGAGCTGGGGTAGGCCGCAAGATGGCGCCGAGCGTCCCTCAGGGGGGGGCCGCACTGTGGATCCAGGAGTCTCCGCTTTCCAGGCTCCACGGAAAGCCGGCCGGAACGGCTGTGACGATGGGTTCTATCTGCCACAGGTCAGGCAGGGCAATTTAGGAAGGTTTCTGGCCAGGGATGGCAGTGGATGGTGGATATCTGTGTGGAGCAGGACCTCCACACGTCTTCCCTGAATCGCGTCCGGACACGCCCCTGACACATTTGTGGGTGTGTAACCCCAAAATTTTTACGTCACAACTTTTCAAAATTTGGAAGATGCACACAGTGTGCCAACATGTGCTAGCTCCCATCATGGTTGATCAATGACAACGTTTTGTGGGTGCAACCACTTTACTAACTACTAAAGTGGGTGAGGTGAAGGGGTTGCACCCCCAAAACACGTCCATTGATCCCCATGATGGGAGATTGCACATTTGGACATTCTAGGCATGTGTTCTTGCCTCAAATGCCAATTTAGAATTCCAAATTGTGTGCATGTTCGAAATTTAGCTTTTCCAGGGGTGACAACCCATGTGATGAAGGCACGATCAAACACACTTTGAACATAGTCATGTCTGATCTTGTCTTCACTTTTCAAAGTTGAACTTTGTAAGTTCCTATGTTCAGTATGTTTTGTTTTGCTACATGCCTGGTTTACACAAATGCGCCATGTTAGTAAAGAATGTTCTAAAGACCAAAGATCTTTTAAGTTTACAAAAGCATTTTTGAAAGGCACTTGTGAATGTGTTTGAAGTAACATTTTAACATCTAAACAATGTGTGGCTTCCTTATTTCAAACCCCAAAAGCATTATTAGCGTCAAAAGTAAATGAATTTGGTGACAGTGGGTGTTATTTACTAAAGGCTATTCCACTTTGCACTGCAAGTGTAGTTTCCGGTGCACTTTTGCAGTGCACTTGTATTGCATAGTGGATTTGTCTTTTGAAAATGACACCCACAGTGCTTTGTAATAAACCACCTATCACGCCATTTTCAGGAATACACACATTTCTGTCATGGTGATGAAAAGGAGTATTTTTGGTGTCAGTTATGCACTACATACCTTACCTAGAAAAACTATTATGTATCAGACACACAACATGACAAGATTCTTTTTGGGAAGAAGAGACTGTAACCTCCTCTCACCAAGAAAGTGCATTCCCACTGTTGAATATAAAGGCCCAAAAAGAAAACAAAAAATAAGCTAGAACAAGCTAGAAGTACTCCATATACCTCTCGCGGACTTCACGGGCATTTAGGGGGGGCAAGCCAGGACGTGCAGCTTGAAGGGCTGTGAGGTTGTCATTTGTAGGCATGGCGACATCAGGGCCAACAGACACAACATAGTTGGTGCTATGTCGCTTTAAGAAGTTGTGCAATATGCAGCAGGAAAGCACAATGTGGTTCAGTTTATATTCCGCCATGTTGATAGGTGTCAAAAAGAGGCGGAAGCGGCTGGCCATGATCCCAAAGGCGTTCTCCACCACTCTGCAGGCTCTGGACAGCAGGTAATTGAAGACCCTCTGGTCTGGGGTGAGGGTCCTCATCGGGAAGTGCCGCATCAGATGGCTTGACAACACAAACGCTTCATCTGCGACAAAGACGAAGGGGAGTCCTTCAGCATTCTCCTCTGGAGGTGGCAAGCACAGACTGCCACTCTGGAGACCATGGCACCACCATCCGAGATCCGGCCATTCTTCCCCACGTCCACATACAAAAACTCGTATGTCGCCGACACCACCACCAACATCACTATACTATTAAACCCCTTGTAATTATAATAGTACGACCCCGAGTTGGGGGGTGGGATGATGCAGACGTGTTTCCCATCAATTGCACCTCCGCAGTTAGGAAAGTCCCAACGGCTGGCAAAGTGGGAGGCCACAGTCTGCCATTCCTGTGGTGTTGAAGGAAACTGTGGAGTCAAACAAGAAAGAAAAAAAAGTCAGTTTGCACATAAACATTGCAAGCAGATTAGACAGAAACATCTTGGAACAAGATCAGAGTAAAATTTAACCAAGAAAGTATTTGCAAACCAAAGTACAAGGTCCCGTTAGCAGATTACTCACCCCCCATCACTTCTGATGGGCCATTGACAATAACTAGGGGTTTGGGGGGGGGGGGGGGGCGGATTGGACAGGTAACCCTCTCCACTTCATTGAGAGCCGAATGGCTCAATAGCGTGTGATAGTTTGGCCAGACCCTCCTTACTTAACACTATTGGCAGGCTACCGGAAAGATAAAAGAAGATTCCTAATCCCCCCCAAAAAAAAAAAAAACATGGGAAGGGAAGCACATTTTGACATTCTGCAATTACCTATCAAGCTAATAATAGGAGGAAAAAAATAAAAAATAAAAAAAACATTGTAAAGTATTGAGCCAGCCCCTTGCACTACATGCTTTGCTGAATTCATCCCTAAATATGACCACTATAAAGAGGTAGGTATATAGTGTGTATTGAGCTTGGCAAAGCCAGCAGATAGAGGATTGGTATCATCTGACCGAGCAGTTGGGGGAGGGGGGTTCCTAATGAGTTTGGCACACCAAAAAAAAAAACAGGGACTCTGCATGAAGTAAAACACACAGAAAACATTTGTGAATATTTTAGGGGGTGTTTGGGGGAAACCAATACTATGGAGCAGAAAAAATACATTGCTTAAGTGACTAGGCCATAGGTGTATATTGAGCCAGAAGAGCATGCTGGGGAGGTAAGTGAAGGCAAAAATGCATGAAGGACAAAAGGGGCACAGCATATTAGAGCATATTGCAATCATGGTAATTAGGGAAGGAGGTCAAAAATACAAGACATTAGCAAACAGAGCATACATAGAAGGGAATAGTAAAGGAGAAATGTTACCTTAATATAGTCCTCCTGCAGGACCTAGATGATAGCAGAACAGGTCTCTGGAATAATGATTCCCAGAGCCTGGGGAGAGATACCTGTGGAGAACTTCAGATCCTGAAGGCTTCTCCCTGTCGCCAAGTACCTCAACGTGGCAACAAGCCTCTGCTCCGGAGTGATGGCTTGCCTCATGCAGGTATCCTGCCTGATGATAAAAGGGGTCAGCAAAGCCAACAGACGGTGAAAAACGGGGTCCATCATCTGGAGAAAGTTCCTGAAATCATCAGGATTATTCTCCCGGATCTCACAAAGCAAAGGCATGTGCGAGAATTGGTCACGCTGAAGCAACCAATTTTTGGTCCATGAACTCCTCCTCACCCTGTTTATGGACTGGTCTTGGGTCAAAGCTAAAAGCCCAACACCAAGCCCCTGCACAGCATGAACTCTATGACGAGTACGTACATGAAACATAGCTCACAAATGGTCGGCTGGTCAGAACGGACAAACAGAAAGCACCGATAAACAGCAAAGCCTGAAAGAACGAAATGAATACCAGAAACGAGCAGAAAATAAGTAGTGAAAATCAAAGCGTCTTATATCAAGATATAGGCCACAATGACCAACAAATGCGAACTGACTACACGCACCGATAAACAGATACACACGACAAGCACAAACTGAAGAGCAGTAACGATCTGAGTCTGAAAACTGAAAAGCGCGAATTGTATGTCACCAAACCTCTACTAACACGCGATAAACACGGAATCAGCAGAAGGAGCCCAACGGGTGCCGGATGTGGTGCTGAACTTCTCTTTTCTAGTCTCGTTGAAGACGGCTTACGTCACGGCGTTCTTGAAGACCGGAAATTCCGACAACGTTATCCGACCGTGTGTACGCAACACCAGCTTCGGACAAATTCAGACGAAAATAGTCATCGGAAAATCCGAGCGTGTGTACGGGGCATATAGATGTACAATAAATAACAAGTGTCACGGAATAAATAATTGAATGAAACAATTACATGCATCCAACCTGTACCAATATTGTAGCAGCACTTGGGTATCAGAAAAAACTGATCAGGTGGAAAGGATATCACTTAATAAATCTATAAATGGATCAATAACTGGATCTAGATATATGTATCCATGAATAAATAAATAAATCAATAATCCATAATAAATAATCAATAATAAATAATAAATAGGGGGTAAAAAACAGATCGATCAATGAATGAATAAATAAATAAATTAATCAATTAATCTATTGATCGGTATTAAACGAGAGTCCATTCATCACACGGTGACTAATAAATTAATTAATAAATAAATTAAAGTCCCGTTTTCTCCAGGATGAGGTAATAAATACAAGGTGATATTGCAAGCTCAGTATTCAATGTGTCGCAGAAAAAAACTGATTAGTCCATCCACCAGTGTGCTCCACCACGTGATACAAGGTTCCCCTTTGGGGATGCACTCACCAGAGCTACAAAGAATATGGGCATATATACACTCTCATCAGGATCCTGTGTCTCTCTCTATCGAAGTCCTCCAATTCAAACAATAAATTAGAGTGCATCACTTCTAGTGAAAAGAAAACAGTATACAATCAGTTCAATCCACCAGTAGACATTCTTCACAGAAGAGATAAATAAATCTCTGTTCAAATACACCTTTCTGTGATATATGTGAATAAAAACATGTAGCTAGACACTGGGAATGTAAATAAGGTTGTTTTGGTATTTTCACCACACCGAGCCAAAGGAGCCATATATAGCGTAGTATTTATTACATCCACAAAAATAACTTGCATAAAAAAGCTGCAGCATGCATATGAATAAAGACAAACAAACAACTCTCTGCGCTCAAAAGGATAAATTGTCTTAGTATATGTTTGGGTAGATTTCTATCTTCTATAGTATATTAATCACTGAATATATATATACTTGGTTAAATGTGCAACCCAGCATAGGTGCACCAGTAGCAGCTGCTTAAAAAGGACGTCGTATGTAGATGTACAATAAATAACAAGTGTCACGGAATAAATAATTGAATGAAACAATTACATGCATCCAACCTGTACCAATATTGTAGCAGCGCTTAGGTATCAGAAAAAACTGATCAGGTGGAAAGGATATCACTTAATAAATCTATAAATGGATCAATAACTGGATCTAGATATATGTATCCATGAATAAATAAATAAATCAATAATCCATAATAAATAATCAATAATAAATAATAAATAGGGGGTAAAAAACAGATCGATCAATGAGTAAATAAATAAATAAAATTAATCAATTAATCTATTGATCGGTATTAAACGAGAGTCCATTCATCACACGGTGACTAATAAATTAATTAATAAATAAATTAAAGTCCCGCTTTCTCCATGATGAGGTAATAAATACAAGGTGATATTGCAAGCTCAGTATTCAATGTGTCGCAGAAAAAAACTGATTAGTCCATCCACCAGTGTGCTCCACCACGTGATACAAGGTTCCCCTTTGGGGATGCACTCACCAGAGCTACAAAGAATATGGGCATATATACACTCTCATCAGGATCCTGTGTCTCTCTCTATCGAAGTCCTCCAATTCTCCTCCACAGCCTCCTATTCAATAGCTCACCATTGGCAGGTAGACCATATGTTGAAAAAAATTGCACCACATAGTGTGACTCTGCTTAAAACCATTTATTAACCCCCCAATCAGTTGGAATAAGGCACCCCTTAATATAATATGCGTACCAAATACATAAGTCAAATCAGCATGTAAGTAGGATAAATGTAAAGCACTCTGCCTGTGTACGCCTTCCGGATCCTTTCTCAGCTGATTTCCGCTATGGAGAGCGGTGTTTCCAGCGTCCTAGGATGCTTCCTGGTCGGTGGACCGCAGGCTGGAGCGCAAACGTCACTTCCTTGGTTCTCTAGTCAACGTCCCTGACGCACGTTTCGTCCTATCGGACTTCTCACGAGGGCGTGACTAGAGAACCGGAAGTGTCACTCTTATAGTGATGGATTGATATTCTAGCCAATAGGCGCGCACGCATGAATGCCATAGGAATTCTTACAGCGCTAGTCTGCTCTTGTCTAAATAATCACCAAGAAACTGATATTGCAGAAGGCGATTACAAACTTCATGGGCAACAATCATATATGAATTATGGGACAATGAAGAGATGGACTATCGTACTATATGCTTAACTTTTAAAGATTTAAAGATTCCTCACATACATGCGCGTGCCTCCTTACATTAACCCTTGAGTGATCAGACATGTTCATGACACAGTCTGATTTAGAGTGTGGATCCATGCAGAGGAGGGCTATGGCTCAGCTATATTGTAATGACAGCTTATGAGCATATATATAATATATAGATAATAACAACAAATGATTTTAATGTACTCCTTGGAGTTTAAGTTAAAATGTACGGATAATTTATAAATAGAAAAAATATGCAAATGCGGATCTACATGTATAAAAATATATAAAAGCGCCTAAAAAGTCACATATTAAAATTGCATATAAAAATCGCATGTAAAACGCATATATAAAAAAAAATTTTTTTGTATATAAAAAGGAGAAAAAAACTCATTGAGTCCACTGGATAAAACCATGTTGATAAATACCATTTATAAACCACGGGTGGGTCCGGGTAGGAAATTATAAAGATATAAAATTATAAAAATATATATAAAATTATAAAAATATACTAATCTAAAATTATATAAAAAAATATATATAATTATACATTATAAAGGTATTTCACATTGGCTAAATATCTGTCCAGTAAAGAATGGGATGCAGTGTCACTGTTGGTGAGTGCTTACCCGAGTTATGAGACTGATAATAAGACTCAATCAGATAGAGAGTCAATAGTGAAAGGGTACTATGCTCATAGATCTCCTTGAATGGAATACACCCCAGATGCATCTAGGGTGTGCGAGGCAATAGGTACATGAATAAATATATTCAATAGCAACGAGAACAAAAATTATAACATGAATAAGCAAAAATCAGAATCAATAAACAATCAGAATCAATAAGATCATATACGACTCCAAAAATTATTATTATTGAGGAGGGGGTGGTTAAGTATCACTGATAAAGCAATTAATGTCAAGCTCTACATTTAAACCTCTAGGGGCGAGCACGTCAGTCAGAAATATCCATTTGGTTTCTTTTTTTGACAATTCTCTTACCCTATGGATGCCCCTCCAATGAGGTTGAAGGTGTTCGATACCCCAAAATTCTAGGCCCCTGGGATCACTATCGTGTTTTAATTTGAAGTGTAAGGACACGTTGTGGTCTTTGTAACCTAATTTGATGTTCTTGATATGTTCAGCTATTCTTATACGCAAAAGCCTTTTTGTGCGGCCAATATACATTAGGCCACATGGACATTTCAATGCATAGACCACAAACATCGTATTGCACGTGATAAATTGTTCGATATCAAAAGATGTGTGATTTGCTGTTGCTTCAAATTTATCAAGTGCCCTTATAGGTTTCCCCACTTCCCTGCAGGCCTTACATTTCCGGCAGGCATAAAAACCTTTTTTATCCCCGAAAGTCGGTGGTTTTTTTGGGGGGTCTATGATTTTTTTGACCACCCTATCACCGAAACTGGTCGCCTTTCTATAAATAAATTGGGGGATATCAGGTAAAGCCGTGGTTAGTTTCTTATCTAGTAATAACACATGCCAATGTTTTTTAAAAATGGTTTCTACTTCTTTGTACTGTTCATGGTATCCAGAGATGAACGACCATTCTTTGTTGGTATTTTTATGGGTGGTAGTGGTTGGCTGAACTGACGTTTTTTCTTCTAAAATGGTGGCTCGAGGTATTGCACCTACTTCTTCAACAATCTTCCTTAATTTGACCGGGTCATAACCACGGGTCTCAAATCTGTCTGTTAAAATTTTCGATTGGCAAGCGAAGTTGTTATCCTCTGAACAATTCCTCCTTACCCTCATTATCTGGCCTTTTTATATGGCCCTTTGTTTTTTTTAAAAAAAAACTTTGGTATATTTCTTAACCACATAGGGTGATGACCACTTAATAAATTGAATGTATACATCGACGTCCATAAATTTATCAGAAAGATCAACATAAAAAAAAATATTTTTTGGGACGTGAATCCCCAAGAGAAGTTACATCAAGTAATCCAGTACGACCTATGAATATTCAATCCATCAATAGCGGACTAAAAAATAAATCGATATTTAACCCTCCGAATAACCCGAACCACCAGGTAGAAGTGTTCAAAGGACTCGTCCTACAGGACCTGGCAAGTCTACAACCGAAAAGGGAAACTAATACCAGATATATAGAAGAAGGTATCATGGCCTTGGAAAAACGCAAGAACATAATCATACGCCCAGCTGATAAAGGCGGAGGGGTGGTAATTTTATCGAAAGATATCTACCACAATCAAATAATAGAGATGTTAGCGGATACTACCACTTATTGCACTTTAAAGAGGGATCCAACTGCAGAATACAGGGATCATCTGGAGAGACTAATCGACATGGGATCGAATAAGGGAGTCTTAACCGAGAAGGAGAAGAGATACTTGGTCCCAGCGAGCAGTAGAATACCAACTCTCTATACACTTCCTAAGGTGCATAAGGACCCAACAAACCCTCCAGCAAGACCCATAGTTAATAGTATCAATTCGATCTCAGCTAGACTCGGACAATATCTTGACAAATTCCTCCAAAATAGTGTGAGAAGCACTAGGTCTTACATACGCGACACGAAAGATTTTCTGAATTGTCTCCAGAAGGTGGATCTATCTGAAAGAAACGACATTCTTCTAGTCACTGCGGATGTATCCTCTCTTTATTCAATCATTCAGCACAATGACGCCCTCTTGGCCCTTAATTGGGCCCTAAGTAAGAGAGAAGATCTACCATTGAACCAAAAAGTGTTTTTAAAGAATGCTTTGGATTTTTGTCTTAATCATAATTATTTCTGGTACGGTGGCAATTTTTACTCCCAGCAAAGAGGCGTGGCCATGGGTGCGAAATTCGCACCAAGTATCGCAAATTTGTTCATGGCAGAATGGGAGGACAAAACTATTTTTAATGACCAACGGGCAGAATTAGTGTTTTATCGACGTTTTATTGATGATTTATTTTTTATCTGGGCAGGGACAAGCGAAAGCTTGGACACTTTTTTATCCTTTTTAAACACAAACAACAATAATATCGTTTTAACATCAACAAGTAATAAGGAGGAGATTGACTTTCTGGACGTTACAATATATCGAAAATTAAACCAGCTGGAAACAAAAGTTTTTTTTAAAAAAACTGACAGAAACAGTTATTTACCCATATCAAGTGGTCATCACCCTATGTGGTTAAGAAACATACCAAAGGGCCAGATAATGAGGGTAAGGAGGAATTGTTCAGAGGATAACAACTTCTCTTGCCAATCGAAAATTTTAACAGACAGATTTGAGAACCGTGGTTATGACCCGGTCAAATTAAGGAAGATTGTTGAAGAAGTAGGTGCAATACCTCGAGCCACCATTTTAGAAGAAAAAACGTTAGTTCAGCCAACCACTACCACCCATAAAAATACCAACAAAGAATGGTCGTTCATCTCTGGATACCATGAACAGTACAAAGAAGTAGAAACCATTTTTAAAAAACATTGGCATGTGTTATTACTAGATAAGAAACTAACCACGGCTTTACCTGATATCCCCCAATTTATTTATAGAAAGGCGACCAGTTTCGGTGATAGGGTGGTCAAAAAAATCATAGACCCCCCAAAAAAACACAGACTTTTTGGGATAAAAAAGGTTTTTGTGCCTGCCGGAAATGTAAGGCCTGCAGGGAAGTGGGGAAACCTATAAGGGCACTTGATAAATTTGAAGCAACAGCAAATCACACATCTTTTGATATCGAACAGTTTATCACGTGCAATACGATGTTTGTGGTCTATGCATTGAAATGTCCATGTGGCCTAATGTATATTGGCCGCACAAAAAGGCTTTTGCGTATAAGAATAGCTGAACATATCAAGAACATCAAATTAGGTTACAAAGACCACAACGTGTCCTTACACTTCAAATTAAAACACGATAGTGATCCCAGGGGCCTAGAATTTTGGGGTATCGAACACCTTCAACCTCATTGGAGGGGCATCCATAGGGTAAGAGAATTGTCAAAAAAAGAAACCAAATGGATATTTCTGACTGACGTGCTCGCCCCTAGAGGTTTAAATGTAGAGCTTGACATTAATTGCTTTATCAGTGATACTTAACCACCCCCTCCGCAATAATAATAATTTTTGGAGTCGTATATGATCTTATTGATTCTGATTGTTTATTGATTCTGATTTTTGCTTATTCATGTTATAATTTTTGTTCTCGTTGTTATTGAATATATTTATTCATTTACCTATTGCCTCGCACACCCTAGATGCATCTGGGGTGTATTCCATTCAAGGAGATCTATGAGCATAGTACCCTTTCACTATTGACTCTCTATCTGATTGAGTCTTATTATCAGTCTCATAACTCGGGTAAGCACTCACCAACAGTGACACTGCATCCCATTCTTTACTGGACAGATATTTAGCCAATGTGAAATACCTTTATAATGTATAATTATATATATTTTTTATATAATTTTAGATTAGTATATTTTTATAATTTTATTTATATTTTTATAATTTTATATCTTTATAATTTCCTACCCGGACCCACCCGTGGTTTATAAATGGTATTTATCAACATGGTTTTATCCAGTGGACTCAATGAGTTTTTTTCTCCTTTTTATATACAAAAAAAAAAAAAAAATTTATATATGTGTTTTACATGCGATTTTTATATGCGATTTTAATATGTGACTTTTTAGGCGCTTTTATATATTTTTATACATATAGATCCGCATTTGCATATTTTTTCTATTTATAAATTATCCGTACATTTTAACTTAAACTCCAAGGAGTACATTAAAATCATTTGTTGTTATTATCTATATATTATATATATGCTCATAAGCTGTCATTACAATATAGCTGAGCCATAGCCCTCCTCTGCATGGATCCACACTCTAAATCAGACTGTGTCATGAACATGTCTGATCACTCAAGGGTTAATGTAAGGAGGCACGCGCATGTATGTGAGGAATCTTTATATCTTTAAAAGTTAAGCATATAGTACGATAGTCCATCTCTTCATTGTCCCATAATTCATATATGATTGTTGCCCATGAAGTTTGTAATCGCCTTCTGCAATATCAGTTTCTTGGTGATTATTTAGACAAGAGCAGACTAGCGCTGTAAGAATTCCTATGGCATTCATGCGTGCGCGCCTATTGGCTACAATATCAATCCATCACTATAAGAGTGACACTTCCGGTTCTCTAGTCACGCCCTCGTGAAGAAGTCCGATAGGACGAAACGTGCGTCAGGGACGCTGACTAGAGAACCAAGGAAGTGACGTTTTGCGCTCCAGCCTGCGGTCCACCGACCAGGAAGCATCCTAGGACGCTGGAAACACCGCTCTCCATAGCGGAAATCAGCTGAGAAAGGATCCGGAAGGCGTACACAGGCAGAGTGCTTTACATTTATCCTACTTACATGCTGATTTGACTTATGTATTTGGTACGCATATTATATTAAGGGGTGCTTTATTCCAACTGATTGGGGGGTTAATAAATGTTTTAAGCAGAGTCACACTATGTGGTGCAATTTTTTTCAACATATGGTCTACCTGCCAATGGTGAGCTATTGAATAGGAGGCTGTGGAGGAGAATTGGAGGACTTCGATAGAGAGAGACACAGGATCCTGATGAGAGTGTATATATGCCCATATTCTTTGTAGCTCTGGTGAGTGCATCCCCAAAGGGGAACCTTGTATCACGTGGTGGAGCACACTGGTGGATGGACTAATCAGTTTTTTTCTGCGACACATTGAATACTGAGCTTGCAATATCACCTTGTATTTATTACCTCATCATGGAGAAAACGGGACTTTATTTATTTATTTATTAATTAATTTATTAGTCACCGTGTGATGAATGGACTCTCGTTTAATACCGATCAATAGATTAATTGATTAATTTATTTATTTATTCATTCATTGATCGATCTGTTTTTTACCCCCTATTTATTATTTATTATTGATTATTTATTATGGATTATTGATTTATTTATTTATTCATGGATACATATATCTAGATCCAGTTATTGATCCATTTATAGATTTATTAAGTGATATCCTTTCCACCTGATCAGTTTTTTCTGATACCCAAGCGCTGCTACAATATTGGTACAGGTTGGATGCATGTAATTGTTTCATTCAATTATTTATTCCGTGACACTTGTTATTTATTGTACATCTATATACGACGTCTTTTTTAAGCAGCTGCTACTGGTGCACCTATGCTGGGTTGCACATCTAACCAAGTATATATATATTCAGTGACTTATATACTATAGAAATCTACCTAAACATATACTAAGACAGTCTATCCTTTTGAGCGCAGAGAGTTGTTTGATAGAGGCGGGCCAGAATACCAAAACAACCTTATTTACAATGTGTACGGGGCATAACTG
>CM053029.1:30329191-30391587 GCA_028564925.1 Lithobates sylvaticus | reverse complement strand
ACTGATAAGAATGCACTGATGAAGCTGTACTAATATGTGACAATGATAGGTGACAGTGATGGGCACTGAGATGCATCACTGATGGGCACTGAAGGGTACTGATATGTGGCACAGATGGGCACTGATAGGCAGCACTGATGGGCAATAGGAGGCACTGATGGGCAATAATATGCGGCAGTGAATGACACTGATAGGTGGCACTGAAGGGCACTGATAGGTGGCACTCATGGGCTCTAAAAGGAGGCTCTGATGGACACCAATTGGAGGCACTGATGGGCATGGATAAGTGGCACTGATGAGGAGGCACAGATTGGCAGCACTGATTGGCACCACTGATGGGCAGCACTGATTGGCATTGATTGGCAGCACCGATTGGCGCTGTTGGGGCTGCACTGATAATCAGCACACTGATTATCAGTGCCCTATCAGTGCAGATGTCCCCTTTTATACTTGCTAGTTACCTGCTCTCCTCTCCTTGCACTGTGACAACTTGAGCAAAGGAATGTCAATAACTGCCAGTTTTTTTTTTTTTATATCGTGATCAGCTGTGATTGAACACAGCTGATCACATAGTACAGAGCCTCTGTGATTAGCTCTTTACCCCAATCTGTGATCAGCTCTGTCCGTAGAACGTGGCCTCCCAGACATGATGGTGGGTTGCTTATTAACAAAATGTAATAAAGATGTGGAAATATGTACATGGATGCACTTTAATGGAAAGTGGTGTTTGGTTCACTTTAACCTGAGTACTCACTACACAGACACACTCCACTGACGCACTATAATATACTGCAGTAAAACTGCACTGACGCACTGCAATATACTGCGTTAAACATGCAGTAACGCACTGAAATATACTGCGTTAAACGGCACATAACACACAGAAATATATTCCATTAAATACGCAGTAAAGCACAGAGATGTTGTCAGGGCTGTGCTCAGCTCTTCCTTCTCTGAGCTGGCCGCTCAGCTGTCGGCTAATTGCCAGCTTGTCAGTCCTGCCTACTTATACTGTCCAGCCCAGATGATCTCTGCCTTCGCCTTGGTTACATCTCTAGAGATGCTCTCCTGCGTTCCTGTTAAAGACTTGCTTGGCTGACATTCCTTCTGGCTCCAGATCCTGCTTGCTGTTCTACTACGCTCATCTCTGGTGCCCTGACGTTTTGGCTTGTCTGGCTATCCGTTCCGGTTCCTGAACTCTGGGTATGTTTTGACTACGTTTACTCTGTTTACCTTTTTTTATTATTATTAAACAAGTGAGATTTAACTGTACTTCTGTCTCAGTCTGATTCATGGTTTCTGACAGTAGGCGAAGGCCATGAATTCAGAAGATGCAGTCAATCCACTTGTTGCTAATATCTTTTCCAGATTGGATGATCAGGATCACCGCATGGATCAGTTTGCCATGGCATTACAAATGCTCCTGAGTCACCCGGCTCACCTGGAATCTCCCACTGTGGCTGCTCCGGTACAACCTGTGTTGAAGGCTGTCCCTGCTGCTGCTCTCTGCGCAGGCACCCAACTCGAGTATTATCTCTATAAGAGGTAAATCTGGTTCCGTTCCGCTTCCCCAGCGATTTGGGGGCGATCCAGTCCAATGCAGAGGGTTTCTCAACCAGGTTGAGATTTACTTTGAGATGCTGCCCCAGGCGTTTCCCACGGACAGAAGCAAAGTAGGTTTTGTGATATCTTTGCTTTCTGAGAGAGCCTTGGCCTGGGCAAACCCTCTATGGGAGATGCAAAAACCTGTTGTCTTGAGTTACCCTGAGTTTGAGACTTCCTTTTAAAATGGTATTTGATGTTCCTGCACTCTCCACTTCTGCTGCCAAGTGCCTCATGTCCATCAGAGTACAAGAACTGTTGCCGATTACGCCATTGAATTACGTACTCTGGCAGCAGAGGTTGCTTGGAACAATGAGGTCCTTGTGGCTGCTTTTCCTCATGGTCTCTCAGATACCATCAAGGATGAGATAGCAGCGCAAGATATACCCACTGAGCTGGAGAAGTTGATCACGTTTGCCATCCTCATTGACTCTAGACATGTGCAATTAGTACGAATCCGAAATACGAATTTTTATGCATACGAATTCCGTACGAAATACGAAATTTCGTTTATGACTTTCAGATCCAAATTAACAGAAATGTGACTGGTGTTTTGTTCACCAATCACTCAGAGGAAGTCAGCACAGCACAGGGATGGTGGGAACCCCTCATAATGATAAATTCATCATAACGAACATTCGTTATTTTAACGAAAATATAACAAAACTAAAGTTTAAAAACCCAGGAAGTCAGCACAGCACAGGGATAAATTATTATAATGATAAATTCATCATAACAAACTTTCGTTATTTTAACGAAAAGTTTACGAATCTAATGAAAATTCGTATTTCGTACGAATCCAAATTGAATTTCGTACACGAATTACGAAATATGAATTTTTTTTTTTTTTATGCGAAGCAGAACGGAATGAAACCATGTCTTATTGACTCCAGATTTTGAGAAAGAGACTCTTTTACGGAGCACTTGCAGAAGCCTCCTGTATATTTGTCTCTGAGCTTTGCCTCCCTCACCTCCCATGCCTCCTTGTACCGAGTCAGTCTGTGAAGATAAACCCATGCACTCAGGCTTCACGTGTATCTCTGCGGATGAGAGAACCCTTAGGAGGAGGGAGAGATTGTGCCTTTATTGTGGCCAGGCAGGTCACTTTTTGAAGTCTTGTCCTACCCATCCAGGGAACGCCCGAAACTTGAGGTCCTGTCATGGAAAGACCTTAGGTCGTGTTGTTTTATCCCCAGTTATCCAGAAGGATAAGCCCCTGGTTTTGGTTACCCTTTCTTGGGCTGAGTCGTCCATCGAGATACAGGCTCTAATCGATAGACATGTGCATTCATTTTCGTCCGAATTTTGGGTATTTTCGTTATCGTTTTAACAAACGATAACCAACGTGCAGAATCCAAAAACCGAAAGATCCAACATAAACAAATGCTTTATTTTAGTTTTCGTTGCAACAGTTCGTTATAGATAGGAGATTCAACATGACACTGACAATAGCGATCTGTGTCCATCGAACCTGTGGTCGAATGTGCCTAACCTTAGCTCTATTAGTTCAAGATTATTCTATATAGAGAGAAAAGATTTGACATAGAGAGAAAAGATTCGACATTATAGAGACAATAGCAAAAAGGTCGAATGTGCCTAACCTAACTCTATTAGTCCAAGATTATTCGACATAGAGAGAAAAGATTCGACAAAGCAGTCGCCGCGAGCGGACATTTATGGTCAAATACTCCGCCCATAGGCTATAGAAGAATTCTAATGTTGGTTGACTAGTAGTAATAATTAATAAATATAATTATTACTAGTGTCATACAACATTAGAATTCTACTATAGCTTGTAGGCGGAACATTCGACCGGAAATGTACCACTGACAACTCATGGGGCCCCCAGGCAATAGGAGATTATGGGGCCCCTGGGCAATAGGAGATTATGGGGCCCCCGGGCAATAGGAGATTATGGGGCCCCCGGGCAATAGGAGATTATGGGGCCCCCAGGCAATAGCAGATTATGGGGCCCTCAGGCAATAGATTATAGGGCCACACAGTATACACACACTCATATACAGTATACACACACAGAAACACAATATACACACACACAGTATACACACACAGAATACACATACACACACTGAAAAGTTACTGGAGAGGCGGGGCAGCTATAATCTTGGGATTTAAAAAAAAAAAATGTTTTACATTCCTGGTTTTATTGAGGCTGGCAACCCTGATGGGGCCCCTTAGTGGTTAATTTTTGTTTGCGTCAGTTTCTTTCACAATGATGTCTGCTTTTTTTTTGTCTCTGTGGTTTTGCTAGAACGGGGGCTTGTGAACCTTTTTTTTCAGAGGTTTGTCCTCCATTATGCAACCCATTGTGACAGATTATATGATGAAGATGAAAATCTTAAAGGAACGTTGCAGCAGCCTCCAGTTCTGATTTTTAGACAACCCTTTAACCCCAGACACAGACTAGTCAGCAGGAAGCAGGTCAGCAGGAAACATCTATAAACTGTTGAGTTGTCTTGCTCTAGTTAAATTACAACTAAAGGTTCCTGTATGATGGTCTTAATAAGTACCCCCCCTTCTCTCTTCCCCCCCCTTCCCATCTGCACCCTGGTCTCTGAAACAAATGCAGCCTCTTGTAAGTCTTCAGTTTAGCCGGATGGGCAATTGTGGGCTCGATGCCTCTGGCCTTGCAGCATGGTTTGGATTAGTGGGCACCAGGCGAGGGCATAAAATCTGGAAGCTACGATGTACAGACGTCAGTGGTAAATATAAAAAAAAAACTTTGAAATATAACCTCTTTTGGGAACCAATATACTTTATTGGCTTGTTTTTAATATATTTCTTCAAATACTATAATTTTTTTAGAAATCGGTATCTTTTCCCCCCTGAAGAAGACCTATACTACATGTGGTCGAAACGCATTGGGGCTCTCTTTACATGATGTTCTACAGATATTGTGTTATTTTTGAAGGTTCTTTGTATTGATGTAATACTGTATGGGTTCAACACTGTACCCAATGTATGCTATGTATGTCTTCCAGTTTTGATTTTATGCTTTGACTGACGTGCTATTTTGTAGAATACTTTTTTGTAATATAATATACTTTTTTATAATTCATTTTTTATTTTATTGCTGCAATACAAAACCACACAGGGAAATGCCTTATACTTTTTTCTATATCTTTATCGGGGCGTGCAGCTAACCATTTGCTCACCTAGAGCATCATCTCTCTGTTTTTTAAAAACATTTAAAAAATGTGTAACAAAAACTGAAATGTAGGTTTGGATTTTATGATTGTCTAACACTTTACTCCCATACTTTTACAGATGGTGAATCTACATTTGTCTTCTACGGTAAGATACTTATCATACAGTGCAATTTAATTTTAAAAACATTTCTATCTTGACTTCAAATATGTCCACCCATTTTGTTTGTTTTTTGCTCACATTTTCAACTGTCCTCTATTAATAGACAGAATTTAAGATGCATTTTTCAAAGTTAACAAAAATATCAAAGATAATGAAACCAAAATAGATAGCTAGATTATAACTAGGGAGATAGATGGACAGTATATAGAAATACAATGAAAGAGAGAGATATGGGCACTACCCATCAACCGAAAGAAAACTTCAGTGTTCCAAAAGAAGAACACTAAATGAGTTCTTCCTTTACATTCCCACTTCCCACCTGCCCATAGTACCCGTACCATGATGTACCAGTATGTCACTTAGTACATGTGCACTGGCACACCCACTGGGGTAAAATAAAAACGTGTGAAAAATTTAATACCTGATCAACCCCCCCTCAATTTTCTTAAAAGAAAAAAAAATTGTTTATGAAAATGGAATAAAAAATATTTTTATTTTAAACTTACTGTCCAGTCAGTATCCCTGATCACATCCACACCAGTCATATAATGATGCTGTACTGCACTGGTGACAGTATGTAAAAAAAAAAAAGTGGAAAAAAATTATTTAAGTTCTTTGCTTTCCAAAAAATTATGAAACATTACAACTTCAAAAAAACTTGCCATGCCTCTTACTAAATGCCCCAGACTGTTTACTTTGCAAAAAGGTAATTTGGGGGATATTTATACCATCCTGGCATTTTAAGGGCCTCAAGAAATGAGATCCATTAGTATATCAGGATTGATAAATTTTCAGATATATACCATACAGTAGTTTGTAGACACTATAACTTTCACACAAACCAATTATACACTTATTGGGATTTTTTTTACCAAAGAGATGTAGCAGAATACCCTTTGGCCTAAATGTATGAAGACATTTGGTTTTATTGGATATGTTTCATAACAGAAAGTAGAAAATATTGTTTTTCTTTTCAAAATCTTCAGTCTCTTTTTGTTTTATATATTAAAAAAAAAAAAAAAAAAAAAAAAAAAACAGTGGAGATCAAATAACACCAAAAGAAAGCTCAATTTGTGTGAAAAGAATTATATCAAATTAATTTGGGCACAGCGTTGCATGACCACACAATTGCCAGTTAAAGTAGGGCAGTGCTGAATAGAAGAAAAATGGCCTGGGGTCTCACCAAGAGCCTCAGTCCCCATACTTTCAATCGGGACCCGGATCTCCTGATTCCAGATCACCTGATTGCTGTAATAGCCTCTGATTGGCTACCACAGGGATCAGTCACTGTGAAGCCCGCCCCTTTGTTATTTTTCTTTCTGTGAATGGAATGGATACATCGTATTTCTCTCTTTCCTTGAAGAAAGGGTACTATCACACCCTCCACACTCCTCTCCTGTACATACTGGCCACTGTCATACCCTCTACACTCCTCTCCTGTACATACTGTCCACTGTCATATCCTCCACACTCCTCTCCTGTACATACTGTTCACTGTCATACCCTCCACACTCCTCTCCTGTACATACTGTCCACTGTCATATCCTCCACACTCCTCTCCTGTACATACTGCCCACTGTCATACCCTCCACACTCCTATCCTATACATACTGCCCACTGTCATATCCTCCACACTCCTCTCCCATACATACTGCCCGCTGTCATACCATCCACACCCCTCTCCTGTACATACTGTTTACTGTCATACCCTCCACACTCCTCTCCTGTACATACTGCCCACTGGCATGCCCGCCTCACTCCTCTCCTGTACATACGGCCTAATGTTATATCCTCCACATTCCTCTCCCTCACCTGCACCTACTTCCCACCTTTATACCATCCATACTCCTCCCCTAAGCCTCTTACCCACAAAAACAGTTCTTAAAAATTATATTGAATATCCTCAATGTTACCAGCTCTAGAATGGGCACACTTTTGTTAGCTCAACTATAGGAAATCTTCTCAGGTTTCTTGTTAAGGAAATCTTCTCAGTCCTCATTTTTGTTCTGCCCATTATTAGTACTCATTTAATTTTGTGATTACTATTGTGATGTATAGAGAAACATAGGGGATATTAGCTACTCTAAATATACTACTGGTAAAAAGGTGTCCCTGAAAATATTTTTGAAATGTTGGAAACTATACAATTGGGCACTGCCCAAGGGCCACCAGGTCAGTAGGGATATCAATCAGTGGGTGGTGGGCGGAGTAACTGGGACTTATATTTTTTGGAGTCGGGTCTGTCATCTGCAGGTTGGGAAATGGTCACCTGTGATATAAGTTGAAGGGAGGTGGCTAACCTGGTTGTTGGGGAGTGTGAAATGGATGGTGTTTCAAGTTTCTTTCACATTTGCGGTAATGCTTACTGCCCTATGAAAATTGATCTGTGGTGGACTGCTTTTCAACGAGTGGTATAGTAGCAGCTGACAGGTGTTCATGAGGTGCTACTGCCACCTCCTTGTTTTGTTTTACATTGCTGAATGGTAGTTTTACATTGTTGGAGCCAGATACACACAGGTTACATACGCTGTGATTGTTAGAGTGAGAACAATAATTCTAGCACTACACCTCCTCTGTAACTCTAAACATGTAACCTCTAAAAAATGTTAAAGCGACACCTATGGAGATTATTAAGTACTGAAGTTTGGCGCCATTCCACAAGTGTGTGCAATTGTAAAGCATGACATGTTAGGTATCTATTTACTCGGTTTAACATCTTTCACATTATACAAAAAAATCGGGCAAGATTTACTGTTTTTTTATTTTTTTTATTCATGAAACAGTTTTTTTCCAAAAAAAACACGTTTGAAAAATTGCTGCGCAAATATTGTGTAACATAAAAAGCTGCAACGACCACCATTTTATTCCTTAGGGTGTCTGCTAAAACAATACATAATGTATAATGTTTGGGGATTCTGAGTAATTTTCTAGCAAAAAAAATATGATTTTTACATGTAGGAGAGAAGTGCCAGAATTAGCCAGGGTGGCAAAGGGTTAATTACCATAAGTAATATACAAATAATTTATTATATATTGTTTTTAAGGTAATTTACTACATTTTCAAAAACTGTACTCAAGCAGGTGGCTTAATGGACAAATTACTGAAGTTTGAAGTTATCATTTCCAACCAGTAATTTCACAGTAAATAGATAAATAATAAATTATTATCTTATAACATATAGCACATACACATATGAATTATCTTGTAGCTTTTCAGCAGCAGAAGATTCTCATTCTCCTTCTTAACTGTGTGAGAAAAACATGGGATTGTGGGTAAATCTTATACCTATAAACATCAGAGGTCTGGGCTGGAAGGAAGTATTTGTCTTTTAGACACGCCCCTTCTATGACACTGTAGTGGGCAGCAGGCAGATGCTGAACATGTGTAGGATCCTCTAGCTTGGGTGCTAGGGTAGTGTACATGGTTTGTAGTGTCCGCAGTCTGTTATAATCTTGTGCAGTATGTCCGCAGTCTGTTATAATCTTGTGCAGTATGTCCGCAGTCTGTTATAATCTTGTGCAGTATGTCCGCAGTCTGTTATAATCTTGTGCAGTATGTCCGCAGTCTGTTATAATCTTGTGCAGTATGTCCGCAGTCTGTTATAATCTTGTGCAGTATGTCCGCCATCTCTGATAATCTCATGCAGTATATCCGCAGTCTCTTATAATCTTGAGCAGTATGTCCACAGTCTCTGGTAATGTCCTGCACTATATGTCTGCACTATATGTCTGCACTATATGTCTGCACTATATGTCTGCACATGTGCCGTTTTACTTGCTCAATTATTTAGGATTGCTCCACTGCTCAGTGAATGGTAATGATGTGCATTAACCTATAGCAACCAGACTGACCAGTTTAGCTTTACTTGTCATTGAGTCAGAACTTTTAAATACTTTGTCCTACGAAGATATTATCGATGAGTTTGCCAAAAGAAAAGTTAGAACTAAAAAATTGTAGGGAGTTTCTTACTACTATAATCTTTAAAAGGCATTTTATGCATTACAGAGTATTTTCAGTCTGTACAATTAAAGCCAGTTATTTGCAGTATTCTTGTGTGTGGAGATATGTTTTTAATTGATCTATTGTAGCAGTCATCGATAAAGGATGAGAATGAGAATGATGATGATGATATTGTGTGTGTGTGTGCGTGTGTGTTGAAGGACCCAGCCTTGGGGCGGCAAAGGAAGTAAATCCGGGCCTGGCAGTCTGTACAGGAGAGGAGTGTGGAGGGAATGACAGTGGGCAGTATGTACGGGAGAGGAGTGTGGAGGGAATGACAGTGGGCAGTATGTACAGGAGAGGAGTGTGGAGGGTATGACAGTGGGCAGTATGTACAGGAGAGGAGTGTGGAGGGTATGACAGTGGGCAGTATGTACAGGAGAGGAGTGTGGAGGGTAGGACAGTGGGCACTATGTACAGGGGAGGAGGATGAAGGAATCTGGGAAGGAAAAAATTTAAAGATTTGTGGAAGGATGTTTAGTTAAGGAGCGTTAAGTAGTGTGCTACATAAAGTGTGCACAGTAAAGAGAGCACTATGTACAGAAGTAAGGAGTGTAGGACATACAGAGTGCAGGGTTCAAGAGTGTGCCATGTACAGAATACAGAGTTTAGAGATTCGCCTTGTACAGTGTTCAGAAGTGTGCAATGTACACAGTGCAGGGTTCAGGAGAGTGCTATGTATAGAGTGAAGCGTTCAGGAGTATGCTATGTATATAGTTCAGGAGTGTGCTACGTACAGAGTGCAGGGTTCAGGAGTGCCTTATGTACAGAGTACAGAGCTCAGGAGAGTGCTATGTACAGAGTGCAGAGGTCATGAATGTGCTGTGCACAGAGTGCCATGTTTTGGAGTTTGCCACGTACAGAGTGCAATGTTTTGGAGTTTTCCACGTACAGAGTGCAATGTTCTGGAGTTTGCCACGTACAGAGTGCAGGGTTCTAGAATTCGCCACATAGAGAGTGCAGGGTTCTGGAGTTTGCCACATAGAGAGTGCAGGGTACTGGAGTTTGCCACGTAGAGAGTCTAGGGTTCTGGAGTTTGCCATGTACAGAGTGCAGGGTTCTGGAGTGAGCTACAATACATGCCAAATGCAAAGTTAAGGAGTGTGCTACATATGGAGTGCAGAGTTTAGTATTTCCTTTAAAATTTACATTACATTACTTACATTTCTATTGCTTTTGTATAACAAATATTAATGTATAAACTCTTAACAAGCTTGCTTTTTTTTTAAAGCTTTAAAACTGTTGCCAACACACTGAAGACTAGAGTGGCTGTGCACATCCCCCACACCGTAGTCTGCTGTCATAGGAAAGTGCAGGACAGGGATATGAGATATTATTTTTCTATTTTTTCAACCACAGTTTTGCTTTAAAGAAAAGTTACCTGTATCCAGTTTATTTACTGTATTAATGCTAATACTGGGTGTTTACTTTCCAGATAATGTTTATAAAGTCTTGTGTATTATAAGAAGTTGGAGTGTGACCATTCTTGCCCCATCGATCTATACTGTTGTGTTCCTCGTGGCTCTTCCTCTCAATATCATGGCGATCATCATGTTTCTGGTGAAGATGAAGGTCAGGAAGCCGGCAGTGGTCTACATGCTGAACCTCGCCTCTGCAGATCTCCTCCTTGTTTGTGTCCTTCCTTTTTATATTGTCTACAGATTCTCGAGCTCTAACTGGATCTTCGGAGAAGGAATGTGTCGCTTTGTCACGTCAGCATTTTTCTGTAACATGTTTTGCTCCGTCCTGCTCATGACAAGTATCAGCGTGGACCGTTTCCTGGCCATAGTCTACCCGATGCGGTCTCTCTCCTGGCGCACAGTGACCCGAGCCTGGCTGGTGTGTGGGGTCATCTGGGTCATCTCATTGGCCAGCACTGTGCCTCTTCTCATAAGAGAACAAACCTGGGATATTGACAAAGAAAGAACATTGTGTCATGAAAGTTTGCATTTAGGGGTTTATTTAGATTTTAGGTATGTTTACTTCCCCACTGTGTTCTCACTTTTTATTTTCTTACCGTTATTCATTATAACTTTCTGTTACATCGGAATCATCCGCAGTCTCAGCAGATCAGCATTTGATCGCACACATAAGAGATCACGAGCTATCTGTCTATCCGTGATTGTACTGAGTGTCTTTGTCCTTTGTTTTGGCCCCACCAATGTCATCTATTTCATTTCCTACAAGCAGGTGAAAAATAATGTTGATTACTCTCTGTATATTCCCTACATCCTCTCTTCCAGTATCAGCAGCATCAACTGTTGTCTGGATCCTCTTATCTATTATTTTGCATCCTCCCAGTGTCAGAGATACGTCTCCAGCTTGCTGGGCTGGAAGAAAAATGATCGCCATCCAGTACACATAGAGCAGTCACCCTTGGGGGGTAATTCTGCTCAGCTCACTATGAGTGAATGATTTATTTTAACCCTATTCTGCCCAGCCCTGGCATCCCTTTAACTGGGTCTATACACCCAGGAAGAACTGCCCAATTACGTGACCACTGTGATTGGCTGTCACAGGGATCACATGATCAAAAGCTCATCCCTCCAGCTCCCGATAATTGCTAGAGACTGTGAGCTGCATATGACAGCTCCATTGCTGTGGAAAAATGGCACAGTGAGTTAAAGGGGCACTGATAAGGCAGTACAGCCAGCCCTCCTCTACTGGGAACCATCAGTTCAAAAGGGGGGACTGGGCACCTGCTGAGCAGGAGGGCCGGCTGTACTGTCTTATTGCAGACACTGATCCCCTTCTGCCTCCCCCTGCAGCACTGGCAGCTTCTCCACTCTCTCCCTCCAGCTGGGATTGGTTCTAGCACAGGTGCCCCCATCCCTCTGCTGTCTGGGACCCCCTGTGTGCCCCTTTCCCCACGCAGTGGTGCCGGCTCCCCTCCTTTCCCACCGGCAGCTGCTGTGGGCACAAAGGGGGGGTTTTCAGGATGGAGAATAGGGGAAGAGGCTTGTAAATATTTTATTTACTGGCCCCTTTCTTTCCTGAATGAACACCGTGAGTGATCAGTACCAATCACTCCTGTGTCCATTCATCACTGAAACATAGTAAGCATAGTAAACTATGCTTACAATGCTTCAGTTTGTGACGGAGCAGGAAGCCTCACAGCGCTTCCTATTCATTCATCTGTAAAGTCACTTCCACGTCTCAATTATGTGCCACTTTGTGTTGGTCTATCACATAAAATCCCAATAAAATACATTTACGTTTTTGGTTGTAACTAGAGTTGAGCGGACACCTGGATGTTCGGGTTCGGCGGGTTCGGCCGAACTTCGGAAAAAAGTCCGGGTTTGGGACCGAACTTGACCCGAACTTGACCCCGAACTCCGAACCCCATTGAAGTCAATGGGGACCCGAACTTTTGAAGACTAAAATGGCTGTAAAAAAGTCATGGAAAGGGCTAGAGGGCTGCAAATGGCAACAAAATGTTGTTAAGAGCATGGCAAGTGATCTGCAAACAAATGTGGATAGGGAAATAACTTAAAATAACATAAACTTAACGGCACAATGCTGCACATATGGTGGGAATACCCCAGAATACGCACTTTCTGGAAAAAAATATTCAATTTAATGGATAAGATAGTGGGAAAATAAAATACTTGGAAATTAAAAAAATAAAAAAATTATAATCTTGACCTAGGAGGACGAAATTCAAATGCAGTAGGAGGTTGAGGTGGCGGTGGATGTGGCGGTGTAGGTGGAAGCGGCGGTGGAGGAGGACGAGGTAGCCAACACTGGTTCAAAAATACAACAATGGCTGGGTAAGGCTAGTGGTAAATGATGTGTCGAATTCTGTCCCCCGTCGCATAGTGTCCGCCCTGTACTGCGCTTGCTCAGTACGTAGGATAAGGGGATTTTGAAACTCTCCGAAGACGATGCGCAGTGACTCCAGGTTCAAGCCACATCATCCGAGGTTGAAGCCTAGCCAAGCGAGCCCGTGAGGGGTCCTGGTACTATGTGCTACCGTATGTCCACTTGGATGGTCGGGCTTGAACCTGCACTCATTGCCCAGGCGACGTTCATCTTTGGAGATTTTGTGAATCTCCTTGTCCTCCGTACTGCGCAAGCACTGCACCTGCGCAGTAAGTGTCCGGACACTATCCGATAGCAAGACAGTTTTCGTCAGAACACCGGTATATGTGTCTATTCTGCACAAGGTACGGACAAGTCCTGTGGGATCCATGCCTGGTTCATTTTAATGAATGTGAGCTTGTCCACATTGGCTCTGGATAGGCGGCTGTGCTTGTCTGTGATAACGCCCCCCCTGCCGTGCTAAATACACGTTCAGATAATACACTGGCTGCAGGGCAGGCTAGCACCTCCAAGGCGTAAAGGGCAAGCTCAGGCCATGTGCCCAATTTGGAGACCCAGAAGTTGAAGGGGGCAGACCCGTCATTCAGTACGTGTAGGCGTGTGCACACATACTGCTCCACCATGCTGGTGAAATGCTGCCTCCTGCTAAGACATTCCATCTCAGCTGGTGGTGCTGGTTGTTGTGGCGTGCTGACAAAGCTTTTCCACATTTCGGCCATGCTAACCCTGCCTTCCGAGGTGCTGGCGGTGCCCCGGCTGCGTTGGCGACCTCTTCCTCCTCCTCTGCCTTCGCCTTGTGCTTCCACCGTACCCCCGCTGCCAAGTGGGAATGCCACCAGCACCGCGTCTACCAGCGCGCGCTTGTACTCGCGCATCTTACGATCGCGCTCCAGTGAGGTAATTAAGGATGGCACGTTGTCCTTGTAACAGGGATCCAGCAGGGTGGCCACCCAATGATCAGCACCAGTTAAAATGTGGGAAACTCGGCGGTCGTTGCGGAGACACTGCAGCATGTAATCGCTCACGTATGCCAGGCTGCCCAGAGGCAACGAAAAGCTGTCCTCTGTGGGAGGTGTATCGTCTGTATCCTCTGTATCCCCCCAGCCACGCACCAGTGATGGACATGAGCTGGTCTGGGTGCCACCCTGCTGTGAACATGGTTTCTCCTCCTCCATCTCCTCCTCATCCTCCACCTCGTCATCCTCCAGAACTGTGCCTTTGCTGCCAGACAATTGTGTACCTGGCACTTGTTGGTGCAGGAACCCACCCTCGTAGCCACTTGTAAATGACTGCCCTGAAAGCCTTGGAAATGAACCCTCTTCCTCCTCCTCCTGTGCCACATCCTCTTCCATCATCGCCTGAAGCGTTTTTTCAAGGAGGCATAGAACTGGGATAGTAACGCTGAGAACGGCGTCATCGGCACTGGCCATGTTGGTGGAGTCCTCGAAACAGCGCAACAAGGCACACAGGTCTCGCATGGAGGCCCAGTTATTGGCGGTGAAGTGGTACTGTTCCGACTCACGCGTGCATGCTGCAGCTGAAACTCCACTATCACCTGCTGCTGCTCGCACAGTCTGGCAAGCATGTGCAAGGTGGAGTTCCACCTTGTGGGCACGTCACATATGAGACGGTGAGCGGGAAGGCCGAAGTTACGCTGAAGCGCTGACAGGCGAGCAGCAGCAGGGTGAGAACGCCGAAAGTGCGCACAGACGGCCCGCACTTTCTGCAGCAGCTCTGGCATATCGGGGTAATTCTTAAGGAACCTCTGGACCACCAAGTTCAGCACATGCGCCAGGCAAGGGATGTGCGTCAAACCGCCTAGGCCCAGAGCTGCTACGAGATTTCGCCCATTATCGCACACCACCAGGCCGGGCTTGAGGCTCACTGCCACCAACCACTCATCGGTCTGTTGTTCCATGTCCCTCCACAACTCCTGCGCGGTGTGGGGTTTTTCCCCCAAACAGGAAAGTTTTAAAACTGCCTGCTGTCGTTTAGCCCTGGCTGTGCTGAAGTTGGTGGTGAAGGTGTTACGCTGACCGGATGAGGAGGCGGTAGAGGATGAGGAGACGGAGTAGGAGGAGTTAGCAACAGGAGGCAAACTGAAGT
Organism: Lithobates sylvaticus; assembly: GCA_028564925.1. Classification (NCBI taxonomy): domain Eukaryota; kingdom Metazoa; phylum Chordata; class Amphibia; order Anura; family Ranidae; genus Lithobates; species Lithobates sylvaticus. The sequence continues at coordinate 30,376,727 of CM053029.1, read as the reverse complement.
GCCCTGCAATCCTCGGTGGTGGAAGGACATGCGCCAAACTGCGATCCACCTCAGGCCCAGCCGCCACTGCATTTACCCAGTGTGCTGTTAGGGAGATATAACGTCCCTGACCGTGCTTACTGGTCCACGCATCCGTAGTTAGGTGGACCTTGCCACAGATGGCGTTACGCAGTGCACACTTGATTTTGTCCCCCACTTGGTTGTGCAGGGAAGGGATGGCTCGTCTGGAAAAGTAGTGGCAGCTGGGCACGACGTACTGTGGGACAGCCAATGACATCAGCCTTTTAAAACTCTGCGTCTCCACCAGACGGAATGACAGCATTTCAAAGGCGAGAAATTTTGAAATGCTGGCATTCAGGGCCAGGGATCGCGGGTGGCTAGGGGGGTACTTCCTCTTCCGCTCCAGTGTTTGGGAAATAGAGAGCTGAACGCTTCCATGGGACATTGTGGAGATGGTTGGTGACCCAGGTGGTAGTGTTGCTGGCAGATCCTCTGTTTGCGGGTTGGCAGGTGTCATTGTCACTACTAGACATGTGCGATTCGTTTCGTACGAATTCGTAATTCGTACGAATTTTTCGAAATTCGTACGAATTTACGAATCTGTAGTACGAATTTTTTTTTTTTACGAATTCCGTACAGAATACGAAATTCCGTTTACGAATTTCGTCGCCGAATGATTCGAATGAATTCGAATGGATTCGAATGAATTTGAATGACAAAGTGTAATTTTTGCAGGAAAAATTCCGTTTACGAATTTCAGCTCCAAATTATTCGAATCCAACTACCAATATCAAATTTCAACTAATTCAAACGAAATTATTATAGCAGATATAACGAATGAATTTGAATGCATTCGAATGAATTTGAATGAATTCGAATGACAAAGTGTCATTTTTGCAGAAAAAAAAGCTATTTAAAAAACAGTCATTCATTGATATAAAAAAAAAAAAAAAAAGCGTAGGGGTCCCCCCAAATTCAATAACCAGGCCTTTCAGGTCTGGTATGGATATTAACCACTTCAGCCCCGGACCAATTGTCAGCTTAAGGACCAGAGGTCTTTTTTCAATTTCGCACTGCACTACTTTAACTGGTAATTGTGCGGTCATGCAATTTTGTAACGAAACGAAATTTGCGTCCTTTTCTTCCCACAAATAGAGCTTTCTTTTTGATGGTATTTGATTGCCTCTGTGATTTTTATTTTTTGCGATATAAACGGAAAAAGAGCGAAAATTTTGAAAAAAAAAGAGATTTTCTACTTTTTGTTATAAAAAAAATCTAATAAACTCAATTTTAGTCAAACATTTGGGCCAAAATGTATTCAGCCACATGTCTTTAGTAAAAAAAATGCCAATAAGCGTATATTTATTGGTTTGCGCAAAAGTTATAGCGTCTACAAACTAGAGTACATTTTCTGGAATTTACACCGCTTTTAATTTATGACTGCCTATTTCATTTCTTGAGGTGCTAAAATGGCAGAGAAGTACAAAACCCCCCCAAATGACCCCATTTTGGAAAGTAGACACCCCAAGCTATTTGCTGAGAGGCATGTTGAGCCCATTGAATATTTTTTTTTTTAGTCCCAAGTGATTGAATAAAGACAAAAATAAAAAATAATTTTTTTTTTTTCAAAAAGTTGTCACTAAATGATATATTGCTCACACATGCCATAGTTATATGTGGAATTGCACCCCAAAATACATTTTGCTGCTTCTCCTGAGTATGGGGATACCACATGTGTGGGACTTTTTGGGAGCCTAGCCGCGTACGGGGCCCCGAAACCCAAGCACCGCCTTCAGGATTTCTAAGGGTGCAAATTTTTGATTTCACTCCTCACTACCTATCACAGTTTCGAAGGCCATAAAATGCCAAAATAGCACAAAACCCCCCCAAATGACCCCATTTTGGAAAGTAGACACCCCAAGCTATTTGTTGAGAGGCATGGTGAGTATTTTACAGCTCTCATTTGTTTTTGAAAATGAAGAAAGTAAAGAAAAAAAAAAATTTTTTTTTTTTTTTTCAATTTTCAAAACTTTGTGACAAAAAGCGACATCTGCAAAATACTCACAATACCTCTCAGCAAATAGCTTGGGGTGTCTACTTTCCAAAATGGGGTCATTTTGGGGGGTTTTATGCCATCTGGGCATTCCATGGCCTCCGAAACTGTGATTGGCAGTGAGAAGTGAAATAAAAAAATTACTCCCTTAGAAAGCCTGAAGGCGGTGCTTGGTTTTTGGGGTTCCGTACGCAGCTAGGCTCCCAAAAAGTCCCACACATGTGGTATCCCCGTACTCAGGAGAAGCAACAGAATGTATTTTGGGGTGTATTTCCACATATGCCCATGACATGTTTGAGCAATATATCATTTAGTGACAACTTTTTGTAAAAAAAATATATATATTTTTTTTTTTTCATTATTCAATCTCTTGGGACAAAAAAAAAAAATATTTAATGGGCTCAACATTGCTCTCAGCAAATAGCTTGGGGTGTCTACTTTCCAAAATGGGGTCATTTGGGGGGGGTTTGAACTGTCCTGGCATTTTATGCACAACATTTAGAAGCCTATGTCACACGTCACCCACTCTTCTAACCACTTGAAGACAAAGCCCTTTCTGACACTTTTTGTTTACATGAAAACATATTTTTTTTTTGCAAGAAAATTACGTTGAACCCCCAAACACTATATATATTGTTAAAGCAAAGGCCCTACAGATTAAAATGGTGGGTGTTGCATTTTTTTTTTCCACACAGTATTTGCGCAGCGATTTTTCAAACGCATTTTTTGTGGAAAAAATACACTTTTTTTTATTTTAATGCACTAAAACACACTATATTGCTCAAATTTTTGATGAAATAAAAAATATGATCTTAGGCCGAGTACATGGATACCAAACACGACATGCTTTAAAATTGCGCACAAACACGCAGTGGCGACAAACTACATACATTTTTAAAAGCCTTTAAAAGCCTTTACATGATACCACATTAGATTCACGGAGGAGGTCTACTGCTAAAATTACTGCCCTCGATCTGACCTTCGCGGTGATACCTCACATGCATGCTGCAATTGCTGTTTACATATGACGCCAGACCAACGCTTGTGTACGCCTTTGCGCAAGAGAAGGGGGGGCAGGGGTGCTTTTTTTTTTTTTTTTTTTTTTTTTTTTTTTATTTATTTAGCTTTTTTATTCTATTTTTAAACTGTTCCTTCCATTTTTTTTCTTTGTTATGATTTTTATTGTTATCTCAGGGAATGTAAATATCCCCTATGATAGCAATAGGCAGTGACAGGTACTCTTTTTTTGAAAAAATTGGGGTCTATTAGACCCTAGATCTTTCCTCTGCCCTCAAAGCATCTGACCACACCAAGATTGGTGTGATAAAATGCTTTCCCAATTTCCCAATGGCGCGGTTTATATCCGGGAGGGGGGACATTCCCTCCTACTGCTTGTAAAAGCAGTCTAGAGGCTAATTACCCGCTAGAATTGCTTTTACATGAAAGCCGATCACTGGCTGAAAAGAATGATACCAAGATGATACCTAAACCTGCAGGCATCATTCTGGTATAACCATTCAAAGTCCAGCAACATACTGGACATATATTGTAATCTTTTTTTTTTTTCATGCAGCCTCTTGGCTGAACGAAAAAAAGAGATTGATTGGTGGGTATGCCCACCATTAGAATACCTCCCTTCATCCACCCACTTCTAATGATGGGCATACATGCACCATTTATATATGCCGATGCATGGGGGCATCCTCCCGCAAAAGTTATGCCGTGTACACACGGTCGGAATTTCGACCGTATGTACGTGGCATTAGGAGCCAATCGCTCCTCCCCCCCCCGGCGGCCCCCATGCTGCGGCACATATGCTCTTTTTTTTAACTGTGGTGGTGAAATCACCTCCTACAGCGTTGGAGTCGCGGCTTTATGTATCGTGGGAGCAAACGCTGTTGCTGTCAAGATAAATAAATCCGCGCTGCAACTGAATGGCGCACCTGAAAACAAAAAAATGCTTAACACTAAAACACAGTAAACAAAATTACATACCTGAAAAGCAAGCATGATAAAACATGATAAAACATAATAAAACATTGCAGAATAGAATGGAGTAAAAAAAGAGCAACAATAGAGAGAGAGAGAGAACAATAAAACGACAACTATTTTTGTTTTTTTTATTTTTTTTGAGATTCACAGGTAAAAAAGCTCCTGACTGTTAGCGACTGAATCAAAACGCTACCACAAAAAAAATGTTAGCGATCGCAGGGATCAGGCCTGACTCTGCGAACACTGCAGTTATGTGTGCTTAGTGTTTTGTAAGTGACAGTGATCGATCGATACTGCACTTGGGTGGGCTGGGCTGGGCGGAGGGGGAAAAACGCAGGTGCTAGCAGGTATCTGGGCTGATCCCGCTAACAATGCGTTTTTTTTGGAACCCTAAACTGCTGGGACGCTAGTATAGATCTGATCAGATCAGATATCGATCTGTTCAGATACTGTGCCACTAAGGGAGGTGTATGCTTTGCGCGTGGGTGTTTGCGGTACTGGCACTAACCTGGGGCGACGCAGACCTTATTTGACCCTAAAACCTAATTGATATCACCCGCCGGGCGATCAGGGGGTTAAACCGTTATTGGGTAATAAATGGCGGGTGCCCTGACAGTATAAAAAACAAGCTAACTAACCAGCGTCACCCGTAACAGTAATACAAAAAAAAACTGGTTACCTAGCGACACTAATGCAGCGATCAGAAAAACGATCGCTTAGTGACACTGGCAAAAGGGGGTGAAAGGGTTAACTAGGGGCAATCAGGGGGTTAAACCTTTATTAGGTAATATATGGGGGTACCTGACGCTATATAAAAACCTGACGGGGAACCTAAATAACGAAATAACTAACTGGCTAACCAGCGTCACCAGTGACAGTTATACAGTGATCACTGGTGAAAGGGTTAACTCTAGGGGCAATCAGGGGGTTAAAACCTTTATTTAGGTTGTAATATGGGGGTACCTGACCTATAAACCTATTTATGAACCTATATAAACATGGCGGTTACCTAAAAAAAAAAAATGGTTACCTAGCGACACTAATGCAGCGATCAGAAAAACGATCGCTTAGTGACACTGGCAAAAGGGGGTGAAAGGGTTAACTAGGGGCAATCAGGGGGTTAAAACCTTTATTAGGTAATATATGGGGGTACCTGACGCTATATAAAAACCTGACGGGGAACCTAAATAACAAAATAACTAACTGGCTAACCAGCGTCACCAGTGACAGTTATACAGTGATCACTGGTGAAAGGGTTAACTCTAGGGGCAATCAGGGGGTTAAAACCTTTATTTAGGTTGTAATATGGGGGTACCTGACCTATAAACCTATTTATGAACCTATATAAACATGGCGGTTACCTAAAAAAAAAAAAATGGTTACCTAGCGACAGCAGTGACACTAATACAGCGATCAGAAAAACGATCGCTTAGTGACACTGGCAAAAGGGGGTGAAAGGGTTACCTGGGGGGCAATCAAGGGGTTAAACCTTTATTAGGGGGGGGTAGGGGGCTACCTTGGACCTAAAACTAACTGCCCTGACAGTTATTACAGTCACACTGACACTAAATGCAGTGATCAGTAAATAAATGATCACTGCAATTAGTGACACTGTGACTGGGGGGGGGGGAGGGGGTGATCTGGGGGGTGATCAGGGGGTGACAGGGGGGTGGAATATGTGCCTAACTGTACTGGTGTCAGTGTAGTGTTGTGCACTAACCTGTACATGTTCGCCGCTCGGCGTCTCCGGTCACATAGACCGGCGCACCGAGCGTGACATCACTTCCGCCTTCCTGTCTATACAATAGACAGGAAGGGGAAGTTTCTCATTGGCCAGGAGCGATCGCGAGGGGGTGGCCAGAAACCACTGGCCGTCCCCTCGTCCCGGATCGCTCCTGAAGCGATCCCGACCGTCCCCGCCGGCGGAGGGGGGTCCGATCGGACCCCCCAACCGCCGGAAGAATGTCACGTACAGGTACGTGATTCTGCCTGTACGTGCCATTCTGCCGACGTAAATATACAGGGGGCGGTCGGGAAGTGGTTAAGGGGGACCCCAGCCAAAAAAAAAAAAAAAAAAATGGCGTGGGGTCCCCCCCAAATATCCATACCAGACCTTCAGGTCTGGGATGGATTTTAAGGGGAACCCCGGCCAAAAAAAAAAAAAAAATGGCGTGGGGGTCCCCCTCAAAATCCATACCAGACCCTTTATCCGAGCACGCAACCTGGCAGGCCGCAGGAAAGGAGGGGGGACGAGAGCGGCCCCCCCTCCCGCCTGAACCGTACCAGGCCACATGCCCTCAACATTGGGAGGGTGCTTTGGGGTCCCCCCCAAAGCACCTTGTCCCCATGTTGATGAGGACAAGGGCCTCATCCCCACAACCCTGGCCGGTGGTTGTGGGGGTCTGCGGGCGGGGGGCTTATCGGAATCTGGAAGCCCCCTTTAACAAGGGGACCCCCAGATCCCGCCCCCCCCCTGTGTGAAATGGTAAGGGGGTACAAAAGTACCCCTACCATTTCACCAAAAAAGTGTCAAAAATTGTAAAAATGACAGGAGACGGTCTTTGACAATTCCTTTATTAAAATCTTCTTTCTTCTTTCTTCTGGTCTTCCTTTCTTCATCTTCTCCTTCCGTCATCTTCTTCCATCTTCTTCTTCTTCGATTCGCTTCTTCTTCCTCCGGTCTTCTCGTCCTTCTCGTCCGGCGTCGTCCTTCTCGTCCGGCATCGTCGTCTCTTCTCGCAGGCCGCTCCTCGCAATGGGAGGCTCCCGCTCTGTGAGGCTCCGCTCCGGGTGACAGGTCTTTTATAACGAAGGCACCTGGTGACCCCGCCCCCTCTGACGCACGGGACGTCATGTGGAATTCCCTATGGCTTTCCCCATGACGTCAGAGGGGGGCGGGGTCACCAGGTGCCTTCGTTATACAAGACCTGTCACCCGGAGCGGAGCCTCACAGAGCGGGAGCCTCCCATTGCGAGGAGCGGCCTGCGAGAAGAGACGACGATGCCGGACGAGAAGGACAACGCCGGACAAGAAGGACGAGAAGACCGGAGGAAGAAGAAGCGAATCGAAGGAAGAAGAAGATGGAAGAAGATGACGGAAGGAGAAGATGAAGAAAGGAGAAGATGAAGAAAGAAGACCAGAAGAAAGAAGATTTTAATAAAGGAATTGTCAAAGACCGTCTCCTGTCATTTTTACCATTTTTGCCACTTTTTTGGTGAAATGGTAGGGGTACTTTTGTACCCCCTTACCATTTCACACAGGGGGGGGGCGGGATCTGGGGGTCCCCTTGTTAAAGGGGGCTTCCAGATTCCGATAAGCCCCCGCCCGCAGACCCCCACAACCACCGGGCACGGTTGTGGGGATGAGGCCCTTGTCCTCATCAACATGGGGACAAGGTGCTTTGGGGGGGACCCCAAAGCATCCTCCCAATGTTGAGGGCATGTGGCCTGGTACGGTTCAGGCGGGAGGGGGGGCCGCTCTCGTCCCCCCCTCCTTTCCTGCGGCCTGCCAGGTTGCGTGCTCGGATAAGGGTCTGGTATGGATTTTATGGGGGACCCCACGCCATTTTTTTTGGCTAGGGTTCCCCTTAAAATCCATCCCAGACCTCAAGGGTCTGATATGGATTTTGAGGGGGACCCTACGCCATTTTTTTTTTTTTTTTTTTGCTGGGGTCCCCCTTAATATCCATCCCAGACCTGAAGGGCCTGGTTATTGAATTTGGGGGGACCCCTACGCATTTTTTTTATCAATGACTTCAATGAATGACAGTTCTCTGTATTACGGATCCAACAATTCATTTGCCGGCAAATAGCTGCGACTCGTGATTTTAAATAGTTTTTTTTTCCTGCAAAAATGACACTGCAGGAACAGTTCTCTATATTAGATATACTGAATCTCGAAGCATTCGAAGCATTCGTTATATCCGCTATTATAATTTCTTTCATATTAGTTGAAATTACATATTTGTTAGTTACAATACAACATTCGAATTGTTCTCTGTATTACGGGAATCGGCAATTAGCCGCGAGTGATTTTAAATGTCTTTTTTTCCTGCAAAAATGACACATTGTACAGAGAGAGTTCTAAACACGGGAAACATGCGCCCCTTCATAGACATACTCTAGAGTATATAGTATATAGAAGGGGGCAGGTTTCCTGTGTTTAGAACTCTCTCTGTACAATGTGTCATTTTTGCAGGAAAAAAAGACATTTAAAATCACTCGCGGCTAATTGCCGATTCCCGTAATACAGAGAACAATTCGAATGTTGTATTGTAACTAACAAATATCTAATTTCAACTAATATGAAAGAAATTATAATAGCGGATATAACGAATGCTTCGAATGCTTCGAGATTCAGTATATCTAATATAGAGAACTGTTCCTGCAGTGTCATTTTTGCAGGAAAAAAAAACAATTTAAAATCACGAGTCGCAGCTATTTGCCGGCAAATGAATTGTTGGATCCGTAATACAGAGAACTGTCATTCATTGAAGTCATTGATAAAAAAAAATCCGTAGGGGTCCCCCAAATTCAATAACCAGGCCCTTCAGGTCTGGGATGGATATTAAGGGGGACCCCAGCCAAAAAAAAAAAAAAAATGGCGTAGGGTCCCCCTCAAAATCCATATCAGACCCTTGAGGTCTGGGATGGATTTTAAGGGGAACCCTAGCCAAAAAAAATGGCGTGGGGTCCCCCATAAAATCCATACCAGACCCTTATCCGAGCACGCAACCTGGCAGGCCGCAGGAAAGGAGGGGGGGACGAGAGCGGCCCCCCCTCCCGCCTGAACCGTACCAGGCCACATGCCCTCAACATTGGGAGGGTGCTTTGGGGTCCCCCCCAAAGCACCTTGTCCCCATGTTGATGAGGACAAGGGCCTCATCCCCACAACCCTGCCCGGTGGTTGTGGGGGTCTGCGGGCGGGGGGCTTATCGGAATCTGGAAGCCCCCTTTAACAAGGGGACCCCCAGATCCCGCCCCCCCCCGGTGTGAAATGGTAAGGGGGTACAAAAGTACCCCTACCATTTCACCAAAAAAGTGCAAAAATGGTAAAAATGACAGGAGACGGTCTTTGACAATTCCTTTATTAAAATCTTCTTTCTTCTTTCTTCTGGTCTTCCTTCTTCATCTTCTCCTTCCGGCATCTTCTTCCATCTTCTTCTTCCTTCGATTCGCTTCTTCTTCCTCCGGTCTTCTCGTCCTTCTCGTCCGGCGTCGTCCTTCTCGTCCGGCATCGTCGTCTCTTCTCGCAGGCCGCTCCTCGCAATGGGAGGCTCCCGCTCTGTGAGGCTCCGCTCCGGGTGACAGGTCTTGTATAACGAAGGCACCTGGTGACCCCGCCCCCCCTCTGACGTCATGGGGAAAGCCATAGGGAATTCCACATGACGTCCCCGTGCGTCAGAGGGGGCGGGGTCACCAGGTGCCTTCGTTATAAAAGACCTGTCACCCGAGCGGAGCCTCACAGAGCGGGAGCCTCCCATTGCGAGGAGCGGCCTGCGAGAAGAGACGACGATGCCGGACGAGAAGGACGACGCCGGACGAGAAGGACGAGAAGACCGGAGGAAGAAGAAGCGAATCGAAGGAAGAAGAAGATGGAAGAAGATGACGGAAGGAGAAGATGAAGAAAGGAAGACCAGAAGAAAGAAGAAAGAAGATTTTAATAAAGGAATTGTCAAAGACCGTCTCCTGTCATTTTTACCATTTTTGCCACTTTTTTGGTGAAATGGTAGGGGTACTTTTGTACCCCCTTACCATTTCACACAGGGGGGGGGGCCGGGATCTGGGGGTCCCCTTGTTAAAGGGGGCTTCCAGATTCCGATAAGCCCCCCGCCCGCAGACCCCCACAACCACCGGCCAGGGTTGTGGGGATGAGGCCCTTGTCCTCATCAACATGGGGACAAGGTGCTTTGGGGGGGACCCCAAAGCACCCTCCCAATGTTGAGGGCATGTGGCCTGGTACGGTTCAGGCGGGAGGGGGGGGGCGCTCTCGTCCCCCCCTCCTTTCCTGCGGCCTGCCAGGTTGCGTGCTCGGATAAAGGGTCTGGTATGGATTTTGAGGGGGGCCCCACGCCATTTTTTTTTTTTTTTTTTTTGGCCGGGGTTCCCCTTAAAATCCATCCCAGACCTGAAGGGTCTGGTATGGATATTTGGGGGGGACCCCACGCCATTTTTTTTTTTTTTTTTTTTGGCTGGGGTCCCCCTTAATATCCATACCAGACCTGAAGGGCCTGGTTATTGAATTTGGGGGGACCCCTACGCTTTTTTTTTTTTTGAATTTTTTTTTCTGCAAAAATGACACTTTGTCATTCGAATTCATTCGTTATATCTGCTATAATAATTTCGTTCAAATTAGTTGAAATTCGATATTGGTAGTTGGATTTACTAACGATTCGTAACTATTCATAACGATTCGTAACTTTTCATAACGATTCGTAACGATTCGTAACTTGAAATTAAAATTCGATATTTGTAGTTGGATTCGAATTGTTCTCTGTGTTTCGAGAACCAACAATTCATTAGCCGCGTTAACGATTCGTAACGATTCGTAACTTTACTAACGATTCGTAAAAAAAATTACGATTCGTCCGAATTTCGTATTTCGTACGAATTCGAACGAAATTTCGTACACGAATTACGAATTACGATTTTTTTTATATACGAAACGGGACGAAACGAAACGAATTTTTTGACAGTTCCCATGTCTAGTCACTACAGAGGTGGATGAAGAGGCCGAGACTGCAGCAGAAGAGGAAGCAAGAGGAGCCAGAGACCTTTCTTGTTTTTTGAGGTGTCTACTCCACTGCATCTCGTGCTTTACACTTAGATGCCTGCTCATGCAGGTTGTGCTCAGGTTGAGACGTTTATGCCTCGCTTCAGGCTCTGATTGCACAGCGTGCGAACCATTCGTGTCTTGTCATCAGCACATTGTCTGAAGAACTGCCACGCTAGGGAACTCCTTGGACCTGGCTTTGGTGTGCTCGGTCCCTTGCTGCGTTGGGCAGTAGCAGACGTACTGTCTAGGGGACGGACGCTCTGCTTTTGCACCCTGCTCCCTCTTCTGCTGTGCTGGTGGCTCTGTGCGACCACCGCCTCTTCCTCCAAACTACACTGGTCACCTGCATGACATTGATTCCATGTGGGGTCAAGGACCTCATCGTCCTCCACATCATCTTCCACCCAGTCTTCACCCCTGCCCTCCTTGTCGGTCTGCACAATGGCGAAAGCAGCAGCAGTTGGCACCTGTGTTTCGTCATCATCCGAGACGTGCTGCGATGGTCCTCCCATGTACTCATCATGAAACATAAGTGGTTGGGCATCGGTGCACACAATCTCTTCCACTTCTGGGGCAGGGCTAGGTGGATGGCCCTGGGAAACCCTGCTAACAGAGTCATCAAAAAGCAGAAGAGACTGCTGCATGATTTGGGGCTCAGACTGATTGGCTGATTTGCAAGGGGGTGAGGTGAAATACTGATGGACATCGGCTGCAGGCGCCAACTCTGAACTTTCATCAGGAGACTGGGTGGGAGACAATGTGAAGGAACCGGAGGCACTGTCAGCAACCCAATCTACTATCGCCTGTACTTGTCCTGGCCTCAACATTCGTACAGCCTCATTAGGCGCGCCAAAATACCGCTGCAGGCTCTGTCGCCTACTCGCACCTGAGGAAGGTGTTTCACTAGTGCGTGTAGCTGGCACAGATCGACCACGTCCTCTTCCTGCAACAGGAGCGCCACCAGCAGCACCACGACCCGGGCCACGTCCCCTTTTTGATGATCTCATCATATTTTCAAAATGTATGATCTCGCCCTAAATGGGTGTTTTTCCAATATCAGAATACACGGATAGTGTCTACAGCGTGTATGTATGAACACGCAGAAAATGCTATTGGGAAAAAAAAACGCAAAATTTAATTTTTTTGCAATGTTTTTCCAATATCAGAATACACGGACAGTGTCTAAAGCGTTTATGAACACGCAGAAAATGCTATTGGGAAAAAAAACACTGCAAAATTAAATTTTTTTGCAATGTTTTTCCAATATCAGAATACACGGATAGTGTCTAAAGCGTTTATGAACACGCAGAAAATGCTATTGGGAAAAAAAAACACCACAAAATAAAAAAAATTTGCAATGTTTTTCCAATATCAGAATACACGGATAGTGTCTAAAGCGTTTATGAACACGCAGAAAATGCTATTGGGAAAAAAATAAACACTGCAAAATTAAATTTTTTTGCAATGTTTTTCCAATAAAAAAATTTTGCAATGTTTTTCCAATATCAGAATACACGGATAGTGTCTAAAGCGTTTATGAACACGCAGAAAATGCTATTGGGAAAAAAATAAACACTGCAAAATTAAATTTTTTTGCAATGTTTTTCCAATATCAGAATACACGGATAGTGTCTACAGCGTGTATGTATGAACACGCAGAAAATGCTATTGGGAAAAAAAAAACACTGAAAAATTAATTTTTTTTGCAATGTTTTTCCAATATCAGAATACACGGACAGTGTCTAAAGCGTTTATGAACACGCAGAAAATGCTATTGGGAAAAAAAAAACTGCAAAATTAATTTTTTTTGCAATGTTTTTCCAATATCAGAATACACGGATAGTGTCTAAAGCATTTATGAACACGCAGAAAATGCTATTGGGAAAAAAAAAAACTGCAAAATTAAATTTTTTTGCAATGTTTCGAATATCAGAATACACACAGACTATGGTGTATCTGTTAGTAAAATATGCAGTGCAGTGTGTGGCACTGGCCTCATGGCACTGTTAAAAGACTGTGCACTGCACCCCAGCCAGGGTACAATTGATTTAGGAATCTCTTGAATAATTCTCTCTGCCTCTTTCTCTTCCTTACTAAAGAAACTCTCTACTCTACTCTAGCTATGTAGATCGCTCACTGATCTAACTAATTTGAAGAAAATGTAAGGAATGTGGACTGACTGACTGACTGACTTTATCACACTAAGGCCGGGTTCAGACTGCTGCGGTGCGGGAGATCGCATATGATTCGCACCGCACTGCAGTTCAAATCATATGCGATGCAAATTCAGCCATACAGATAGTATGGCTGAATTCGCATCGCATTCGGCCCAAAATCGGACAGGACCCTTTTTTTCGCTCCGCAGCAGAATCGGATCGCATGGTGTTCTCACCATGCGATCCGATTCCTGTCCGAGTTTGCAGATCGCACTGCGATATGCGAGCTGCTATGGGGGTGTCATTAACATTTCATTGACACCCCCAGCAGCTCGCATAGGGCAGTGTGAACTGCCGGCGGGAGACATGCGGTGCGGGAACTCGCAGTGTATTCGCAGCGTTCCCGCACCGCAGCAGTGTGAACCCAGCCTAACTCCTAAAATCCTCTCAGCAGCACAGGAACCTGTCTATAGCAGAATGACGCTGTGTGCTGTGTGTCTGGACTATATATAGAGGCTGGGTCACATGCTGCACTGCCCAATCACAGCCATGCCATTAGTAGGCATGGCTGTGATGGCTTCTAAGGGCACACTAGTGAAACTAGCATCGATTGGCTGCCCTGCAGCTTGTAAAAGGCGCCAATACATCGCTGAACACCGGACCCGAACCCGAACATACAGCCAATAGTTCGGGTTTGGGTCCGGTACCCGGACACCCAAAAGTCTGGTACGGACCCGAACTTTACAGTTCGGGTACGCTCAACCCTAGTTGTAACATGACAAAATGTGGAAGATTTCAAGGGGTATGAATACTTTTTCAAGGCACTGTATTGTTATTTACATTTTTTGTATAGTCTTTGTATTTTCTCAATTTTTTTTTTTTTTTGAGGGTGTGGGTGACTGACAGTATAGTGGACCTATTTTTAAAGTTTAAGCATTACATAATGCATACAAACATGTAACTGGCTGGAGGCCTTATAAACGACATTTTGTCTAATGAAGTTTTGTCTTATAATCACCTTCCATGTCTCCTTTCCTGCTCTCCTCAATGCACACCTCACTCTTAAGCCTCGTACACATGATCCGTTTTTCCGATAGGAAATGTGTGATGACAGGCTGTTGGCGGAAACTCCGACCGTTTGTATGCTCCATCGGACAATTGTTGTCGGATTTTCTGCGGAAAAATGTGTGTTGTCAGATTTTCCGAGCGTGTGTACACAAGTCCGTCCGACAAAAGTCCAAAGTACAAACACACATGCTCGGAAGCAAGGAATGGTCGGTCTTGTAAACTAGCATTTGTAATGGAGAATTAACATTTGTGACACGGCAAATTATGAAATCTGGAAATGCAGCGCACATTCTCTTCTTCTTTAACCACTTAAGGACCGCCTCCTGCACATTTACGTTGGCGGAATGGCACGGCTGGGCACATCAACGTACAGGTACGTTGCTCTTCAAGAGCCCAGCCGTGGGTCGTGAGTGTGCCGCTGCCAGCACCCTCGCGACCCGGTCATGAGCTCCGTGAACGTGGCCGCGGGACCCGAGGACCCGATTGCCGCCGGTGTCCCGCGATCGGGTCACAGAGCTGAAGAACAGGGAGAGGTATGTGTAAACAAACCTCTCCCTGTGCTTCCTAGTGAGGCTGTCACTGATCGTCTGTTTCCTGTCATAGGGAAAGACGATCAGTGATGTCACACACCCTAAAGTAAAACAAAACACATAGGTCACACTTAACCCCTACACTGCCCCCTAGTGGTTAACTCCTTCACTGCCAGTGTCATTTACACAGGAATCAGTGCATTTAAATAGCACTGATTGCTGTATAAATGACAATGATCCCAAAAATGTGTCAAAAATGTCCGATGCGTCATATGTCGCAATCACAATAAAAATCGCTGATCACCGCCATTACTAGTAAAAAAAATATATTAATAAAAAAATGCTATAAAACTATCCCCTATTTTGTAAACGCAATCACTTTTGCGCAAACCAATCAATAATCGCTTATTGCGATTTTTTTTACCAAAAATATGTAGAATACGTATCGGCCTAAACTGAGGAAAAAAATATGTTTTTTTATATATTTTTTTGGGGGATATTTATTATAGCAAAAAGTTATTATTATTATTATTATTATTAAAGCTTTATTTTTGTTTATAGCGCAAAAAATAAAAACCGCAGAGGTGATCAAATACCACCAAAAGAAAGCTCTATTTGTGGGGAAAAAAGGACGCCAATTTTGTTTGGGAGCCATGTCGCACGACCGCGCAATTGTCAGTTAAAACGACGCAGTGCCGAATCGCAAAAAGGGGCCTGGTCCTTTGGCTGCAAATTGGTCTGGAGCTTAAGTGGTTAATGCGATAATAATGAAGCTGCTTTGCTGGTGATACTGATGGAGTTATTGCAAACAAAATTTTCAAAGGCTTTTTTTTCCTAGTGATATCAAAAATATTATTATTATGCTTTTTTTGGGGGGGGCAAGTTACCACAACACCATTATCTCGTAGTTTTTAAGATCAAAGATACAACTGTATTGTTGTCCCTTGCCAATTTTACATTGTATTTTTTTTTATGTAACTGCCTACTCCCAAACTGTCATTTGAAGTAAAACACATAGCCAACTTATTTTTACTGTGCATTAAACAAAGAAAATAAAATTAGACATGCTATCTGCAATAGAACTTAACCAAAAAGTGCATTCTATGCATCCAAAAATATAGAAAATATACCAAATCAAATCATTATTATTCAACCAAAAAATTAAATAAAAGCCTCATGCATGTGTCCTGCGTCTTAATATAGGGGGTCACAAATGCCAAGAGTTGGTGAAAGCAAGGGTCCGTCATCCGGAGATAATTCCGAAAATCATCCGGAGCTGTAGCTCCCGCAGCAAAAGCATATGATATAATTGGTCATGATTAATAAAGCAACCAATTTTTGGTCCACAAACTCCTGTTCCTGGACTGGACTTGGGTCAAAGCAATAAGTGCAAGGCCAATAATAAATAACACATTATCTTCTCCAATTCCGCAACATGTCTGGTTGACGAACGGCCACTCAGAAATGAACTGAAAAGCACAAAATGAAAAGCGCAAAATGAAAAACGCAAAATGAAAAGTGCAAAATGAAAAGCGCAAAAATGAAAAGCATGAATCAACATTTACCAAACTTCTAACATGAAATTAGCAGAAGGAGCACAAAGGGTGGCGCTAAAGATCTGAAAACCCACGTAGTACATCACTATGTTCGTGTTTGTTGGCCAACAATTCCTTGCCGTTTGTATGCAAGACAAAATCCAGGCACACGCCTTCGGACAAAAGTCTGAGGTTTTGTCTGCTGAAAATCCGATCGTGTGTACGAGGCTTAACTCCCATCTATCACCATCTTGAACCTTGTGTTATATTAAGAAGTGATGACCTGGGCAGTAATCTTTGTGTATTGACTTATAACAACCTAGGAGGAATTCAGATTCTTTCACATGCCCTTTCTTGGCTTGTTCTTATTACGTTCAGATCCAGATTTTTTTTCACTCATTATTTAATATAAGTACAATTATTTAGCACAATGTACATAAAGCGGTAGTATACCCATCCTGTGCTATTTCCACCATATCAAGCTTTCATACCTAGTGAACTTGTAATGTGTAAACTGCTTCCTTCCTTATCCCTTTCTGTGTAATCTGTCCTTTTCTAATCAATGATGTAATCGGCGCATGCGTAGTTAGTCCCATTTTTCCAGCAGGCTCTTCTTGCCGGAAAATATTGTTTACATACCAGGGCTACGTCATTTCCTTTGCCGGACGTCGGCTTCGAGACCCCGCGAGACTGTTTATAATTCACAAGCTGAGCCTTAACCTGGCAGCGATCGCTTGGCTTGATAAATACCGCGCACATGCAAGATTTGGGACATGGAAAGGGAGTAAGGGCGGAAGAACGAACAGTATTGAACACGGAAGTCAGAAGTCAGCATAACGGTGGCCACAAAGGAAAAAGAGCTTATAGAATACAACATTTTTATTAGTAAGAAGCCTTCATATATTTTCCCTACGTGGTGCTTTGATTTAAAGTAACTTAATGAACTTTGTTCCGTGTATTTTCGGCTAGAAGTAGGAGAGTTTACTACCGCTTTATAATCAATAAGCTTAGTACTGGATATATATTCCAGCCTGTAGGCAGCTTCATAGTCACTTGTCTTATAAAAGTAGATGTAAACCCAAATTGAATGACATTTAGTTTGCTAAATCTGTTTTTTTTTTCCAATAAAATGCTTTTTTAATGTTTTATCCTTTGTTGCATGTCAGCGCTGCTGATCTCCTGCAAACTTTTTAACCTCTTGTTGACTGCATTACATATATACACTATATTACCAAAAGTATTGGGACACCTGCCTTTAGAGGCACATGAACTTTAATGGCGTCTTAGTCCGTAGGGTTCAATATCGAGTTGGCCCACCCTTTGCAGCTATAACAGCTTCAACTCTTCTGGGTAGGCTGGCTTGACCATGCTTCCACAAGGGCATTTGTGAGGTCAGGCACTGATGTTGAACGAGAAGACCTGGCTTGCAGTCTCCTCTCTAATTCATCCCAAAGGTGCACAGTCATGTTGGAACAGGAAGGGGCCATCCCCAAACTGTTCCCACAAAGTTGGGAGCATGAAATTGTCCAAAATGTCTTGATATGCTGATGCCTTAAGAGTTCCATTCACTGGAACTAAGGGGCCAAGCCCTGATAAGCAACCCCACACCATAATCCCCCCTCCATCAAATGATTTGGACCAGTGAACAAAGCAAGGTTGGAAGAAGACTGACCCCAAAGGTTGCCCTGAGCTTGCAAGCCACCCGACATCTCTGACACCCTGGGTTCAGACATAATTCAAAGTGATAATTGCAATTACACAGACACCAGACTGTAGCAAAATAAACAAGTATTTTACTTAAGATTGTTTAAGGCAGATAAGAACAAGAATTGCTTACACAGATATCTTTCAGTGTTAAACTTTGGTCTTAGTAAGTATACAAAGGGTATGCAATGCAAAGGAAATCACAATAAGTCAAACAATAGTAACCAATAGGTCCTGAAAGAACCTATGACCCCAGGTATAAAAGGGAAGAGATTACCTTTTTTCTATGTCAGCCTGCTCCCTTAAAATCTTGATGCCACAGGCCCAGAAAGTTTGTGGCACAATTGTAACACAATTTGTAAGAACCACAATAATCAGAGTAGAGTAGAGTTCCCCTTAATGTGCGCAGATGTTATGCATAGAGTCCTTTAAGTAGGGACAGGATGAGAAAGTGGTGAAGTTCTTGTAGTGTACTCTTCAGCTAGCTCAACAAGGGCCCAGAGGAATTGCTGTGCAATGACGACAAGAAATAAAGGATAGTGTGTTTCCTTTTCAAAGCTTTTATGTAGAGAGATGGGATAAAGGTGTCTGCATGCAGTGTCTTTGTGGGGTGTACACAAAGTGGGCTTCTGCCTGCTCACCAATCCTGATGATACCAAAGCTCAAGGGAATAGGATGTCCTGGAGCAGGCTCTTGAAGAATCTGCAACCACTGGATGGTGCCTGGCCCAGCCCCACACGACACTGAGATTCAGCTGGGTCTGTAACGGTGACGATGATAGTGACCCCCCGACTGTCACTTGGCCGCCAGAGGGCTGGTGATGGGAGATCTGCCTTCAGGTGTAACGCTCACTTGCTGGAGTGTCCTCAAGCTGTCAAGGCCGTATCACCCACTCATGTTCCCCCAAGCGGCGGGTCCCTGCTCGCAGCTGAAGGCCACGCTCCCAAAAAGAAGAGCGCCTCCCAAGACTGGACTATTTATGTCCTTGCCCAGCATCCCTCTCTATCCTAGCCAGCTGGAACTTGTAGTCTATAACAGCACTGGCTCCAATGTAAATCCTGGCTCTCTGGAACAAATATCCCATAATCCCCTGTTTCAGTAGGGGACTCTCTCTCTCTGCATTCATGAAATGATGACACAATGACCAGGCTGAACACTAGAGGGAAACAAGCTCACTAAGGCTGCTGTTACAGAATGTCCCACAATGACACAGGCAAGTTAGCCAGCATCTGGCTACATACAACATATAGGGCCCATGTGCACCATGGTGGTATAAGGTTTTGTGCTGAGACTAAAATTACTATGCACTCCGAGCACACTGACTGATTGTCACCAACAGCCCTCAGTCAGGGCTCCTGATCAGGAGTCAGTGGGATGGGCTCCCGATCATGTGACAACTGTGGGAGCCAATCACAGAAGTCACAGAATACAGAAGCCTGCATTGGGGTGTCATAATAATTTTGGAAATATATTGTAACATGCTATTGGAAAATAACTAAGATTAAATATAATTCATTGTCCATAAAAAGTTCTTCCCTCAGAGTCCCCACCCTCCATGGATGTCCATGGCTCTAAGTTTTGGGAATTCTGGGAACTCTAGAGCATATCTGAGGAATGGGAAGGCCTTCCATCCCCCTGTTTGCATTCTCAAAGTTTATTATATGTACTTTTAAAATGGCTCAGCTCTCTTGTACATTATTTAGTTATATATTCATGTATTTCATATTATTCATCATTACTCTGCTTATAATAAAGACAATTGTTAACAGTCAGATGTGTGTCTGTGTGAATAGTTCGACTTTAAATATAAAATAACATAATGACCAATAAACAAATTTTAGTCCACCTGTAAAACTTACACAGGGCTGTGTGTTAGGATAGTCATGGGGAAAAATCAAACTCTAAAAGAATAAACACCTCTGCTCAGTTCTCATTGCTGTCCCATTGGGGATATTTCACCTCACTTCCTGTCCCAGTGACAGCAGGACAACCATTGGGGTGAGTAATGAGTATATCTCTAGGCAAATCTTACATTTTTGTTTGCTTGTATATTGCAATTTGAAATGTATACCAAAAAACAGTACTGTGCTACTAAGTGACTCAAAACATATGTAGCACTGACCCCCGAAGGAGCTGCTGGTTTGATTTTGGGCTTACCGTTACCTCACCTGCTTGATCTCCGTCTCAGTGGTCCCGTTGGAAAGTGGCCCAAAGAATGTGAATTTCCAATACTGAGTCCTTCTATTGGTTATTTATTTAAAATGAAGGCAAAGTATTACAATAAGAAAGGGTCAGGGGGTTAGGGGTGAGTTCAGACACTTAATATTTGTAGTTTAAAGGTATTATTCAGATCCAGAGGACAACAGCTCCACTGACTGGATCCAGCAACCACCGGATAGGCCCCTCTCACTTGACCTAGCAGCCGGTGGGGTACTTGACAAAGTCTCTGCCACAGACACATTAATTAAGCTAAAGTGTCACTAAGAGTTCCTGAGAGATTCAAAGAACTGCCATACAATACCAGTCTCTTGCAGCCGAACCTGCGATACTGTATGCGTGTTGATCTGGGTTGCATCCTTTAACTGAGTTTCCAGGCTCCTCCAGTCTTGCGCATGGTCCTCTCCCAGAAAAGTCCTCCCCTGGATCCTCCAGTTACTTGGCCTCCGAGACGGCACAAGACCACCCCTGGATCAATAGGCACCAAAACTGTTCTGGGCCTACTCTCTCAGTTACATAGCCCCGAGCCAGCCGGCCCTGAGGCACAGGAAACACGCGGTCCACACCCCAGGCCAGGAGGGCCACGGGGTCCGGGTCAAAGAGAACCCAGAGGAAACCATGGGAGAACAAGCACAACAACAACCCTGCCCTAATGATGCCGGTACCTTAACTACCATCTCCCAGAATTCACAGCAGGAAGAACACTCCCACTGGGCTATTTCTGTGCAATAGGTGGCATTCAATACATCCAGCTGAACTGTGTTTCTACACTTACTGGCGGTGACAGCGACACCCACAGTCAGGGAGAAACCAGTACAATCCAGCCGAACTGATACAGAGACCAGAACTTTTAGAATAATTAATCTGAAGCCCAACTGTGGCTTCAGACAACTTAAATTTGAAAAAACAACAGTGTCTGCTCATCAGGAGCCAGCGCTACACATATAAAACAGAAATACATTTCATAGTGTATATAAATAAGTCCACTGAATGTAAAAAAAAATAATCAAAGTTTGTGCAAATAAATGGTGGTCGATTGAAGAGGATCCAACCTTAAATCAATTCACCCAAATGCAGACAATATTATGTGTTCTCCGCCACCAGTATCACAAGCTGCTTACCTCATATAAGAGTAAAACCAGCACTTTTCCCCTCTGGGGATAATGAAAACAACTGGCATGATATGGATAAAAAAAGTGGTAAATAAACTCACTCAATCAGCTTGTGCTAGCTGCAAAGGCATTCAAACATCCCAATCTCTAAATGGCCACGGTGTAACGTCAGTACGCAGGCTCCGCCCCCTAAACATGTGAAATGTTTAAACCCCTAAATGGATTAAATAATCAAAATCAAATAAGACTGAATATCACCCCATGATTCACCCCAAATAAAAGTAAAACAATGTATCATTGATATATCTCAGCTGAACACCTACAATCTCCTAATCCAAACATAAAGTTTAACCATTGGTTGGATGGTCTTGTGTGTCTTTTTATCCTGATTATGTAACTATGTAAAGGAAAAAAAGTGACCAATCTTTTATGATTTTTTTTTTAAGTGGAAAACTATTGCAGGGAGCTGCATTCCAATGAGACAAGACCTAGAGGAGAAGGAATGCTCTGGAAGGTTTGTTCCCAACATTTATCACCTTCCCTCAGCTCCATCACTCAACAAACTCCTCTGTGATTGGCTAGGCTGGATAAATATCATTACTCAGATATTGTGACTTTCTATACTAACAAATGGTGACAACTCAACAGCAGCGGTGACAAGTAATCGATGGTCTGAGATCAGGAAAAATATACAGAGTACAGAAAACATAAGCAGTTAAACACAGGAGACAGAGTGCAGAGAGGTGTCAGCAGCAATAACCATATTTATTATACAAAATAAAATATTGACTTAAGCCGACCATACATGGATTGAAATTTGCCTGGTTCAGCAGGAACTGGCTGAATTTTGATTCATGTATTGGCACCCTGGTATTACACAACCAGTCTGTTGAATTTCTCCCGCGTGATTAGTGCTGCTGGCTACAACTGAAAACACTAATCATTGTGTTCTGGCATCAGGAAAGGTTCCCCGTACTCCCCACCAGCAGAACACAATAGCACTGTGGGAAGGATTCCCCCATCAACAAGAAATTACATAATCTATGGCCTGCCTTACACATAAGAGAGAAGGATTACGCCTCTGCATTGGAAGCATGGGATCATCACATTTCAGGGCATAATGACAGGTCTGGGGAGAGATCCAGGGAGACACAGAGTGGTATTGTGTGAAAGAATCGGTAATCAGAAGCAATCAGCGGTCACAGATAAACTCCGCTATGGAGAAGTGCTAGAGATCTTCTCACAGCATAGAGTGAGCATTGGACTATAAGCACAGATGCAGTCTGGAAAACAATAGACATGTTTCTGAGCTTTCTTCCCCTTCGTGAAGCCTGATTTATAGTAACAATGTGGATATTTAAAAGTTACTGAAAAATATCAGGATTGCTGAAATCAGAAGAAAAAACACACAGAGTATAAAAACTAAACAAAACTTGAAAAAAATTCAAAAAAGGGTAACATATAAAAATAAATAGGAAATATTTATTGGGAGATAAAAAAAAAAAAACACATAACAAAAAGACTAGTGTGTTGCCTAGATCCAGAGGTGTAGCTTGAAGCTTGTGGGCCCGATGCAGAAGTTGACCTGGCCCCCTCACTACTTTCAACATGCATGCAGATACATCCACCACACGCCAAGATACTCAAAGTGGCTTAAGAGTTTTGAGTTCCCAGAGTTCCTCTTTACATCAGAGGACAGGGATTACCGCTGGAGAATCGGAGGACAGGGATCACTGCTGGAGAATCATAGGACAGAGACCCCTGGCAGGTCGCTTGGCAGAGCTCCTTTCCCATCCCAGCACTGTATACAGCTTCCCCCCCCCCACACACACACTACACAGGGCTTAAATCACATTCCTTTACACACAGTCTGTCAGTCTTCACAGGGTGTATCTGGATTTTATGTTGCCCTTCTGACCTGTGAAATTCTGTGGTCAGAATGGCAGTTTAGTTGCAGTAGGCACACCCTGTGCAGATCATAGCTAACTGGCTGTGTTGTAAAGGAATGTGATTTCAGCCCTGCAGAGGAGGAACAGTATAGAGTGCTGTAATGGGAAAGGAGCTCAGCAGCTGGGCATAGCATGCAGGGTGGAGAGGGTGGTCAGGGGGCTTTGGGGGGGGGGGGACAACTTAGATCTGGGAGGCAAAGCCATGTGACACAAAATCTGGAACCTGTAGCCCTTCAGGGGCCCCCGAGGAGGTGTTAAGGGATTTGTTTTAGCAATTTCTGAAGGTTTCTCTGTCAGTGTTGCCAGGTGTTGGGGGAAGGTCACCTCCCAGAGGTGTGTGTCTTTTCCCCAGTTGTCAGGAAAGTGGGGTAAGTAGACATCCCCAGGTGGGGGGTACAGAGAATCCCAGCTGGTGACTAGGAGACTCTGAGCAGTGTCATACCTCACCAGTGACATCAGTCCCATAATGGCTAGTGGCTACAGGACAGCACTCTCCTCCTCTTGCCTTTCTGAGCTTGGTTACCATTCCATGTTGCCAGCACACAGCACAGACACTTCCCCATTCTAGGCTGTTCTCACCTCGTGCTCCTCTCCATTCGGGAAATTGCTCACAGCCTCTCTCCAGCCAATGGAAAAAGAGGGGTGTGGTCTGTGGAAGGCAAAGTAGAAGCCCAGTACTGGAGCGTGGCTGTGGGGCCCTAGGACAGATCGGAGCTGGATTTTGTGGAGGATATCATAATATGACAGGGAGGCTGAAAGGGCCCCCTGGAGCTAGGGGCGGGGTTGCGACTGTGACCCCTGCAACCCCTTATGCTACGCCCATCCCTAGATCTCTACCTATACACTGATAACACACTACTTGGATATAGCAGCTAAAGCAAGCACTGTGCTCCATTAATGAGCAGAGGAAGGACTGGAATTAAAAACAAGTGTCAATGAATAGATACAATGAGCATCACCGAGAAGAGAAAAGCAACAAATTAAGAAGTGAAATGTAAATAATAATGAAAGGACACAATCTGAGAAACATACTGTAAACTAAAAAAAGCTGTGTGTGTATAATATATACACAAACAAGGGAGATTAATAATACCATATTCATATCAATGATTGAATTTAACCCTTTAGGAGACAAGGTGTCAAACTTATAGGTTCAGGATGTCTCTTTCTCTCACAGAGCCTTTTAAACTGCTCAGCAGGGGAAAAAACTACCTGGTATGGTTTCCAGAATGCACATTGGTGAAACTAATGAGCTTCTATAAGAAGTGTCTAGATACACTATGACCATCTTCACCCTGTTTAATAAATCTTATGTGATCGCCAAAAGGACTATGGAGAGCTCAGATAGTGGGACGCATGGGGACGTCATGGGGAGTTCCCTATGGCTTTCCCCACGTCACGGGGAAAGCCGTAGGGAAGTCCCCATGATGTTCCCATGCGTCAGAGGGGAGCGGGGTTACCAGGTGGCCCCGCCCTCCGTTATAAAAGAACTGTCAGCCCAAGTGAAGCCTCACACACCGGGAGCCTCCCATTGCGAGGAGTGGCCCAAGAACAGACTGACGCCCTGGAAGAAGATACCGGAGAGAAGCCTCAGAGACCGACGCTGTGGAAGAAGATACCGAAGAGAAGCCTCACCCAGCGGGAGCCTCCCATTGTGCGGAGCGGCCCAGAAGAGACACAGATGCTGGACGAGAAGGCCAAGAAGAACGGATCGAAGGAAGAAGAAGATGGAAGAAGAAGATGCCGGAAGGAGAAGATGAAGAAAGGAAGACCAGAAGAAAGAAGATTTTAATAAAGGAATTGTCAAAGACCGTCTCCTGTCATTTTTACAATTTTTGACACTTTTTTGGTGAAATGCTAGGGGTACTTTTGTACCCCCTTACCATTTCACACAGGGGGGGCCGGGATCTGGGGGTCCCCTTGTTAAAGGGGGCTTCCAGATTCCGATAAGCCCCCCGCCCGCAGACCCCCACAACCACCGGGCACGGTTGTGGGGATGAGGCCCTTGTCCTAATCAACATGGGGACAAGATGCTTTGGGGGTCTTAGACCCCCAAAGCATCCTCCCAATGTTGAGGGCATGTGGCCTGGTACGGTTCAGGCAGGAGGGGGTCCGCTCTCGTCCCCCCCTCTGTTCCTGCGGCCTGCCAGGTTGCGTGCTCGGATAAGGGTCTGGTACGGATTTTGAGGGGGACCTCACGCCATTTTTTTTGGCTGGGTTTCCCCTTAAAATCCATCCCAGACCTCAAGGGTCTGGTATGGATTTTGAAGGGGACCCTACCCCATTTTTTTTGGCTGGGATCCCCCTTAATATCCATCCCAGGCCTGAAGGGCCTGGTTATTGAATTTGGGGGGACCCCTACGCTTTTTTTTTTTTTTTTTTAATCAATGACTTTTTTTTTATGAATGACTTTCAATGAATGACTGTTCTCTGTATTACAGGAGCCGACAATTCATATAGCCGTGAGTGATTTTAAATAGCTTTCTTTCCTGCAAAAATTACACTTTTTGCAGAGACAGTTCTAAGCACTGGAAACATGCGCCCCTTTACATGCATACTATAGACACCGCCCAGGTACGAAATTTAAAGGAATATTACACATTTATTGTTTCACTTTAATCATTATTAAAATCACTGCTCCCGAAAAAAACGGCCGTTTTTAAAAGTTTTTTTGCATTGATACATGTCCCCTGGGGCAGGACCCAGGTCCCCAAACACTTTTTATGACTAACTTTTTAAAAATAAATGACTTCAATGACTGTTCTCTGTATTAAGGGGGATGGGAGCCGATACTTTAATATAGCCGTTCGGGTCCCCATTGACTTCAATGGGGTTCGGTGTTCGGGGTCAAGTTCGGGTCAAGTTCGGTCCCGAACCCGAACTTTTTTCTAAAGTTCGGCCGAACCTGCCGAACCCAAACATCCAGGTGTCCGCTCAACTCTAATTATCACTAATACAGTGGGGTGGATTTGGCTTTTTAAGTTCACTAGGTGCAACTTTTCCTTATTCACTCAGGTCTTTACAGTAGACTACTCTAGGTTTCTTAGGGAGATGTGGGCCCAATTGGGGGTTCCTTAGCAAAATGGGCCAGTACATATTCAGGGTTTGTTCCATGTGCTTAAACTGACTATGAAACTGGGTAATAAATCTAACCTCCCAGAAGATGTTATTAGGTCATTAGGAATATTCATTTTTCTAACCTGGAGTATAAAATATACAGTAGCTGGTTGGCTTCCTCCACCACCTCTTTTTGATTTTGCTCGTCCTGAAATTTTTTGACCTCATTCCGCTGGGTATAACCATCCAGTAGAGTACAGTTCTTCCAGTGTCAGCAGAACTGGTTCTAGGGTGTTTCAAGTTTCCACTTTGGATGGTGGCAACTTATAACAGGAATCATCTGCAACTGTCTTTTTGTTTTCTGGAGGTGATGGTATGTTCATGATGACTGAGTTCTAGATCTAAGAAAACAAGAGATTTTGGCCACATCTAAATTGTATTAGTGAGGAATATGGTTATTGCTGCTGACACCTCTCTGCACTCTGCCTTCTGTGTTTAACTATTTTGAAACTGGATCTTTTCCCACGATTACTGATGTTGATGCTGTGGTTGGTATATAGCTCAGTCCTGAACAGAGAATCCATTCCAGCTGATTACAATCCTTTGGGTAGATGCTAATGAATATTTTCCCATGATTTGGAAAAGGCTATGAACGTTTATTAGACAATAAACTTTAACTACTTTTTTTTTTTTGTTACATTAAACATTTAAAACTGGCTCACTTTTAGCACTACCGTTTATGTGTTTTCCACACAAAACCACAGTCTAACCAGAAAATTAAACACAGAATTGAATTACATGTGGAAGTCTAAAAAGAATTTTCCCCATAGTACTTTAGTGAAATAATAAAGTTTATAACGCATTTCTTAAAAGTACAACATGTATTCCATATTATAATTAAAAAACAGGAATAGACAATATTGCAAATACACTAAAATGGATGCACATTGGACTGAAATCTCAACACGTTTCATGGAACAGCACCCACTTCCTCAGGAGACAGACAAAATTAGTTGTAGCACCCTCTAGTGTGTGATAGAAGTTAGAGTAGGTAAATTATAGTTTAAATCTGGGTCAGGGGTTTACTAAAGTTCAGGGCTGGGTGACTCATCCTGGCAGCCCCCTGGTGCCTTCCCCTGGTTTAGAAGGTTGGAGGATCTTTTAGAACTAGAGGGTAGAGGTTAGGAGGAGCTGCCTTGAATATTTACAGTGCCTTGCAAAACTATTCAACTCCTTGGCCTTTTTCATCTTTTGTTGCCTCACAACCTGGAATTAACATGGAATGTTTGAGGATTTCCATCATTTTACAGAACATGCCCACAACTTTGAAGATTTTTTTTATTGTGAAGCAAACAACAAATAGGACAAAATAACAGAAAAAGTCAATGTGCATAACTATTCACCCCCCTAAAGTCAATACTTTGTAGAGCCACCTTTTGCGGCTATCACAGCACAATTTGGATAAGTCTCTATGAGCTTGCCACATCTTACCACTGGGATTTTTGCCCATTCCTCCTTGCAAAACTCAAATCACACACAGAGTGGTACAGGTTTTGCTCAAGAATATCCCTGTATTTAGCACCATCCATCTTTCCCTCAACTCTGACCAGTTTCCCAGTCCCGACTGCTGTAAAACTTCCCCACAGCATGATGGTGTTCTTTGGGTGATGTGATGTGTTGGGTTTGCGCCAGACATAGCATTTTCTTTGATGGCCAAAAAGTTCAATTTTAGCCTCATCAGAGCAGAGCACCTTCCTTCATACTTTTTGTAAGTCTCCCACACGCCTTTTCGCAAACTAAAAATGTGCCATTTTGTTTTTTGCTGAAAGTAATGGCATTCTTCTGGCCACTCTGTCATAAAGCCCAACTCTATGGAGCATACGGCTTATTGTCATCCTGTGTACAGATACTCCAGTCTTTGCTGTGGAACTCTGCAGATCCTCCAGGGTTATTTGGGGTGTTCATGGCAAATTCGAAAAGCGAATACCCTGTAAAAGTCTATGGGAGAAATCTAAAGTGCTAGTGCAAGTTATTGTCATAAAAAGTGTTTGGGGTCCTGGGTCCTGCCCCAGGGGACATGTATCAATGCAAAAAAAAGTTTTAAAAACGTCCGTTTTTTCGGGAGCAGTGATTTTAATAATGCTTAAAGTGAAACAATTAAAGTGTAATATTCCTTTAAATTTCGTACCTAGGGGGTGTGTATAGTATGCCTGTAAAGGGGCGCATGTTTTCCGTGCTTAGAACTGTCCCTGCACAAAGTGTCATTTCTGAAGGAAGAAAAGTTATTTAAAAGCACTCGCGGCTATAATGAATTGTCATCTTCTTGTAATACAGAGAACAGTCATTGAAAGTCGTTGATAAAAAAAATAATGCATGAGGGTCCCCCCAAATTCAATTACCAGGCCCTTCAGGTTTGGTATGGATATTAAGGGGAACCCCACGTCAAATTTAAAAAAAAATGACGTGGGGTTCCCCTTAAATATCCATACCAGATCCTTTATCCGAGCACGCAACCTGGCAGGCCGCAGGAAAAGAAGGGGGGACGAGAGAGCGTCCCCCTCCTGAACCCTACCAGGCCACATACCCTCAACATTTGGAGGATGCTTTGGGGGTCTGTGACCCCTCAAAGCACCATGTCCCCATGTTGATGGGGACAAGGGCCTCATCCCCACAACCCTTGCCCAGTGGTTGTGGGGGTCTGCGGGCGGGGGGCTTATCGGAATCTGGAAGCCCCCTTTCACAAGGGGACCCCCAGATCCTGCCCCCCCCTGTTTGAAATGGTAACGGGTACATTGTAAAGTGTAAGTGTAAAAAAAAAAAAGAAAACACACAGACACCGTTGGGATAAGTCCTTTATTAAAAATAAAAAAAAGATTCCCACAGTGGTAATCCACTCTTGGTATCCTGCGATGGGTGATCTCTTTTCCGGGGTCCAGCGATGGATGATCTCTCCTCTCCAGGTCCAGGGTTCAACGATGATGTCCAGCGCAGCGCATCCTGTCTCCACCGGAGACACCGCGGGAATCCCAGCAGCCTGACAGGTCTCTTAGCTGAGGAGGACGGAGTCACGTGACCCCGCACCCCTCTGACGCAAGAGGAAACCCGGGCTTCCCCAGTGACGTGCGGGTTACCCCGTCTCCCCTGATGTAAGGAAACCTGCACATCATGGGGGAAGCCCGGGTTTCCCCTTGCGTCAGAGGGGGGCGGGGTCACGTGACTGGTGGCCTTGTCATCCTCTGCTAAGACCTGTCAGGCTGCCGGGATTCCCGCGGTGTCTCTGGTGGAGACAGGATGCGCTGCGCTGGACATCATCGGAAGAGATCATCCATTGCGGGATCCCAGAGAGATGATCACCCATTGCAGGATACCAAGAGTGGATTACCACCGCTGTAAAAAAAAAACTGTGTTTTTTTACACTTTCTTTGTGAAATGGTAGGGGTACAATAAAAATACAAAATACAAAATACAAAAAGGGGGCCGGGATCTGGGGGTCCCCTTGTTAAAGGGGGCTTCCAGATTCCGATAAGCCTCCCGCCCGCAGACCCCCACAACCACCGGCCAGGGTTGTGGGGACGAGGCCCTTGTCCTTATCAACATGGGGACAAGGTGCTTTGGGGGGGACCCAAAAGCATCCTCCCAATGTTGAGGGCATGTGGCCTGGTACTGTTCAGGAGGGAGGGGGGGGGCGCTCTCGTCCCTCCCTCTTTTCCTGTGGCCTGCCAGGTTGCGTGCTCGGATAAGGGTCTGGTATGGATTTTGAGGGGGACCCCACGCCATTTTTTTGGCTGGGTTTCCCCTTAAAATCCATCCCAGACCTCAAGGGTCTGGTATGGATTTTGAGGGGGACCCTACGCCATTTTTTTTTTGGCTAGGGTCCCCCTTAATATCCATCCCAGACCTGAAGGGCCTGGTTATTGAATTTGGGGGGACCCCCACGCTTTTTTTTTTTTATCAATTACTTTTTTTTTTGAATGGCTTTCAATGAATGACTGTTCTCTGTGTTACGGGAGCCGACAATTCATATAGCCACGAGTGATTTTAAATAGCTTTCTTTCCTGCAAAAATTACACTTTTTGCAGAGACAGTTCTAAGCACAGGAAACATGCGCCCCTTCACATGCATACTATAGACACCCCCCTAGGTACGAAATTTAAAGGAATATTACACTTTTATTGTTTCACTTTAAGCATTATTAAAATCACTGCTCCCGAAAAAACGTCCGTTTTTAAAAGTTTTTTTGCATTGATACATGTAAAAAAGGTCCCAGGTCCCCAAACACTTTTTATGTGAAACTTTTTAAAAATAAATGACTTCAATGACTGTTCTCTGTATTAAGGGGGACGGGAGCTGACACTTTATTATAGCGGTTCGGGTCCCCATTGACTTCAATGGGGTTCGGTGTTCGGGGTCAAGTTCGGGTCAAGTTCGGTCTCAAACCCGAACTTTTTTCTGAAGTTCGGCCGAACCTGCCGAACCCGAACATCCAGGTGTCCGCTCAACTCTACTTGTGACAAAAAAATTAAAATATTCAATGGGCTCAACATGCCTTTTCCTTGTGGTGTCTACTTTCCAAAATGGGGTTATTTGGGGGGGGGGGGTTGTACTGCCCTGCCATTTTATACCTCAAGAAATTAGATAGGCAGTCATAACCTAAAAGCTGTGTAAATTACAAAAAATGTATCCTAGTTTGTAGATGCCATAACTTTTGCGCAAACCAATAAATATACACTTATTGACATTTTTTTTACCAAAGACATGTGGCTGAATACATTTTGGCCTAAATGTATGACTAAAATTTAGTTTATTGGATTTTTTTATAACAAAAAGTAGAAAATATAATTTTTTTCAAAATTTTGGGTCTTTTTGCATTTATATCACAAAAAATAAAAAACGCAGAGGCAAT
Source organism: Lithobates sylvaticus (assembly GCA_028564925.1). Classification (NCBI taxonomy): domain Eukaryota; kingdom Metazoa; phylum Chordata; class Amphibia; order Anura; family Ranidae; genus Lithobates; species Lithobates sylvaticus. Next base: position 30,345,677 of record CM053029.1, on the reverse strand, counting down.
CAAATACCCTCAAAAGAAAGCTCTATTTATGGGGAAAAATGGATGCAAATTTCGCTTGAGTACAACATTGCATGACCGCGCAATTACCAGTTCAAGCAGCGCAGTGCCAAATTGTAAAAAGTCCTCTGGTCATTGAGCAGCCAAATCCTCCGGGGCTAAAGTGGTTAAATGGGATTACGCTATTGGAACCTTTCTTCCATTTTCCTACCTCCCCAAACTGAGCTTACTAGAGCAGAAAGCTATACCCCGATCCATTTTGGTAAATACCATAGAGAGACTCCCTGAAGATTGCTGCATCCGACCTATTTATACTGTAACCTTACAGCAGTAAGGTGAGGGGCTTGCACACATTCAGGTGTCATCACAGAGGATTGCCCTGACATCGGCCGTTTTTTATATTCACGGTGGAGGGATATATTACTCATCTTAATATTCGTTAGACTGTAACAGTAATTTTGTGGACTGCATTTACACATTTTCCACTTAAGGGCCGGATTCAATGTATGTGAACGCATGGAGGGCCGCATTCACCTGCTAATAAATGAAGATAATAATAATCCTAACTTAGTAATAATAACAGTACAGGATTACCTCACTTTAAGGTGCTTCACTATTACAAAACCAGTTCACCCTGAGGGAGCATGTGGCTGGGGATTCGGATTTTACTGCACCCTCCCCCATCCTGGCACCCAAGGATAGCTGATGCCAGAATGGTCTGGGGATGGGGTTCCTGCCCTTAGGGGAGATGGGGGACCCCGTCCTAAGGGGAGATGGGGTCCCCATCCCAAGGGGTGATGGGCTCCCTTAAATGTACACCGCATGCTGCATACACCTTTAAAAATCCTTAGTAAGATGGGAAAAACCTTTTTGGCGGAACGAATATACAAAACGGTTCCTACAAAAATTCTACCATTTTTCTTGTTTAAGTTTAGCTCTGCTTTAAAAAGTCAAAACTAATGTTCTTTTAATGATCCGCTATTCATTTGAGGAGGGTTCCCCTGTTATATGTCTGGTGGTATGGTAGTTTGGTCTGTGGACAAGGAGAATGTGCTTAGCAAGATGCAGAATGTGAGGGAAAGATGGTTCCACAAAGATGTCTGAGCACAAAGAATTATTTAGTACGAGGCAACAGACAATATATTTTTGGTTTATCAGGATAACAACTAGAAGCAACTATAACAGTCATATGATGTATGAAAGCACGCTATGATCAGATTTTATTTTATCTCGGTATCTTACAGTATAATAGTTTACACGGAATAAGTGTTTATTAACCGTTTCAGCCCCCGAACCTTATGGACCAGAGCATTTTTTTTTCCATTTACACGATGGGCCTGTTTATTCAGCAATAATTTTTTTCATTACTTAACCACTTAAGCCCTGGACCATTTAGCTGGCCAAAGACCAGAGCACTTTTTGCGATTCGACACTGCGACGCTTTAACTGACAATTGCGCGGTCGTGCGACGTGGCTCCCAAACAAAATTGACGTCCTTTTTTCCCACAAATAGAGCTTTCTTTTGGTGGTATTTGATCACCTCTGCAGTTTTTATTTTTTGCACTATAAACAAAAAAAGAGCTATAATAAATATCCCCCAAAAATATACAAAAATTTTTTTTTTTCCCTCAGTTTAGGCCAATATGTATTCTTCTACATATTTTTGGTAAAAAAAAAAAAAAAATGCAATAAGTGTTTATTGATTGGTTTGCACAAAAGTTAAAAGGGGATAGTTTAATGGCATTTTTATTAATATTTTTTTTTTTTTTACTAGTAATGACAGCGATCATCGATTTTTATTGTGACTGCGACATTATGGCGGACACATCGGACAATTTTTGGGACCATTGTCATTAATACAGCAATCAGTGCTATACAAATGCACTGATTCCTGTGTAAATGACACTGGCAGTGAAGGGGTTAACCACTAGGGGGCAGTTAAGGGGTTAAGTGTGTCCTAGGGAGTGATTCTAACTGTGGGGAGGGGGCGTGGCTACTTGTGGCACGTCACTGATCACCGCTCCCGATTACAGGGAGCAGCGATCAATGACACTGTCACTAGGCAGAACGGGGAGATGCTTGTTTACATTAGCATCTCCCCGTTCTTCCTGTCTGTGAGATGATCGCGGGTATCCCCGCAGACATCGATTCCGCAAGCTCCACCATCCTACTCACGGAGCTTGCCACGACATGCGCCACCGGCGGTGCACACGCACCCACAGGCCGCCTCTTAAAGGGCAACGTACAGGTACGTTTGTTTGCCTATACGTGCCATTCTGCCGCAGTATATCTGCGTGAGGCGGTCGGCAAGCGGTTAAAGGAAATCTATGGTCACAGCATACACTGTCATCTTATAACATCACCAATGTAATAGCAATACAAACAAAAGTTATTTTTGACAATTTAAGTTTAGTTGAAAATCTCCTTTAATGTGGTAAATTCTAATAGTCTGCTGGCCATCTGTTTTCACAACTTCCTGGATTGAAAGTAAACTGCTGTTTACTTTCATTTTCTAAAGACTACATATCCCATGGTACCTTGCTATCTGCAAGCAGTGATTCCTCTACTAACTCCGCCTCCTGAAACTCCTCCTCCCAGCACCTCTGTGTTTTGAAAGGCAGGCTCTGTGAATGTTATAGTGTTTGGATGAATTTGATCATTTGCATACTGTACACATGATTTCTGCTGTTTATTTATTTTACGAATGGTGACTTATTTATGGTTTTGCACATATTAGTCCTAATTAGAGCATAGTCACACATTTTGATTCTTTACTTTTTGATATTTATATTCTTTTAGTAACCACAGCTGTGGGATATTAGGGGTCAGGTCTATCTGGCGCAGATATAGGTAATTTGTGTCTTGCTTGTTCATTTTATGCAACTAGGGGTCAGGCGATTTTGTACACATCTTGATTTTCTAAAGATGATGGCTGGTTTAGGAGATAATATTTCTTTCTGTTTGGAGTCAGTTTGTAAAAAATACCAAAAATGTTTCTTTAAAATCCTATCAGTTGACTTATATCTGGTGTTACACTGTGTTAAAAAAAGGAATATCATGAGCTTTTTTTTCTACTTCTTATTACAATATTTCTATTATAATTTGTATTGACCGCCCACAACATTCTTTTTTTAGGTATATTACACCATGATATATAATCCTCCTCAGCAGTGGCGACTGGTGCTCAAAATTTTTGGGGGGGCCCAAAATTCAGAAAAATACTGAAAAAACCCATCAAATGACACCACTGTGCCCGTCGAATACCGCCACTGTGCTCGTCAAATGGCGCCACTGTGCCCATCAAATGCTGCCACTGTGCCCATCAAATGCAGCCACTGTGACCCCCCTGACCACCCGTTTGCCCGCTGACTGCCTGGCACTTACCTTATCTTGGTAAGGGATTAGGCAGTGGGTCAGGCTGCGAGCTGTGGGATGAGCAGCGGATGACGGCGGTGGCTCCTGTGTCCTCCATTTGTCTTGTCCTCCTTCTGCTAGGTGTCCAATCACAGCTCCGGTGCCTTCCGCCAATCGGGTATTAGAAATGCACCTCCTGATTGGCTGAGAGGCGGTTCAGTGTTAGAAAAGCGAATATTCATTCACTTTTCTAACACCCCTGGGTGAGCTCGTAGCACAATGCTCTGCGCCACAAATCCACCTTTTTTTGAAGCCTATTAGTGCCGACTAGAGCCAAAATATACCCTCTAAATGAATTATGCCTGTCTATCATTTAGTAGGGAATTTTGTATAATAAAATAGCCGGGATATCACGTGACCTCCCGCAGAAGCCCTGTCTCTGAGCTGTAAAGCGGCAGTGAGTCACGTGACAGGCTTGAAGACAGCTCTAAATAGGTATTTGCAATGCTCGTTTTTACAAAAAACTTACATAGTGTGGCATGCAAGCCTCTAATAGAGGGGCTGACAGTGACCAATGTAGGTTTTTTTTTTAAAGTGGTGGGGGGGGGGGGGGCGGAGACACAGGGAGCTGACATGCAGGAAGGAGGGGGTGAGGGGTGAGAGGGGAGCAGAGCAGGGCAGCTACGTATGACGGACAGATGCACTCTGACAGTGGTCGGGGCTTTTACAGTTTAGAGGGGGGCAGATTACATAGATCTCCAATTTTTGTGTAAAAATTCTAAATTAATTTGATAATAAAGTAGCATAAGATTACAAGAAAACTATTACTATAACATGTAAAATGTAAAAAAATGTAGTTACCGTATATACTCGAGTATAAGCCGACCCGAATATAAGCGGAGGTACATAATTTTACCACAAAAAACTGGGAAAACGCATTGACTCGAGTATAAGCCTAGGGTCAGAAATGCGCAGCTTTTGTAAGTGGAAAAGACGGTCAACAATGCCCATTTGCAGCCATAGGTCCCCAGAACTTCAAACTCTGTAGTTAAGTGTTCCTAGATGCCCCCTAGGGTCCCGAAATGACATTGCTGCAGATGGACAAAATTGACCGACTTTGGGGCCCCGTATCTCGGGGCCACTTAGTGCTAGGAACCCCAGCTTTGGATATGTTGTAGTGCTAGTTCCACTGGGGTTTGTACACCAAATTTGTTCCTAGCACTAAGTGGCCCCAAAGTCGGTTCAGAAAATTTAATTTTCTGCAGCAGAAAAATGCTTGACTCGAGTATAAGCCGAGGGGGGCATTTTCAGCACAAAAAAATTTGCTGAAAAACGCGGCTTATACTTGAGTATATACAGTATGTACTTGATATAAAATTTGAGTGTGTATACTCGTGTGTGTAGCTGTGGGCAGATGTCTGTCCAGCTTGTCGTTTAATGTAAGTGTTTCTGTGTGTGCGGCAACTCACTGTGTCTGACCCCCTTAGAGAGCCATATAGAAAACATTTGTTCCACCAAAAGAGCAACTACAAGAACCCCCCAGTTCGGTTCAACCAGAACATCTCGAACAGGCAAAATGTTCTAGCGAACATGCAAACTCTATTAAAGTCTATGGGACACGAACATGAAAAATCAAAATTGCTCATTTTAAAGGTTTATATGCAAGTTATTGCCATAAAAAGTGTATGGGACCCGGGTCCTGCCCCAGGGGACATAGTTACATATAAAGTATGGTCACATCACTTAATCCCTGATGAAGTCACCTGATGTGACGATACACGTTGGGATTGGCGCAATAGGCGGAACCAGTAGTGACAGAAGTATACGAGCTCGGCACTCGTGGATTATTACTGGTGTTTATTAACCACTTCAGCCCCGGACCATTTGGCAGCCAAAGGACCAGAGGTCTTTTTTCAATTTCGCACTGCACTACTTTAACTGGTAATTGCGCGGTCATGCAATTTTGTAACCAAACGAAATTTGCGTCCTTTTCTTCCCACAAATAGAGCTTTCTTTTGATGGTATTTGATTGCCTCTGTGATTTTTATTTTTTGAGATATAAACGGAAAAAGAGCGAAAATTTTGAAAAAAAAAGAGATTTTCTACTTTTTGTTATAAAAAAATCTAATAAACTCAATTTTAGTCAAACATTTGGGCCAAAATGTATTCAGCCACATGTCTTTAGTAAAAAAAAATGCCAATAAGCGTATATTTATTGGTTTGCGCAAAAGTTATAGCGTCTACAAACTAGAGTACATTTTCTGGAATTTACACCGCTTTTAATTTATGACTGCCTATTTCATTTCTTGAGGTGCTAAAATGGCAGAGAAGTACAAAACCCCCCCAAATGACCCCATTTTGGAAAGTAGACACCCCAAGCTATTTGCTGAGAGGCATGTTGAGCCCATTGAATATTTTTTTTTTTTAGTCCCAAGTGATTGAATAAAGACAAAAATAAAAAGATTTTTTTTTTTTTTTCAAAAAGTTGTCACTAAATGATATATTGCTCACACATGCCATAGTTATATGTGGAATTGCACCCCAAAATACATTTTGCTGCTTCTCCTGAGTATGGGGATACCACATGTGTGGGACTTTTTGGGAGCCTAGCCGCATACGGGGCCCCGAAACCCAAGCACCGCCTTCAGGATTTCTAAGGGTGCAAATTTTTGATTTCACTCCTCACTACCTATCACCGTTTCGAAGGCCATAAAATGCCAAAATAGCACAAAACCCCCCCAAATGACCCCATTTTGGAAAGTAGACACCCCAAGCTATTTGTTGAGAGGCATGGTGAGTATTTTACAGCTCTCATTTGTTTTTGAAAATGAAGAAAGTAAAGAAAAAAAAAAATTTTTTTTCTTTTTTCAATTTTCAAAACTTTGTGACAAAAAGCGACATCTGCAAAATACTCACAATACCTCTCAGCAAATAGCTTGGGGTGTCTACTTTCCAAAATGGGGTCATTTTGGGGGGTTTTATGCCATCTGGGCATTCCATGGCCTCCGAAACTGTGATTGGCAGTGAGAAGTGAAATAAAAAAATTACACCCTTAGAAAGCCTGAAGGCGGTGATTGGTTTTTGGGGTTCCGTACGCAGCTAGGCTCCCAAAAAGTCCCACACATGTGGTATCCCCGTACTCAGGAGAAGCAACAGAATGTATTTTGGGGTGTATTTCCACATATGCCCATGACATGTTTGAGCAATATATCATTTAGTGACAACTTTTTGTAAAAAAAATATATATATTTTTTTTTTTCATTATTCAATCTCTTGGGACAAAAAAAAAAAATATTTAATGGGCTCAACATTGCTCTCATCAAATAGCTTGGGGTGTCTACTTTCCAAAATGGGGTCATTTGGGGGGGGTTTGAACTGTCCTGGCATTTTATGCACAACATTTAGAAGCCTATGTCACACGTCACCCACTCTTCTAACCACTTGTAGACAAAGCCCTTTCTGACACTTTTTGTTTACATGAAAACATATTTTTTTTTTGCAAGAAAATTACGTTGAACCCCCAAACACTATATATATTGTTAAAGCAAAGGCCCTACAGATTAAAATGGTGGGTGTTGCATTTTTTTTTTCCACACAGTATTTGCGCAGCGATTTTTCAAACGCATTTTTTGTGGAAAAAATACACTTTTTTTTATTTTAATGCACTAAAACACACTATATTGCTCAAATTTTTGATGAAATAAAAAATATGATCTTAGGCCGAGTACATGGATACCAAACACGACATGCTTTAAAATTGCGCACAAACACGCAGTGGCGACAAACTACATACATTTTTAAAAGCCTTTAAAAGCCTTTACATGATACCACATTAGATTCACGGAGGAGGTCTACTGCTAAAATTACTGCCCTCGATCTGACCTTCGCGGTGATACCTCACATGCATGGTGCAATTGCTGTTTACATATGACGCCAGACCAACGCTTGTGTACGCCTTTGCGCAAGAGAAGGGGGGGCAGGGGTGCTTTTTTTTTTTTTTTTTGTTTTTTTTTTTATTTATGTAGCTTTTTTATTTTATTTTTAAACTGTTCCTTCCATTTTTTTTCTTTGTTATGATTTTTATTGTTATCTCAGGGAATGTAAATATCCCCTATGATAGCAATAGGCAGTGACAGGTACTCTTTTTTTGAAAAAATTGGGGTCTATTAGACCCTAGATCTTTCCTCTGCCCTCAAAGCATCTGACCACACCAAGATTGGTGTGATAAAATGCTTTCCCAATTTCCCAATGGCGCGGTTTATATCCGGGAGGGGGGACATTCCCTCCCACTGCTTGTAAAAGCAGTCTAGAGGCTAATTACCCGCTAGAATTGCTTTTACATGAAAGCCGATCACTGGCTGAAAAGAATGATACCAAGATGATACCTAAACCTGCAGGCATCATTCTGGTATAACCATTCAAAGTCCAGCAACATACTGGACATATATTGTAATCTTTTTTTTTTCATGCAGCCTCTTGGCTGAACGAAAAAAAGAGATTGATTGGTGGGTATGCCCACCATTAGAATACCTCCCTTCATCCACCCACTTCTAATGATGGGCATACATGCACCATTTATATATGCCGATGCATGGGGGCATCCTCCCGCAAAAGTTATGCCGTGTACACACGGTCGGAATTTCGACCGTATGTACGTGGCATTAGGAGCCAATCGCTCCTCCCCCCCCTGCTGCCCCCATGCTTCGGCATATATGCTCTTTTTTTTAACTGTGGTGGTGAAATCACCTCCTACAGCGTTGGAGTCGCGGCTTTATGTATCGTGGGAGCAAACGCTGTTGCTGTCAAGATAAATAAATCCGCGTTGCAACTGAATGGCGCACCTGAAAACAAAAAAATGCTCAACACTAAAACACAGTAAACAAAATTACATACCTGAAAAGCAAGCATGATAAAACATGATAAAACATAATAAAACATTGCAGAATAGAATGGAGTAAAAAAAAGAGCAACAATAGAGAGAGAATAGAGTGAGAGAGAGAACAATAAAACGACAACTATTTTATTTTGAAAATGGGATGAATGGGATGAAAATGGGATCGTATGGGAAAAAGTGTAGAGTGAGGGAAAATATAAGAGGGGACTTAATGTACCCCAATCCATGGGGGCTACATGTGAAATAGAAACCATACACCCCTCGTCCCGGATCGCTCCTGAAGCGATCCCGACCGTCCCCGCCGGCGGAGGGGGGTCCGATCGGACCCCCCAACCGCCGGAAGAATGTCACGTACAGGTACGTGATTCTGCCTGTACGTGCCATTCTGCCGACGTAAATATACAGGGGGCGGTCGGGAAGTGGTTAAACAAAAAATTAGTGTATCTGTGTTTATGTTTTAATAAATGTATCCATTTTAAATGGAATTACGCTATTGGAAACTTTCTTCCATTTTCCTACCTCGCCAAACTGAGCTTACTAGAGGAGAAAGCTATACCACAATCCATTTGGGTAAATACCATAGAGAGACCCCCTGAAGATTGCTGCATCTGACCTATTTATACTGTAATCTTACAGCAGTAAGGTGAGGGGCTTGCACACATTCAGGTGTCGTCACAGAGGACCGGCCTGACATCGGCCATTTTTTATATTCACGGTGGAGGGATATATTACTCATCTTAATATTCTAATGATAACGAAAAAAACTGCGCCAAAATATTAGACAAAAAAGTATTAATACTACAAATAATAATAATAAAATTCCAGCATGAAATAGGAAAAAAATCTTATACAGTCCTGTGAAGATCACTATATATAATTTTTGCTGTAATGAACACCAGCTGAAATATAATTTTTTTCAGTTCATGGGTGTAAGGATGGTAATATGCAGAAATAAGCAGTCCTTTGATATAACACAAATCCTCATAGAACCACCGCTGTGCTCCACATCTATAGTAAGTGCCACCACCGATATAAAAGCCGATTACCAGATATCAAAATATTAAAGGCAATCCTATGGACTCGATCTTTGCATATGGATAATGGACACATGCCGCAGCACAGCCTCTTCCAGATTAATGTGAACCCTTGCGCTTCAGCAATCCGTATATAACATAATGGCATGGACCATAAAAATCAAGGAGAGCACCATAGGGTGATACTGTATGTATTCTTCAATTTATTAAATATAAAAAATGTACTCACATTGTTTTAAGAGCAAACAAACATTTAAAAAGCGAACGGCACCGGCCGGCATCAATGGAGCCCTACCTCCTTCCGAGTTAGCGTGGTGACGTCACTGCACGTCCTTTCAGACGCGTTTCGTCAATGGGGACGTCCATTCTAAGACGTTTTTTATATTAAATAAATTGAAGAATCCATACAGTATCACGCTATGGTGCTCTCCTTGATTTTTATGGTCCATGCCGTTATGTTATATACGGATTGCTGAAGCGCAAGGGTTCACATTAATCTGGAAGAGGCTGTGCTGCGGTGTGTGTCCATTATCCATATGCAAAGATCATGGCCATATGTTTGCCTTTGATATTTTGATATCTGGTAAGCGGCTTTTATATCAGTGGTGGCACTCACTATAGATGTGGAGCACAGCGGTGGTTCTATGAGGATTCGTGTTATGTCAAAGGACTGCTTATTTCTGCATATTACCATCCTTACATCCATGAACTGAGAAAAATTATATTTCAGCTGGTGTTCATTACAGCGAAAATTATATATAGTGATCTTCATAGGACTGTATAAGATTTTTTTCCTATTTCATGCTGGACTTTTATTATCATTATTTGTAGTATTAATACTTTTTTGTCTAATATTTTGGCGCAGTTTTTTTCGTTATCATTAGAATATTAAGATGAGTAATTTGTATTTGTGTGCATGGGGACACTCAAGAGTATCCTGTGACTACAGTGTTTTTTTGAGACCCCCAAAGGTAACCTCTCTCATCAGGTGGGGTTAGTGTCTTGCTTACCACATGATGCCATCGTGGGAAGGGATTTTCCAAAGTTCTGGGAACTCTGGGATTGTCCTGAGCCTCCCACTGGTGCCCCTATAGACCAGGAAGTTGATGACCAGAATTCCTCTGAGAGTGGTGAGGACTCTCCAGAATTTCCCTTGTCTGTATTGGCAATGGAAACTCAAGAAACTGGGGAGAAAACATCCTCAGACAAAAAACATCCACACATCTGTGGAGTTTTCGGATCTCAGGAAAATTTTGCCACAGAACAGATAAAAGACCCCACCCTAATAAAGGCACGGGAAAATGTGGTGAAAATATATGGCGCGTTAGTGAACCCAGATAAGACTTGCACTTACCTGTACTTCACTTTGGAAAGGGACCTGCTGTATCGAGTGGCTCAAAGGGCAGAAGAAGCCCCTGAGCAACTTGTGGTGCCCAAACCTTACAGGAAGTTGGTATTAGAATTGACCCATGGGCACATTCTTGGAGGTCATCTGGGGACAGAGAAAACCAGAGAGAGAGTATTGCAGAGATTCTATTGGCCTGGGGTCATGAAGGAAACAGAAAATGATTGTTCCTCCTGCCCTGTGTGTCAGAAGTCGGCACCTATGCCACATTTACGTAACCCGCTGGTACCTCTTCCTATCATTGAGGTCCCCTTTGAGAGGATTGTAATGGTTTAGTAGGTTTCAACAAAACCCTAAAACAAATGTTAAAGAAGGTGGTGGATAGAGATGGAAAGGATTGGGACTGTCTAATACCCTATTTGATGTTTGCCATTAGGGAGGTACCCCAATCCTCTACAATTTTCTCACCCTTCGAGTTACTCTATGGGAGACACCCAAGAGGGCTGCTGGATATCGCCAAGGAAACTTGGGGCAGCACAGTGGTGTAGTGGTTAGAGATAATGGTATTTCCGCGCTACTATGGGGTGGGCAGATGGATGAACAAAATGGTTTGCCGCAACACCGAAAGGTCAAACAGTACCAGGGAAAGAATGTAATAAATCAATGTATGGTGCTGCGCTTCCAGGGACTGTACCGAATAATTGGGCTGTTGATGGTGTGCAGTATAAAAAATATATATATATATAATGGCACAATCAATAAATACACATAGATATAAATATAAAATATATAAATAGTGACATCAAATGTGACTAAAGTGCGTATAATTGACTAAAATCAAATATACAAATTAAAATGGTGATGAATTGTGCAGGTTACTGAATAATCAAATTAATTGTGCAAAATTGCTGAAAAATCGCATGCACACTAAGCAGTGTTGCAAGTGAAGAGTGAAAAGGAAAAATAAATAAAGTTGTAAAGTGCATAGAAGTTACAAAGTAAAATTAGTATAATCGCATGTTGGCAAATAAACGCATTAGAAGCTCATAGTTGCATCAGAGTTCATAATCGCATACAAGTTCACAGTCAAATAAATGTTCATAAACGCATAAGCGTGAGATGACGTGACGGGGGAAAGGGAAAAAAATAGAATAATGGTGCTGCGATAATATTAGCTCTGCGACTCGTAGTGGTGCAGATGCGGCGTGGAAAAAGGAAGAAGATAGGTGTTGGTGAAACTTAAATAGGTGACACTGTGGGTAAAACGTGCTTTGTGCTCCGGTTCTTCGGTGGTCTTGGACCCCCGAAGGTGTCCTAAATAATTACCTTACAGCTGTAAGGTAAACAGCCTTGAGCAAACAGCCAGGGAGATTTGCGGGGCCACTCCAGGGGGATGGGGTCTGGTCGACGGGGCTCTTCCTTTTCTGGTGCTGGGGCTGGATGTCACTTCAGGGACCGGGTCCACTCAGCATACGTCACCCAAAATAATATCAGTGTAAAAACAGAAGAGGGCTATCTAGTGTAGTATTTTTGTAAAGCTATTTAATTTTTTGGTAGCATAAATATATAAAACATTTAAAATTGAGAATACAGTCAGGGTAGGAGAACGAGCGCCGCACTCGCGTCTGACGTCACTTCCGGTGTCCGTGTATCCTACGCGTGTCGTCACCGTCACGTGACTTCATCGTTAGCACTTTCACCTAGCAGTAATAGGGTCGCTGGTTCAAATCCTGACCACGACACCTTCTGCCTGGAGTTTGCATGTTCTCCCTGTGCCTGCGTGGGTTTCCTCCGGGTACTCCGGTTTCCTCCCACACTCCAAAGACATGCTGGTAGGTTAATTAGATCCTGTCGATAAAAATTGGCCAAATATGTGTATGTTGTATGTGTATGTGTTTGTAAGCGTGTCAGGACCCCACAGGGCAAGGACCGCACTATACCACAGATGGACACCAGTGGCAAAAAGCGCCCTGAGGCGATTCAGTTTGCATAGGTAGCGCTATACAAGTCATTCATTCATTCATTCATTCAACTTGGGGAAAATGAGAGTTCTCCCCACGGGAGTCACATGCTCATGTCACATGGTGACCCCGCCCCCTGTGATGTCACAGTCCCAGCATCCTCCGGGACTGTGACATCACAAGGGGGCGGGGACCATGTGACATGAGCATGTGACCCTGTCCCCTTGTCCCTATATAAGTCCCAGCACAGCGCGGCTCTGGCATTCCGGCTAGAGAGAGCGACGAGTCAACATGGGAAGAAGAAGAAGAAGAAGAAGGCGCGCCGGCGGCACGGAAAACGACGACCACGGCAAGAACAGAAGAGACCCCGGAAGACCCCCGAAGACCCCCGAAGGCGGATCGAGACCCCAGACGACGGCGTCGACGACGAAGAAGGTAGCCGGCCTCCTCCGCTCGGTAAAAGAGCTAGGTAAATGGCGGAGGAGTCCGGCGAGAAGACCCCCAAGACGGAAGAAGACCCCCGGAGCAGTGCAATAAAATATTTTTTCAAAATTGTGTGTTTTTTTACTTTACATATTACACCTTAGGTGAATGGGTAAGGGTACATCGTACCCCATACTCATTCACATAGGGTGGGGGGCCGGGATCTGGGGGCCCCCTTATAAAAGGGGGCTCCCAGATTCCGATAAGCCCCCCGCCCGCAGACCCCGACAACCAACGGCCAGGGTTGTCGGGAAGAGGCCCTTGTCCTCATCAACATGGGGACAAGGTGCTTTGGGGTGGGGGGGCCGCACGGCCCCCCTTTCCCCAGGGCACCCCCCATGTTGAGGGCAGGCGGCCTGGTACGGCTCAGGAGGGGGGGGGCGCTCGCTCGTCCCCACCCCTTTCCTGGCCGGCCGGGCTGCGTGCTCGGATATGGGTCTGAGATGGATTTGGGGGGGACCCCCACGCCGTTTTTTCGGCGTAGGGAGTCCCTTTAAATCCATGCCAGGTGACGGGGCTAGCGTGGCGGCATTCACTGCCTACGCTAGCTACGTATACCTGAAGTCACGTGCTAAATGAACGGACTTTCAGATGAGCGGAAAGTCCGTTCATTTCAAAAGTCCGGCGGACTAGCCTACTAACGGCGGGATTGTCCGCCGGACTGCCAGATTGTCCGCCGGACTGCCAAGTCCAGCGGACAATTTTAAAACAAAACTTAAAACCTAGTCCGCCGGACTTTTGGCGCCAAAAAGTCAGCCGGCGCCCACACACGAGGGGATTGTCCGGTGGACTTGAGTCCAGCGGATAATCCCGCGGGATAGTCCCTTCGTGTGTACGCGGCATAAGAGACCCTCAGGAATGCCAACTGCAAGAGGAGAGCTATATATGAACCGAAGGTGCGGTTCCGCCTATACTGAGCCCTAGATTAATGGTTAAAGTGGACAGGGATCCACAATGGGTAACTGGGTTACCACCAAAGTCCAAATAGTCCAAAGTCCTATAGACGAGTTGATCGCCCAGCTGGGAACAGCCTGATACATGACAACTCTCGATCTCACCAAAGGGTATTGGCAAATTCCCCTGGCCGAGTCGACCAAGGAGAAAACTGCGTTTGTAACCCCAGATCGGGCGTTCCAATATAAGAGAATGGCGTTTGGGTTACAGAATGCACCAGCAACATTCCAGCGGAAAATGGACAAGATTCTGAGGCCCCACCAAAAGTATGCTGCAGCTTACCTGGATTATGTGATTATCCATAGCACAGATTGGGTCTCACATCTGCCAAAAATGCAAGCAGTCTCAGACTCTATCCGAGAAGCTGGGTTTACGGCCAATCCAAAGAAGTGTACCATTGGACAGGAGGAGGCCAAATATCTGGGGTACACTATACAGAGTTAGCCACGTCCCAACAGCAAGAAGCAGGTACGAGCCTTTCTGGGAATCGCTGGCTATTATTGGAGATTCATTTCCCATTTTTCTTCCCAGGCTGTGCCCCTAACCACCAGCTAGCAGAAAACCAAATTAACCTGTCTAACAGTACGTTAAAAACAGGGTTTTAGTCCGCACGCATTTGCAAACGCATGTGTAAGCCACAGAGCCTCGTCACGGCACCCTGATATCTGTGGTCCTAACACTAAAATATGGAGTGTCCCCACAGTGGAGGCACATGCATTCTAATGGATAGATGAGGGCAGGTGGACTGAAGGGGAGCCCACCCCTTCTTAAAGGTACAGGAGCACACCAAGCACCCAGCAGATTGCACAATGGCTGCAAAGGTGTTGGTGCGTTGCTGGACCAATACAAACACCAACGTGATAATGATACAAAAAACTCGCCACCACCCTCGTCTATAGCTGGCTATAGCAGTAAGCAGCATTGGAAGGCTGAAACAGATAACAACAAAGCCTGGGGAATGCCCAGGAAAAAACCCAAGCCTACTTACCACCAGCTAGCAGAAAACCAAATTAACCTGTCTAACAGTACGTTAAAAACAGGGGTTTAGTCCGCACACATTTGCAAACGCATGCGTAAGCCTCCCATTGCGAGGAGCGGCCCAAGAAGAGACACCGATGCCGACGCCATGGAAGAAGATGCCGGACGAGAAGACCAGCACAAGAAGAAGCGGATCGGAGGAAGAAGAAGATGGAAGAAGATGACGGAAGGAGAAGATGAAAAAACCGAAGGATGAAGAAAGAAGATTTTAATAAAGGAATTGTCAAAGACCGTCTCCTGTCATTTTTACAATTTTTGACACTTTTTTGGTGAAATGGTAGGGGTACTTTTGTACCCCCTTACCAGTTCACACAGGGGGGACCGGGATCTGGGGGTCCCTTTGTTAAAGGGGGCTTCCAGATTCCGATAAGCCCCCCACCTGCAGACCCCCACAACCACCGGGCACGGCTGTGGGGAAGAGGCCCTTGTCCTCATCAACATGGGGACAAGGTGCTTTGGGGGTCTCAGACCCCCAAAGCATCCTCCTAATGTTGAGGGCATGTGGCCTGGTACGGTTCAGGCGGGAGGGGGGCCGCTCTCGTCCCCCCCCCCTCTTTTCCTGCGGCCTGCCAGGTTGCGTGCTCGAAAAGGGTCTGGTATGGATTTTGAGGGGGACCCCACGCCATTTTTTTTGGCTGGGGTTCCCCTTAAAATCCATCCCAGACCTCAAGGGTCTGGTATGGATTTTGAGGGGGACCCTACGCCATTTTTTTTTTTTTTTGGCTGGGGTCCCCCTTAATATCCATCCCAGACCTGAAGGGCCTGGTTATTGAATTTGGGGGGACCCCCACGCTTTTTTTTTTTGTTTTGTATCAATGAATGACAGTTCTCTGTGTTACGGGAGCCATCAATTCATTAGCCGCGAGTGCTTTTAAATAGCTTTTTTCCCTGCAAAAATGACACTTTTTGCAGGGACAGTTCTAAGCACAGGAAACATGCCCCCTTCACAGGCAACCTATAGACACCCCCCAGATGTAATACTGCAATGCTGTACTAACAGCACGCACACACAAATCCCCAGAAATAGAGCACATATTCTCGGCAGTCAGCAGCACACTGACACGCTGACACTGAAACACAATATCACAATATGCGAGGCCGCCGCCGCCGCGGCCTCTTATACCGTGGGGCGTGTACTAAAGCCCCTGAGCTATAATTGGCTACAGGCATCCTGCCTGTAGCCAATTATGGCTCTCCTCGCTGCCGGCGCTGTGATTGGCCAAGCATGCGGGGTCACAGTGCATGCTTGGGCAATCATCAGCCAGCATTGCACTGCG
Source organism: Lithobates sylvaticus (assembly GCA_028564925.1). Lineage (NCBI taxonomy): Eukaryota > Metazoa > Chordata > Amphibia > Anura > Ranidae > Lithobates > Lithobates sylvaticus. The sequence continues at coordinate 30,329,340 of CM053029.1, read as the reverse complement.
ACTGGCGCAATGCATTGCGGGCCGCTCGCATCACACGAATTTGATGCGAGCGGCCCAATTAGTTCTGGGCTCGCCGAACGGGCGAAGCCCGATGTTCGATTCGAACATGGGTTCGAATCGAACACCGGGCCCATCCCTACTTGTGATGA